>CM047813.1:28178796-28508181 GCA_026214975.1 Gentiana macrophylla
GAACCAAGCATACTGATGTGAGATATTATTTTCTGAGGAATGAGAAAAGGGTTCAAGTAAAGAAGATCGGCACCATGCGTAACCCTTCTGTTATGTTTACTAAACCAGTTCATCAGCAAGTTTCAGTTGTGTCTGGACTTGCAGAATATTCAAAGCTTATAATCTAGAAATCTGGAAACTCAGCTAAGGGCACGTCAGATGAGTGGATTCTGTGGAGTAATCTGGTAGAGTACATTTGGCATTGACGAATGCATCTGGTACAAGTACATCCACTTATGCAATCTGGTTGAATATGAATGAGAGTTCAAGTCAATGTGGAGATTTGTCAGCAAAGTGACTTAAACTCTACATCTGGTATAACTAATCTAGTAGTCAGTTGAGTGATGGTCAGCTGAGAAGTGTATCCAAGTTTGTTAAAGTCAGCTGGTAAGTCTATTGAGTTCTTCTGGTGTCAGCAGCCTGTTGAGGGCCTGCTGAGTTTTTGGATGCAGCTAAGTTCTACGTCTGGGCAATGATCAGCTGAGTGGGGTGGTCATCAGAGGGACCCAACATCTGGGCATTTATGGCAATCCGACAAAGATCTCTTGACAGTTAGGGTTTAGGGAATTGTGCCTATAAATACCAAATGTATTTATCATTGTATAGTGTGTAATCCATCTGAAATTCGGTGCATAATAAAATATCTCTTTTCTGTCCGTAGAGTAGTCGGCACAACTCCGGAAACCATATTAAATCTTGTGTTCTTCTTGTTTTTGTTATTTTCTGTAGATTATTACTGTTAGATTGCATCTGTCATTTATCTATCGTGCATATGGATTCCCTATCATGTTATAACAATAGGTTTGGGAGTTAAACAAAAGAACTGAACACGAACCTTTAATTCTTTTATGTGGTCCCATGTGATGTTTGTGTTCCTATATAGTTCTGGTCATGTTAAGGTAAAATTATTAACGCATAATGTATTACAAGAGTACCATGATTCGAGGGTCATGTTGGATTTATAACTAGTTGTATTACCATTGTTGCGAGCAATGTATTATAAGAGTACCGTGATTTTACGTGTCGCGTGGGATGTTGTATAATCATATTACTCATGTTGCAGCATGCCCTTACTCTAGACGGTAGCATGCGTTTTACCCTTGAGTACCTGGTTGTGGTTAGTTATATGATGTTACACTTACATATGACAAGAATGGTTAGTTTACAAGTAAAGTAAGAATGGTAAGTAGGTTATGTAAGAATAACAAGTATGGTTAAAATGACAAGCATATTAAGTAACTTAACAAGTATATACATGCAAAATAAGTAATGGTAATGAAAGTAGATAGTGAAGCATATTTTACGCATTGTTATAATATGCTTTAAAAGTTGTTTTTATTCTTTAAATGCTTTGTGAACTGGATTAATAGGTTCATGTCACATTTCCCGGCTTAATTATTAGAAACACGATCCAATTTTTACTCTTCTATTAGAGCATGTTTCGAGTGTTCACTCCATCTTTTTTGGTTGATAAGGTTTGCAGGTTTTGAGGAACATGTTGACCTTCCCGAATAGCGAGTGTAAGATGGATTGTTGTTGTTCCATTATGATCAATAGGAAGTGGTTTAATTCCACTTCTAGATGGCATGCGAGTCAAGTTTTCTTTACTTTGATATGACACTAGATATACGTGAGTTTCAGAATTTATTCTAAAAAGTTACGTGACGAACACACCGTTTCCGATCAAAAGCTCGGTTTCAGTAGTGGGGTTACAATATGTGTATTAGAATGTATACATATATTTGTATGTATATATACATGTATATATATGTATATACCTACTAATGTAAGTGAATAACATTGGTCCGAGATGGGGTTCTTAACAATTTTGTTTTTAATATTTAGCTTGCGTAGTCCTCGGCATTTTTCAACTCAATGTTTGGTATGATGCTGACCTAAATCGTTATATATTTGTGAATATTTGCGATTGTTAACGTTGTTCACATGATTTTATTTCGACGCTGGCTATCTCATCTGGGCATCACAAATTGTGTTCATTAATCCAGGTTTCTACAACACACGCTTACACGTGAGTTAGTTTATTTTTTTAATAAGGAAAGGGATTAGCCTCTTACAAATAAGGCGTACTCAAAGGACTAACAACAATATTATTTGATTAATATTGATTTTTAACCTATTTTTTTAGGGAGGATAGCCTAGAAAGAAAAAATACTAATATAAAAATTAACATTCTTGATGTGACGTCCTCTTCTCGGATACGGAGTCTTTATCTGAAAAAATCGGGCACACATATAATTAAGATAGTTTAATTATATACGTCAATCTGATCTCATGAACGTCAGAGTACAAAGCAAAAAACCCAGAGATAGACTAATATAAGGAAAACAAAACGACACTAAAGCCGATAGGAATAGACAAAGAAACTAACTTCAATTCCAAAGATTCAACCCCAACTTAAACCACAGCCAAACATGGATAACATCCAAAACAAAGAAAATGACAACAAACGTATATGATTACAACGTTCAACCGTCAAGAAAAATAAGAAACGGTTAGAATTGGTATATCAATCAACAAAACAAAAATATGGAGAAGAAGAAGGCTCTAGCATTTGTCTAGCAACAATATGGAAGCTTAGGGTTTAGGTTACAATGAGAGAGGCTTATATAGCCAAATGTCAAAAAGACTAAAAAGGCCTTATTACAAATATCAAATATCTAATATAATATATATGCTAACATCCCCCTCAAACTCGCGATAGCGCAGCAAGAAGCATAAAAAATATATGACACTCGATAGTATGAGACTTCATAAAGAAGTCAGCCAACTGCATACAAGACGGAGTAAACGACAAAGAAATAGTGACATGCTGAAGATGATGTCGAGTGAAATGACAGTCGATCTCAATATGCTCGGTGCGCTCATGAAAAATTGTATTGTGTGCAATCTGAATATCACTTTTATTGTCACAATACATCGGTGTGGGAGAAGAAAGTGAAACACCCCATGTCCGCCAAAAACCAACGTAACTAGATAATCTAAGACGTGATAGAAGCCATAGCGTGATACTCTGCCTCGGTGGAAGGGCGTGAGACTACATCTTGTTTCTTGCTCTTCCACGAAATGAGAGAATCCCCTAAAAATATTCAAAAACCTGTTGTGGGTTTTCGATCAGTTGAGTCACCTGCCCAATCTGCATCAGAAAAATCACGAAGCTCCAAGGATGAAGTCAATGGAAACAAAAGACTCTGATAAAGAGTTCCTCGTAGATAACAAAGAATGCACACAACAGCAACCCAATGTACCGATGTAGGGCAGGAAACAAACTCACTAACAATTTGAACAGCATATAGGCAGTATCAGGGTGAGTGATCGTCAAATATACAAGGCTGCCAACAATAGAACGGTATAGAGTAGGATTAGAGAGAGGATGGCCATCAATCGGAGTATAGAGAGCGTTCAACTCAATGGGAGAATCAACAACACGAGTGTCAGTAAGGCAGGCACGATGAATAATGTCGGCAGCATACTTGGACTGAGAAAGGAGATAACCTTGTAGTGAGAAGGCAACCTCAATGCCTAAGAAGTAACATAAAGGACCCAAGTCCTTCATAGCAAAGCAGCGAGACAAGGTTGCTTTCAAACTCACAATACCATCATCATCACCTGTAATGACTATATCATGTACTTATAGTAGAAGAAGAATACGGCCTGTAAAAGTCGATTTAACAAATACTGCTGAATCATGAAGACTAGAGGTAAAACTAAGAGAAGTGACAACATGTAAAAATCTCTCAAACTATACACGAGGGGCTTGTTTGAGGCCATATGAGGCCTTATTAAGCCCACAAACTTGCCCTGGAGCATGAGAAACACTAGGCAGAGGAACCATGTATACTCTTCCTTAAGATCTCCATTAAGAAATGCATTTTTAACATCCATATGAGAGATATGCCACTGATGAATAGATGCGACAGCAATAAGAACCCGAATCGATGTCATCTTAGCAACATGAGCAAATGTCTCCTCATAATCCAAACTATACCCTTGAGCAAACTCTTTAGCTACCAAACGAGCTTTGTACTGCTCAATAGAACCATCTAATTTAGTATTAACTTTATACACCCATCGAGAACCAATAGTTTTCTTACCAGCCGGAAGATATACTAGATCCCAAATACCAGTCCGGTCTAAAGCAGACAGTTTCTCAGCCATAGCATTTTTCCAATCAAAAGAACAAACCGACTCCGAATAAGAGGTAGGTTCCGAAAAAGTGTCAATAGAACTTAGAAAAGAAGCAAAAGACTGAGAGTAACAAGAATAAGTAAAATCTGATAACTGAGTAGGCTTACGTGTGCGCTTGGGTAACGAGGATGTTGCGGATCCGTCGTCACAAGTGGTACTTGGGTATATGTAGCAGTGGGTGGAGTGTCGTCTTCACAAGGCTCGTGATGAGAAGGTGAAGAAACAGATTGTAAGGAAGATGGTGATGCATCAATGGCAAAAGATGGTGAATTACATGAGTGATCAGTGGTGAAAGGATCAATATGAACAAGATCAGACTTAGTCATGTTGTAGGGGCTAGCAGGAAGGGAAAAGAAGGGAATATGCTCAAGAAAGAAAACATGTGGAGAAACATACAATTTCTTTGAAGAAGGATCATAACAACGATAACCTTTTTGTCCTATACCATACCTAAGAAATACATATATAGCAACACAAGAAGATAATTTTGTACATTCTACGTGTGGACGAAGGACAAAAAAAAGTGGAACCAATGACTCTCAAATGAGAGTAATTAGGATTCTGGCCAAATAACTTAGCATAAGGAGAAATGCATGAATTACGAGCAGTTGGGATCCGATTAATAAGATAAGTAGATGTGAGGACAAATTCTCCCCAAAAGTCGTTTGAAACACTAGCTGATAAAAGCATAGAACGGCAGTCTCAACAATGTGTCCATGTTTTTCTCTCATCAACACCATTCTGTTGCGGGGTATCAGTGCATGAAGACTGATGCACAGTACCATCAGATATAAAGATGTCAGAAAGGTCACCCTTAGTATATTCCCCACCTAAATCAGAACAAAAGCATTTAACAATGGTAGAGTGTTGAGTTTTGACATAGGCTTGAAAAATGGTATGTATACTAATAAAATCAAAACGACGTTTCATTAGATACACTCGACAATAATGAGTATAATCATCAATAAAGGAAATATAATATCTGGATCCTCTATTGTCAGGACAGGAGCAGGACCCCAAACATCAGAATGAACTAAATCAAAAGGTGCACGAGATTCAGATATACTGTGATTAAAAGGCAAGGCAGAAAATTTTCCAAGTTTACAACCACTACAATCTGAAATATCATGAGGATGCAAATCTCCCAAAACACCACTGTTACTCATATATTTTAGGTGAGAGCCCGAGACATGACCAAGTCTAGAATGCCACAAATACTTAGAAGATGATGAAATTAAAAGAAAAGAAGATAGGTCAACAGTGGTGGTAGCTGCGTAACTCGGAACATGCTGCTCATCCAAAATATAGAGTTCACCCTTGCCTACGGCCTGTCCCAATCAGCCTCTTGGATTTAGGATCCTGTACATGATAATAGGTAGAAGAAAAATGAACAGAGTAACCAAAGTCATACAATTGACCAACCGAGACAAGACTCATAGTAAGTTTTGGAATACAATAAACATCAGAGAGGGAGAAGTGTGGAGTGTGGATGTGACCAATGCCAGTCAATGGCAAGGGTGTGCCATCAGTAGTTATAATAGTTGGTGAAGGAGAATCAGAAGGCATAGATTTAATAGAAGAAGAATCACGGGACATGTGAAATGAGGCTCCAGAGTCCAAAACCCATAAAGGTGAATTTGTACCTGAACCATTCAATGGTGGCAAACCTGATGTAGAACGAGCAGACATGGCATAATGCTGAGACTGAGGCACACTCTGACTTTGAGACTGAGACTGGCTAGCAAGAAACCTCTGAAACTGCTCCGTAAGAAAGTCCATAGTAGGATTCGCAGAAGAATCCACAATCGAGTCACCTGAGGGGTGGACCAATGCAGTAGTCATATGATGAGAGCTAGTACAGGGCTTCCCTTGCCCTATAAAGGATGACCGTTGTTTCCCACCACGTTGTTGTTGTTTGGACCTGTCACATTGCTTCGAACCATTTGCTCTCTATCATGCTTATAATTCAAGACACCGATTCTTCCAATGCCCTGGTTGCTTACAATAATGGCAGTCTCGCATGTTTAACGTTTGACTTGTTCTTTTGTGAGGGGGTTGCTAAAACAGACGCAGATGGAGTGTCCACTCCCTTTTCAGTTTGAGTCTTGAGACAAGTTTCTTCAGCCAACAACTCATGAAGAACAGAATCAACAGAAGGTAAAGGAGTACGATGCAAGATGGACGCACGACAATTTTCATATTCTGGTCGAAGAACCATCAACAGTTGAACAAGGTATTGCTCCTCCCTACGAGAAATATAAGGTGCAAATGCCCTCAACTCAGCAGACTCAGTCATAGATAAAATGATCCCAAAAGAGAAGTAATTTTAGAAAAAACTCCTGAATACTTCGATCATTCTGTGGCATGGCACGAATACCAACTTTCAACTGATATTGGACAGCAAAATTAGAACGCACATACAACCTTTCCAAATAGTCCCAAACCTCTTTAGCAGTATCTTACTTGGCCAGTTGCATACCAATTATATTCTCAACAGAGTTATTAATCCAAGTAATGATCTTTGAATTACAAGTATCCCACTTCTCCATCAATTCAACCTACTTTGCATTTGCAGGTTTCGGAGGCACAATAATACCAAAAATATAACCCCACATTAGCTTGCCTTTCGGAAAATTTTACTATCTAAATGAACACTAATTGTATTTACGAATCATCACCCCCAGCCATGTTGAACAAGATGCACAACTCAAACTAAAACGAAATCAAATCCAGCAATAATTTCAGAACAAGATTTACCAAGACAATCACCGAAGAAAAACATATCTAAAGAGGCAAATTTAACCACACACCACGAGATATCACAAAACACTAATCCTTATTTACTACTACATCTTTTTTTCGGTCTTCAACTGTGATGCTATACTCTTTTGATAAGATAAACACATCAAACACTAGAGAAAATCAGTCCGAACCCAGAAAAAAGCTTGTGTTTGAGATTATCTTTGCATAGAATCGAAGTTCTGATACCATGTTAGAATTGGTATATCAATCAACAAAACAAGAAAATGGAGAAGAAGAATGCTCTAGCATTTGTCTAGCAACAATGTGGAAGCTTAAGGTTTAGGTTACAATAAGAGAGGCATATATAGCCAAATGACAAAAAGACTAAAAAGCCCTTATGGAAAATACTAAATAGTATCAATATAATATATATGCTAACAGAAACAACACATCTACTTAGAATTTTACAAACTTGCTACTTCAGCATCATCAAATACTTCATCAACCTGTCATTCTTTTCGGGTGAGAAACATAAAGTAAAGGGTTAAGTACAATCGTATTTAGTAAAATGTATAAGTATGTAGTCAACAAAACAGCAACCATGTATATAATCAAGAATACTACCAAACATGTTTAAGAACGCCCCCCCCCCCCCCCCTCCATCTACTAGCCCAACTAGATAAACACTACCAACAAGGGAATTCGTTACACACAAGATTCAAAGACACAATGCATCGTGACCAGTAAAGTAAGGTGACCTCATACTTGACATGTCTTCTTGAGGCTTTGTAATTGTCATTGTAGTCATTGTTTATGATCTATGAGTATACATGTATACGGATTATCCGAAAACCGGATCGAACCAAGGTCATTACGGCCGCCCTTCATTGATCATTTTCTTTTGGTTTGATTTGGTTGGGTTAAAACTGAAAATTGGACGTAGCTGAAACCGACTGCATAGGTTACATATCTGCTAATTTCCCGGCCGCGGCAGTAAAGACCGCCGTCGCGACGAAGATCTAAAACCTATGTTTTCTTCGCCAGACGATTCAGATGCATCCATAACTAAGGATTTGTTTAACAACTACATAATAGGAGTAGTACGAAATGTATCTAATTCATCATATACGCCAACAAAGCCTAAGGCATATACAAGCATAGAGACGTTGGATTATAACTAAATCAAGCCGAACCGAACCGAACCGAAAAGTTCATGTTTGGAGTCACTCCGTTTAACATTCTTCATATGAAAAGTTTAAATTGAATAATAATAGATTCAGTAACTAATAAAATCTATCGTTTTGAGCTATATATACAAACAATAAGTTGAACACACACACACATATATATATATATATATATATACACACTCCATCCGTCTCAATTTGTTTGGGACATTTTGGAACTCACACTATTTAAAGAGACATCAATTAATGAGTTTTCTGGTTATTTAAAACTTGACTAATTTATTTTTTTTTATCCTTTTATGTGTAGCATTATTTTCACAATATTTAATGAGACTTCAATTAATGAGTTGATGCAATTTAGGCAATTAAAACAAAAACTTTAAGTCTATTTAGAGTTATGAGACTTATTTTGAGACAGTCGTAAAAAGAATAAGTCTCAAACAAATTGGAACGATGGGAGTATTATTTATTTGTTTATTTTTATTTTTTAGTTTGTCTTTAGTAACATCATACCACCCCGTCCCAAAATATAAGTCGTAGTTTTTTTCCCATAATTTAAGTAATTTACAATATCAATAAAGTATTTTTGAAATTTTTTCTTTATCTTTCCTCTAATTTATATCAATTCAATCACTTTTATTTACTCTTCAATTGTTATATGAACATTTTTTCTTATCTTACTTTTAATTTATATCAATCCAACCACTTTTACTTTTCAGTTGTTGTATTTATGATAGTCAAAGAGTGTATTAAACAATTTAACCATATATTAATTAAATTTAACTACTTTATTAATAAATATGAAAACTTTAAAATTACTTATATTTTTAGACTAAAATATTAAAATATGAAAGGAGAGCATGTGGGATTTAAAAGGCGGCTCCTCTAATTTTCTGTAACTTCAATTGTCAACAACCATTTCCTACCGATTTCCTCCGCCTCTTTCTTTCTTTCGCCGTCCAAGCAACCTCCATTCTACTTCTATAAAGCCCGAACAAAGCCAAGAATCTGAACAGAATCGAGAAATTCCTCCTAAAAGTTGAAATGGAGGTTTTGATACCTACTGCTCCGGTGGAATTCAACTTCGATAGCTCAACCACTAGTCCATATATTAGCGCCCCATCTAGTCCCCAGCGTTTTGGTGCCTTTTTCTTCAGCGCACCCACAAGTCCCACAAAAGCTTCAGCCTTTTACAAAGATTTCAGCAGTTTAACACAAATTACTGATCGGGATCGGTATGTTTCTGGGGTTCCGTTCGATTGGGAGGTTACGCCCGGGACTCCAAAATCCATGGACAAAATGAGTGTAGCCACGGATGAAGATGAAGATGAAGATGAAGATTCTAGAGATTTTGCTTTTGATTTTAGCAGTCACATGGAAACTTGCTCTTTGACTGCTGATGAACTATTTGATGGTGGGAAAATCAAGCCATTAAAGCCACCTCCTCGGTTACAATTCTATGAAGGGAAAATGCCTGGTGAGTCTTGGAGCCCAAAATCACCTCGATCACCAAAGAAATTGATTAAAGATGCATTATCTCCTCGCCATAAGAAGAAAGATTTTGATCCATTTGCAGCTGCCCACGAGCAGACATGCCGAGAATCCAGTAGTATCCAAGGCCATCGGGGAAGAGAAAGGACTAACAACAATTCCTCATCAATTCGTAATTCTTCAAGCTCTAGACAGAAAAAGACAAGATCCCTTTCCCCATATAGAGTCTCTGATTTGTTAATTGATTCTCAAGATCAAGTAATCAATCAAGAAGGAAATGCCAACACAAAGCAGAATTCTCTGTTTCCGAGTTCACCGTCTTTTTCATCGTTTTGGTACAAAAAGTGGAATCTAAAGGATTTGCTGTTATTCAGAAGTGCATCAGAAGGGAGAGCCTCCTCAAGTAAAGACCAGATGAAAAAATATGCAATGTTGAAGAGGAATCAGCAAGAGGATTTGAAGAATTCAAGCTTTCGATCAACTGACAGTATTGGGTCAACGACATCAAGCTCAAGTTCACGGCGGAGAGTGCCGGTTTCAGCCCATGAAATGCATTATACGGCAAACCGGGCTGTGACAGAAGAGATGAAGAAGAAAACATTCTTGCCATACAAACGGAGTCTTTTGGGCTGTATGGGGTTCGGTTCTGGGATGCCTATTCACGAAATTTCCAAAGGATTAGGCTCTCTTCATCGCTCTCGTGGTTGATTTCAATTTTTTTTTTTTTTTTTTTTTTTGGTTATGAAAAACACATGTTTTAGTCAAAAAAAAATTCATAGTCATGGAATTCGGCTATTGATTACGGGTGTTAGACGAAGAAATTCACAATGTGAATTGATATGGCTACGGTGCAATTCAGTCAAATTTCTCGTCCATCACAAATTATATGGGTAAGATTGTGAACATTAGCCTCTCTTTTTTTATAGCTCTCATGAATGTTGTTGACCGAGGGGTTCAGTTTGTCATGTTGTCCATGATGATGAATAATGTATAAATGATAATTGTGAGATTGGTGAGTGTTGTTCTATGTGAATTTACATGCAAAATCTCTCAATTTAAAGCTGATATCATCGGAAATATCACGATGACGGTAACGAGGTTTATATTGGATATCTGGCTATTTATGTGTGATTTTTTCGGTGAGAAGTGGTGGTCATTATGAACTGGATGAAGATTCCGGTGGCGGGCACAGCATATGAAATGGCGAGCACAATAGTCGATAAATTGGGCAGAGTCTGGTCTGTTTGTATTAATATTCGGATCCATAATGATTTATATGGTGCCCCTATTTATAGGCGGATCACTAATGGCGATTAGGCTAATTGCGACAAGACATAATTAAGTATGATGTGATATAATTAAATACAATCAGGAAAACAATCAGCTAGAAGAGTCAGACGTATAAGATTGTTGGTCGCAGTGTTGCCCTAGCTAACGCCAAGTATGGTTCATGTTACTTTGTTATTCACGGGCACGGTCCGTTAGTCGGACGGGTCGAGGCGCTGGCGTGCTCGGCCTGACCTTGTATATATATATCAGGGCAAGATAGCTGAATGACTTCTTGCTCAACTTACGGCCAGGCAAGCTGGCGGCGATGGAAGTCGAGAGCTGAGGTGTGACCACTGGATCGGTTCTGTTTGCGGGTTCGATGGACCGTACTCGGGTGTGGTATATCAAAAGCTATTCCCACCCACCCTCCACCCAAGAAAAACGAAATTGGTGATAATCTAGTGGTTTAGAGTTATGTGTTTGCTATTATATCAAAAAACTATAAGAAGTCTCTCTTTTACAGGGTTCGAACCTCCACACTCCAGCTTAAAATCTAGCTGACATTTTAAAACACCAAAACCCTTTACCACTAGGTCATGTCACGAGGACGTTACTAGTGAGTTTGGTACCAAGAGATGCGAGCCTATGAGCATAGATACTAGAAGATCTTGGAGCAAAAACAATATTAAAAATTTTGAACTTAGACTTCATGCAAATAATGTCTTCATATATCACCCTCCAATTTGAAGGGAATTCTAGCTCCGTTATGCTATCCACCAAAATTTGGCAATCCGAACATAAGGTGATGTTGTCCATTTTCTTCTGCAAACACTCTGAAAGAGCCCATCGAATGGCACTTGTTTCGGAAGCTAAAGCAGAAGGCAGTGCCGCAATGGTCTTTCTAGAGCAGCCTAGGCTTCTAACAACTTTTGATTATCATCTACAATAGCCACTCCCAGCCTCGAAGGCCTATAAGAAATCCAGGCTTCATCTGTCCAAACAATGTATAGAATAACAATGCGAAGGGAAAACATCAGAACTAGAGCTAGGTAGAGTTGCTAACATGCCTAATATATCCCATCTCAAGTCGTAAGCGACAACATGTCCAATGTGTCACAGTTAATTCGTTTGCTTCTACCAAGCTTGAGTCTTCAACCAAGACTCGATGTTTCACTTGTCAATTGCATCACCAACTGGTCACTGGTCAAGTGCTAAGTCCGTCGAGGTCTTTGCCAGAAGCGAAAGTTTCTATAAGAAAATGTTGAAATTATGTCATGTTAAGGTTTTGGATTGTTTCACATGGACAAGTATATGTATTGAAAACCTGAAAATATATTTTCAAATGTAGGTTTTTGCCAAGAAGGACACATTAATGAAAATATCATGATTCAAGGAACAAAAATTTAATCAGAACAAAACCTATACAAACTTCCCAAAATACCCTTTTTAAGTATCAGTGTTCAATTTCAGACCAGCGTTCAAAGCATCGGCACCCTTTTTCTATCGACGGAATGGAATGGAAGATGGGTGGACTCGACGGAAATTTCTCGTCGATTGATGCTGACAATTCCCGGCGGCCGGAATCGTCCATGGGAAGCGGTATATATACAGTGTTTGAGCAGACGGACTGAGTGGATTTGCATAAAAGATCGGATATGTATCACCCGAATCAGATTGAACGATTTGGGGATTGGGATTTGGGGAGGAGAAAGTGGGGGTTGAAGTTGTGGGTTTGTGGGTTCGGTTAATGGGTTGCTGGGTTGAATTGGGTTAGGAGATGGAGATGTGTTTTCCGCCATGTTTGATTACTTCAACAATTCTTTGGTTGCAATTTTAGCAGAAATCGTCAATTGAATGCATATGGGGTGAAATTTACGAGAAATCCAGTGAGATTGAGATGGGGTAGAATTAATCAAAAAAATTCTAGACCTGAGATGGAGAATGGTGGTGGCTCCGACTATGAAGGACGTTGTAGCAGAGAGCTCCGATCGACGCCGGAGTACATTGAATTAGCAGAGCTCCGATCATGGACGCTGTATATATATATTTATTGAAAAAGTTTAGGGTTTAGGGTTGTTACTATTAATTTTTTAACGTTACTACAATTTTTGATGAATCTATTTTACGGGCTGTTACTACTTGTTTATTGGCTGTTACTACATTTTAAAGGCTGTTACTACTTGGTTTTTGGTTGTTACTACTTGTTTATTGGCTGTTACTATTTTTTCATTGGATGTTACTACATTTTATAAGCTGTTACTACTTGTTTCTTAGTTGTTACTACTTGTTTTTTTGGCTGTTACTACACTTTATCTAGCGTTACTACGTATTTAATGTGTAAAAGGGTATTTTTGTCCAATTATTATGAATTTGTCATTTTTAATCACATAAAATATAGTAACGTCCTTCTATCCCCATTTATGATTTTTTTGTCCTTCTGGCCCATTCCCCCTTTAAAATAACTACAAAAATCGTAGTGCTTTTTTTATGGGAAAATTATTTATTTTATTTCTAGCTTATTTAACATTTGAAGAGACAATGTTGGTGCCAAAAAGAAACATAATATCCAAGGGTTTCATTTATTATTTATTTTATTTCTAGCTTGTAATTTATTTTTATTTCTAGCTTATGTTATTGCAATTTAACATCAATCACCATTGCTAAGAACGAGGGACAAAGTGTGTCAAAGAAAGATCTAATGCTATTAGAGTAATCACATCAAATGCTCTAAATGAGTTCTTTATCTCATAATTTTAAATACATATTTTTCTAGTTTACATAATCTCTGTTCAAAATAAAATATACAAGATACTCTACTTTACACTAAACGGTAAATATAAAGAAAAATTTACATAATCTGGATAAATGCGGTTGTAATATTTTGATTTTCGAAAAAAGACAGACGTGTCAATTTGTGAAAACGAAATATTATATTTATTAATTTATGGATTAAGTTTAAAAAAAGTTAATGGAAATAATGGGGGAATTAATGGAATTTAAGATGAGATTTATTTCTCGAAATTATAACCTCCCACTAGTCAAGAATTGTCAGAAGTTTTCTTTCAACAAGTTGAACTTTAGAGCAAATACAAGAGGCAAAGAGAGTTCTTCAAATTCCTCACAAGATTCTTGACGGTTTTCAAATTCAAATAAAGAGAAA
The DNA here is from genome assembly GCA_026214975.1 of Gentiana macrophylla. Lineage (NCBI taxonomy): Eukaryota > Viridiplantae > Streptophyta > Magnoliopsida > Gentianales > Gentianaceae > Gentiana > Gentiana macrophylla. The sequence goes on from CM047813.1 coordinate 28,192,891, forward strand.
GAATCAGCAGGAGAAGAGGCAAAGAGAGTTGTCAGAATTGTCAGAAGTTTTCTTTCAACAAGTTGAACTTTAGAGCAAATAGAAGAGGCAAAGAGAGTTCTTCAAATTCCTCATAAGATTCTTGACGATTTTCAAATTCAAATAGAGAGAAAGAATAAGCGAGAGAAGAGCATCGTTCTGGTACAGAAAAGTTGGAGTTTTGAAAATGTTCTTTTTGCCCTAGTTTTGGCTTTGATCAAGTTCTGATGTGTTTGTGGTTTAATTCGTAGTTTCCGGTTGATTAGAAACATTTGTCACAATTAATAATAGTCTAATTGTTGATCAAAATAGGTTTTTGGTTGAAGAACTAGGAGTGCTGCAATTTTCTTTAAGATTTGCTTTGGAATTTTGCTTTGATCAAGTAAGAGGGTTTTCCTATTGAGTAATTATAGTTTTATAATGTTTGGTAGATATTTGATGATGTTAAGTGCAAGTTTTACTGTTGAAACTGTGTTGTTTTGTTGTCAAAATTGTTGGGATTGGGATTGGATTCGAAAAAGTGCATAAAAACTGTTGTTCCTAGGCTGCCCGGCCCTTTTGGTGTCCGCCAAAGGGGTTTGGTGTCCGCCGGGAACGGGCAGAGAGGCAACAAAGTGGATTGAACATTTCCGGCGTCCGTCAGAAAGGGACTGGCATCCGCCAGTCTTAATCATAACAATTTTTCTCAGCTTCTAGTTTTTTCTGGCGTCCGCCAAAGGGCTCCTGGTATCCTCTGAAAGGCTCCTAGCGTCCGCCAAAGGCTCTTTATGTCGGGTGTGGGGTTTCTAAGGCCCTGAATTGAGTGTTGGATGTTGTTTCTTGATCTGATAACTCCTAACTCTTAATAAACATGAACAAGCCATGATTAAGCTTCTGATGCATTTAGTTCCGGCACCGAATGGATCCTTACTAAGAGTTGAAGTTTGGGACCGTCGGAAGATCATGATTGGCCTTGTGCTTTGATGGATTAATATCCATCAATGTCAGTGTATATTCTAGGATGTTGCGTCCAGTTGTCTAAGCGAGGGAGTAGAGGTTGTAAGTGAGTCTTTCTTGAAAACACATAGGTGGTTAGTTAATGATTAATACCATATATACTTGTGTAGTCAAAAGCCTAAACAACATGTTAATCTTGGTAAGACACAAGTCTATATCGCGATGTTGTGTGGTTAGTATAAAGTGAATAACTCGGCTGACCTTTGAGGGACACCAAGAGTAGAGGGATTTCGCCGAACACACACACTATCGGGGCTAGCCTATGGCTATTGTTGTGATCCACTAACAGGTTGCAATTGTTACTTCGTAGTGAGTAGCACCATGCGTAATGCCCTTGAATACTAATGAAACAAAGATAAGCTAAGCTAGAAACAAGTAGGATATCATGACAAGTTGATAGAGTACGAGTCGAGTTCATAAAGTTAACTTAATTAATAATAATAATAATGCGAACCTTTCATGGTGAAATTTAATTGTTCAATACTACCTCCGTCTCAAAATATAAATCATTCTACCTCTTTAGATTTGTCATACAATATAAGTCATTCTACATTATCAATGCAACATTTATTACCCCTTTCTCCATCTTACCCCTAATTAATTATCAATCTAACAACTATTAATTATTTAACAACTACTGCATTAATGATAGTCAATGGGTATTTTAGACATTCAACCTTCAAATTTATAACATTCAACAATTTTCTTAATCTGTGTGAAAACACCAAAATGACTTATTTTGGGACGGAGGGAATAGCTTCTACCTCTTTACTAAGTACTTTTGTACTTACTTCTATTGCATTTTTGTTTATATGCTTTGTGGGATGAGAAGATGAACAGGTTGAACCAGAGTTCGATGAGGACTTTGAGGACGACATTTGATGATGCTTGCTTGATGATTTCATGTTTCTTTTATTATCTATGTTGTAACAAACTACGTTGCTTTCCATTTCAAGTCAAATGTTGTATTTCCCTTATGAAACTTTTGATGTTATTTTCTTTGGGACATTGTACTTTGTAAGACTTGATTTTTGTTGTGTAAGTTTATCTTTCCTATCTTTAGTTTGACGGCTTCTGCTCTAGTATCCTTTATTTTTCACCCGAGTCTTTTTAGCTTCCGTTTTGCTTAACTCGATACGATGACGTAGATGCTTACGTATAATATTGAATTTTTTTAATATTATATGTGTCGAACGTTCTCTTCCCGATAAGAACTCGGTATCCGGGAGCGGGGCAATACAAGGGTAGATGTAAAGAAAATTTTGTAATTCTGTATTTTACAGTAAAAAAATAGAGTATCTGCTATAGTGTGATTTTTCATAAATCTGATTGTTGAAATATCTAAAATACAGTTTTTAATCGATTTGCAGTATATATTGCAAGTGTTCTTAAGAGAATTTGCAGTATATGTTGGAGAAAATGTGGAATTGAATTAAAAATGAATTAAAAATGATTTTTAATCATTTTATTCAGTGACTTTATAAGCGTATTTCGGATATATTCTTGTATAGAATATATGTAATGTTTTATTAATTCTGAAAACTACGTGAGTCGTAGATGAATTCAGGATTTGGAATCATTCAATTCGGATAACGAGTGAATGAGAAATTAACGCTTAAAGTCGGTTTGTTGGAAAATTAATGATAAGTCATATTGGGCCTATTGGGCTTAAGTGTGTGTTATGGAAAGGAAAAATGGGAAGAAACTTTTCTCCCACATTGGTTGGAAGAAGGAAAAAGAAGCAATATTTATATGATATTGTTTTAGTGTAGTTGGAATAAGAAACCAACATTATACACCGCTTCTACGCTGGCGCGCGAAGGGTGCAAATCCAATCCGGATTTACCCTTGGGCTTGTGCACGCCCGCGTGTCCTGCGTACACGAATGCAGCTCGATTCGAAGGTTCACAGTCAGAGTTCGGTTTTGCAACTGTTAATTTTATTTTCAGTCTGCTGAATCAAGTCAGATCGATAGGTCTTGAACGAACGACTTCGATCTGGCGAGGTGAGCCATCGGCAAAGGCTGCGCTTCTTGAGGCGATTCCGGTTCCCGTCACATTAATGCATGAATAAAGTGAGGCTTTTGGCTTTCAGTTCCAACATTATGATGATATTAATGACAATTAATTCGAAATGAGGTCGTTCATTTTCCATCGCTTTTTCATGTCCTCTACTATATATACGAGCTACATGAATGGGAATTAGATACAAGAAATACAACACGAGTTGCATACATTCATATCATTCTTTTGCATCTTGTTCTTGCATCAAGTGAAGAGATACTGAAACACGGTTAGAGTTCGCCGGTGTTCAGAGTTTGCAGTACCGCTATTCTGAAAGGTAATCTGAGAATTCCTGGGAGACAATTCTTTGCAAAGCGGGTACATACCGGGGCAAATTTGTCTTAAGGACAGAGTTCGTCTCGGCTCAGATCGTGCATATCCTTTCATTTCATTATGTATCTTTGTAATTCTTTATTTGAATAATAAAATTGTTGATTTAATTTTCGTTTATTTATTTTAATTATACACGGGTGATAACAGCTTAAGACAAATTTTTAGAACCGTTGTTCTAAATGATCATACCTGTGTGTAATCAAAATATCTTGACGAATTTTTTCACCTTTTTTATTTGGCTTAAACGCTTTGTTTTTTTACGCGCTTTTAAACGAGTTCAGCTCGTTTATTTGAAGAAAAAAAAATTTACTCAACCTTGTTTTGACGAGTCAAAACGCTCTTCACTATGTTTTACGGGTTTTCAAAACCGAGTTGATGATCAGAGTTGTTCTTCTGATTAATGTTGATCTTACGCTGCGACGAAATGACTCATCATTAATGATGCGTCATTGACACCCCAGTCTGTTTTATCATGCTGAAACAAGTTTGAGTTTGTTTTTGACGAGTTGAAAAACAAACTTTACTTGGTTTGATATCGAGTTGATATAAAATGTGTTAAATATCAATTTTTTGGTATTTAAATTATACTTTTGAGAAAATGGTCGTTTAAAAACGAGCCTTAAAATTGTTTATCTTCTGTTTGTGAATAGAAATGGAATTTCATAATCAGATGACTCCTATTGGTGCGCCAATTCGAGGAGAAAGCTCCCAGGTTGCGGGAAGTGAAGTTGTTTTAAAACAGGTCAAAATTGAGCCTGACAGAGACCTCGAGGAAGAGGAATATGCTTGGGTTGTAGACACTGGGGCTACCCGACATATGTGTGCGAACAGATCATCGTTTTTAGTTACCAACATCTCAAAGGTGAGAAAATAGTAATGTCAAATTCAACTACTTCCGATATCATTGCATGTGGTCATGTTCAGATTGAATTTGACGTGCTGGAGAGCATTGATTCTTGAGATGTCCCGCATGTGCCGGACTTCTCGATGAATGTGGTTTTACGCAAGCCGACTTACCTACCTAGGTCCATGTTGGTATTTGATACATACAAATTCAAACTAATAGATGAAGGCGGGGTAATTCTTTGAAGGAACGATAGATGGAGGTCTATGGATGATGGATCTCCGTGTTGTTACATAAAGTAGAAATTGTAATTTCTATTTTAATGTATGAAATAATAAATATTCTTAATGTGTATTGGTTCAAATAATTTTCTTATTATGTTTTGAACCGTTGTTGCCAGTTGAGGCATATATGACTAATACGGTGCAAACAAGAAATAATTTCGTATGACGAATGTACCTAAAAATTATTTAATTGGCAGATTAATCATAAGGAAAATATGCCAAAATGTTTAGTGAAAACATTATTTTGACGTGCCGTGTAAGTTGGAGAAATTATCTTCATGATAAATTCTCATTTTGGTGACGACTCGTAGAACTTTTATTCGTTGAATAAAAAATGAAATGAACACCGAGGTGTTTTGATTTGAAATGCGTACCAGTGGTGGTACAAGTTGTTGAATCAATAAATAGTCTTTTTTATACCGTGAGTTGAAATATGACTAAAATTGAAATGGTTGGTGATACAATGTGGTGTCACAAGCCTATGGCATAACGATTAGGAGTGGAAATTATTTATTTCCTAAATCCAAAATGGATGAATATAAATCATTATGTCGAATGATTTATTGTATGTAGTGTTAAACATGCATAGATGTGTCAAAGCAAATATGACTTAGGCACGGTCTCATTCGTGGAAAGAAATTGAGAGAGACATGTAAAAGTTAAATTATACGAGTTGTGTGATTTAAATATTTATGCTAATGGAGAGTCGGTAAAGATTATTTATCGATCATTGTATAAAATAAAGTTGTGTCTAATTTTGCTAAAATAGCAAAGATAAGACAACAAAGGAGTTATAAACCTATAAGAATGAAGTTGGAAAAACAACTAAGCGAATAAACCTAGCGAATCAGTAGTGGAAAAGTCTTTGCCACACTTTTTCTTTTGTTCACCGATTTTCGCAAAAGCTCTTTGCTTTTAACAAAAGCCATTTAGTTTCAAAAAAAGGCTCTTTGTCTTTAAACAAAAGCTGCGATTTTCGAAAAATGCTATTTCGCTAGTTTCTGACCGGTGTTGATTGTTTTCGGATGTTATCGAGAAATGCTGAATTTCAACCGAACTCTTAAAGAGTTGGTTAAAGCATAGTGAATAGTCGAGTTAATCTCCGAACTTGTGGGGGCGATATAGTTTCCACCGGTTTCATTCTTTATAGGTTTACATCGAACATATGGATAAAGATCCCATATGAGAGCTTATCTACGAATACTTGGAAATGTGGGGTGTTTAGCAAAGGTGGGAATACCTAAACTAAACAATGTAAGGCCAGGATGGTAGCCGAGGTTATCACCAAAAGAGGGTCTTGATTTCTTCATACAAATTCACTAGAAACTCGACTTTCGTCGATATGAGTACTTATCGCAGATGTTGTGGTATGTAAGCTTGAAATCCATCAAATGGATATTAAGACCATTGTCTTAAATAGTGAATTAGAAGAATATATGCTAATAATGAGGAGTACTCATGATATGGGACTTATAGATGTAATTTTGGGGATTAAAATCTCCGGACTATCGAGGGACTAGTGTTATCACAATCTCACTACATTGAATCCGTCTGAGGAGATTCAAGTGTTTATGATGAAAGTCCTGTGAAAACACCTATTGACTTAAGTCTTCACTTAGTCAAAAATAAAGGTGACCACGTGTCTCGGTTAAAATATTCTCGAGTTATCGGTTGTTTAATGTACATAGAGAATTGTACTAGACCGGATATTGCATGTCTTGTGAATAAAGCGAAAGGTGTTTACAAATAATCCTAGTGAGGATCATTGGAAAGCGATATTACGATGCAGTACTTGAAATATTCAATGAATGCAGGATTAGAAAGATCTTGTGATGCCAAGTGGATTTACGATTCTAAAGAATTACAATTCACATGATTGGTGATGTTGCGGTGTTATGGAAGTCCACAAAGAAAACGTGCATTGCACTTGACAAAGTCGGTGAAGAAGCTAAGTGGCTTCTAAATTTCCTGAGGAGATTTCTTGGTTGGACTACACCGATTGCTTCCACGATGATAGCCAATCGGCTTTACACCGAGCACAAAATAGTTTGTATAATGGTAAGTCTGAGACATATACGTCAATGACATGATACCGTTAAATAATTGATCTCTAGTGGTATGATTTCCATCGATTATATTGGATCGAAGGAAAATCTTGCAGATCTGCTTTCAAAATGTTTACTAGAGATCGATTGTCAGTTTGACACCCCAGAATGGGACTTAAGCCTATTGAAAGATAAGCTTTGTAATGGTAACCCTACCATGTTGACTTGGAGATCCCAAGATCATGGTTCAAAGGGACAACTAAGTTATGAAGTCATCGATGAACACTTAACCATTCTGTGAATAAAAGTGTTGTCTGCCAGAAGTGTGAAGGATAAGTGAAAACTTTTAATGATTCCTATAACTTGATTAAATTTGAGTGGAGTATGGCAGAATACTCTTGATAGGAGGTCACCTATGTAAGTGCGAAGTGGGGCCGCTTCAAAGAGAGTTCAGAGGCTAGAATTCTCTAACGCACTTTCTGAAACCAGGTGTGATTCAGGGCCAAAACGAATCCAACATGAGAACCAAGTACACAGTGTTAAGGAAATATTGTGTGAGTACTATTGTGCGGTTTTACACTAAAGGTTTGAACAAGATTCAAGACTTAAGTTCACTGATTAGCGAGTAAATCGATAGTATTTCACTAAGCGGAGTTCAAAGCCGAAGCTACCTCTCCCGATGCAATATTTTTCTGCCAGAATCTCTTCAGAGTCTGCATCTGCATTAATTTCCATTCATGTGGGGGATTGTTGGAGAAAATGTGGAATTGAATTAAAAATGAATTAAAAATGATTTTTAATCATTTTATTCATGACTTTATAAGCGTATTTGGATATATTCTTGTATAGAATATATGTAATGTTTTATTAATTCTGAAAACTACGTGAGTCGTAGATGAATTCAGGATTTGGAATCATTCAATTCGGATAACGAGTAAATGAGAAATTAACGCTTAAAGTCGGTTTGTTGGAAAATTGATGATATGTCATATTGGGCTTATTGGGCTTAAGTGTTGTTATGGAAAGGAAAAATGGGAAGAAACTTTTCTCCCACATTGGTTGGAAGAAGGAAAAAGAAGCAATATTTATATGATATTGTTTTAGTGTAGTTGGAATAAGAAATCAACATTATACACCGTTCTCTACGCGGGCGCAGGGGGGTGCAAATCAATCGGATTTACCTTGGGGCTTGTGCGCGCCGCGTGTCCTGCGTACCACGAATGCATTTCGATTCGAAGGTTCACGATCGAGTTCGGTTTTGCAAGCGTTAATTTTATTTTCGATCTTTTGAATCAAGGCATATCGATTTTCTTTTCGACGACTTGATCTGGCGAGGTGAGCCATCGCAAAGTTTGCGCTTTGAGGCTTCGAACGAAGTCTGCTGAGGTGAGCCATCGACAAAGTCTGCGCTTCTTTGAGGCTATTCCATCGCAAGTGCCTTGCTTCTTTGAGGCTTTCGGTTCTGTCCACATTAATGCATGAATAAAGCCGAGGCTTTTGGCTTTCCGGGCCCAACATTATGATGATATTAATGACAATTAATTCGAAATGAGGTCGCTCATTTTCCATCGCTTTTTCATGTCCTCTACTATATATACGAGCTACATGAATTTAGAATTAGATACAAGAAATACAACACGAGTTGCATACATTCATATCATTCTTTTGCATCTTGTTCTTGCATCAAGTGAAGAGATCTTCAAACACGGTTAGAGTTCGCGGTGTTCGAGTTTGCGATCGCTTATTCGAAAGGTAATCGAGAATTCCTGGAGACAATTCTTTGCAAAAAGCGGTACATATCTGAGGCAAATTTTATGTTAGAACGAGTTAAATGCCGGCTCCGGATCGTGCATATCCTTTCATTTCATTATGTATCTTTGTAATTCTTTATTTGAATAATAAAATTGTTGATTTAATTTTCGTTTATTTATTTTAATTATACACGGGTGATAACAGTATATACCGTAAATCTTTTAAAACATGTATTTTAAAAAAATTCAATAATCAAATTTAAGAAAAAAAACAGCGCATTAGATGATTAATTTTTTTACTGTAAAATACAAATCTGTAATATTTTAACTGAAATAAAGATTTAGTAAACTAAAAATAAAATAATAAACCAATTTAAAACTAAAAACGAGAAAATTTATTAAGAGTATATAATGGAGATGCTCTAAGTATTGGTTTGGTTGCATTCAATGGTCAATGTTGTGAATACTTAATGTTTAAAAAGGGAATTTCAGTATAAAAAAATAAAAATAAAAATTAATGCAATAGCCGAAACTCCATGAACATTAATTCTTTCCTTTGACAAAGAGAACATATTTGAGTTTACTTTTAAAAGACTTGGTGGATACCATGTATGGGACCTCTAATTCAACTTGAATAATTGACCTTAATATATAATATATGTTTGTGGGGTTGAGGTAAAAAGAAAGGTAATTTCTTTGCATGCTGCCATGCTCCAAACAGTTTTGATGATCTCACACTCTTCTGGCCGTTTCCTCTTGAAAAATAAATAAAAAATTAGCACTATGTGCAGTGTCAGTCAAAGTTACACAGATGTTGCCATAGCCGGACTTATGAAACCTTCATTATTTTAAATTTGTCTCTTTTGAAATAGAGTAACGATATGAGCACAACCTGTAAGACACAACTGCTGACACAACCATCATATGTATCATTGACCTTGACAGCTATGAAGTATAGGCAAAAATCAAGGGCGGCTTCAGGAATTTAGTGATACGGATCAGAAATTTGTCATATTTTACAATAAGAGTAGTGTTACATATTATAGTTCAATACAGGTCAATAGGGATCAATATATAAAAATAAGGAGGTCGGTACATATATAAAATGTGCATATAAAAAAAATTCCACTATATGTTTTTTTTAACGGGTCGGATGACCCAAATCTTAATACATTGAGCCGCCCCCGGCAACAATATTGTATTTCACCTTTCCAACCCAGAATGGCCTATAATATGCTGGCAGGCATCATGGACCATGAAGATGTTGGAAAAGCTTTTTTTTAGCCAATTACACCTTCTTTTTTTCTCTACGAGTAATCATACCGACACAAACATTTGATTACGATAGATGATACAACATATCATTGATTGATGGTGAAAGATTAGGTTTGTGTCATCCGTTATAAAAAAAACAGTTGTCCCATGTCATTGTTAATCACTACTAGAATTTGGGCCTTTTTTTCCTTAAAAAAAATATTGGTCAGACAAAGTTTTGGGTCAACAAATTGTTGACGCAAAAGATACTTGTAAATAAGTGTATATTAACATTTGCCTTCCGGTGCCTTTCATAGGCTAAAGATACCTCATCCGAAATGAGGTGCTTCTATGTAAAAGGTAACACTCATCTCACAAGAGCTATAACTCTTCAGCTTTGTTGAGGTACATCACTTCGCATTGCAGGGGTGTGTCTTTAGCTGGAGGTAACTCGAATGCAAACGCTAGCGCAATATGTAATTTAAGAAAAAATACCTAACAATGTCTAGTTAAAATAGTAGAATACTCAACCCTCATATAAGTGAAAAACATAAATGTTTTTGTCAATTCAGATTACCCTTTTAGATCAAGTGAAATGCCGTAAGTCGGGCGGGAAGCAGGCCGGGCCCTACGGGCGGGCATCTCCTGCAACGCAAGCACCATTGTTAGCCACTACGGCCTAAATAATTTAATCGGATCCTTTATAGCTTAATTATCGCTACCCGACACAGGTTTGAGGGCGCTACACAAGGACTTCCTACTTGTAGGAAAAAACTACATATTTGAAAAATCAGATTTGCTGAAAAGACGGTATTTTTATTAATCTAGTACAAACGTAAAGTCATTGTATACGATCTAAATGTAGCCCTAAGTACAATATAGCATAGTTATCAAAACTGGATCGCACCGGTAAAACCGGTGACCTGGACACGGAATTGGTCCGGTTTAGTCAATGGGCCGTTTAAGCAATCCAATACCTCAAAACTATCAAACCGCCGGTCGAACCGCTAAACTGTGACCCTACCGATTATTGGTCTACCGGGTGTTTATTTTTAACGATGGGTTTTAACTTAAAAAAACAAAATATATCGTTTACCCTCCAATAATCATTAAAACGTGAAAACCCTAATTTCACTCCTCCATTATTTGCCTTACCATTCCTTTAGGCTTCATCCATTCACGAATAAATGCTATTAAAAATTCCCTCTTCCTTATTAGAATTCAAGTCATTCAACATTTAACATATACTACTGCTCGTGCAAAGTTCAGACTCACGATCAATTACATATAATCACGGCATGAGTTTTTTTCATTTAAATCCGTTTTTCTATTATTTTTCATGTTCTTTTTCAATCCTTATCTTTCATTGGATTACTTGTGAAAGGTAAAAAATTGTACATTTCAATTTTTATTAATAACATGGTACTAATTGAGAAATTGGAGACTAATGTGCTAATGTTACGTTACAATCTATAAAGTAGATCTCTTACTTGGAACTTTCGTAAGTTTTCACTAGTATTGTAGTGTTTTTTTTTCAAATTTTTTTTTACATATTTTAGTTTGTTTCTTGTTATTTTGGAAATTATTTTGGAGGCATATTATAATTTTTCTTATGTCTTAACTGAATACATTATTATATTTCTTAAATATATATAATGACCCATCGGTTGACCTTGTGATGGCAAATTATGTCACCTTAAAGATCCGGGCTTTTCCTTCTAGTATTGATGAATAAATCAAGAACCCTAATGCCAAGAGGAAAGAAGGGGTTCTATATGTTTACGGCTGAGTCTAAGTGGAATTCTTGGAGTGCCTACGTATCCTGTTCTTATTCCAGGAATCAAGCCATACGTAGTTCCTGGAACGTTGTATTTATAAGGACAATGCATGACCTAACCCTAATATGAGTCGGTTTGTAGCTATTGTCATATTTACCCTTCATTGGGCTTTACCCCTCGCCCAAGTTATCCTGTGGATAATGGGCCAACGTAGCTGGTGTGGACTCCATTCTCGATATCGGTCTACCCGACCTGGGATGACCGACTCCTGGAACTCTCGTCCTGCACTGCCCGTAAGTCGATAGTCGTAGCCTCGAATCCCTAGACATGCTCTAGGTTCGAGGATCGACATGCTTGACATGGCTTCCAAGTCGATAGTCCGACTTGTAAGCCTTACCTGGTTCATGTGCCTTGGTAAGTATTCAATCCATAAGGTCCACTCGATGATGATATATCGAGGTGCGTAACCCGGTATCGTCATAAGCCCCCCAGACCTGAGAGAGGCGACTTCCGTTGTCCGAGGTCAGATCTGCCAATTTGAAATCGTCTTCGAGTTGGACTAAACCTTGGGCGGGAAACGGTGTAACCGCTTCGTATGCCACCTGTCTCCCCCAACCAATCGTTGTTGGAAAGGTGTCCTAAACCCAATCGGGTCGGACCGGATCCGACCGGGTCGGGTCATTTACAGTCTATTTAGTTCATGTAATAACTTTATTGTGATTAATAAAAGCACTTATGTTATTATATATTGTTTGTCTTCATATTATTTGTAGTATATATATAGTAACGTCCCTAGTATCAATCTGTGATAGAGAAACCATGATAGTGATTATGGTTGATGAGATCTCTAATCACTATAACAAGGTTGGTACTTAAATGTCTCTAGTCTTACATATTATCAAATGGGACATTGATAGTATAATCGGACTAACACGTATTGGATGTCTTCTATCTTTTAGAAGGTAGGGATAAATCTCGCTCTATCGAAGTGTAGGGACACTTGGGTATGCGTGGACGTGTATTAGAGAATGCGTCGTTAGATCGACCCACTTACATTAAGTGTCACACTATGTGGCGGTTGTGTAATTATCCTTTTGACCGAGTCTTCATGGCATCACGGTGTGGATTGTCATGCTTTGACACTATTGAGATTTCTCCTAACCACGGGCGATCATGCGGTAGTGATTGGGTATGATATTGAAGCACGCGGAGTATACATGATTGGTCGTCCGGGAATCGCGTATCCTATGATTGGGATCGAATATCCGAAATGGCCTTCTTATAAGGAATGTCTCGCTCTCGAGAATCTTTGCAAAGTGGGAGTAAATGTGTTATTCCGAGAGCATGATATCCAGATTATAAGAATACGATCGTCAATGTATTGACACTTTCGAGATACGATCGTATGGATATTATTATAGCGATAGGATTGTAAGTTACACGATAATCGCTTTCACATGAAAGGTAGTAGTCATTGCTTTTGACTCTTCCGATAATTGGGGTCACGGTGTGTTGCTAGACGCTATCCCGTGATCGTTAGGTATGAAGGGCATTTTAGTAAATTGCACTTTGTGTCTACGGCCAACATATTCGGAAGCCTATCGGGTCACACACATATGAACATCGAGTCGGATTAAAATGCGGTTATAGTTGATAACCAAATAAGGAAAGTTTATCTCTGACTATAAAGGTTATAGTGGTAAATTAATATGGTGGTGTTTATTTATTATGAATAAATAAAATACAAGATATTAATTATATATAAATTATATTAATTAAAGAATATTCCGGAAGTCAATTTATTGACTAAAGGGCGCCACTTTTGAGTGTATGAGATACACTTGGATTGTGCACTTTAATTAATAAAATATTGCCATAATATTAATATAGGATATTAATTGATTTTGGAAAAATAGATTTATGGTAATAAGATAATTATAATCAATATATGATATTGACAAAATATTATAATTAAAGAGATAAATCAATCTAATTGATTTTCCTTATTTTATTAGAAAAGGTTTTCTTCTCCACACTACTATATGGGCGCCACTTATATATAAAAGGAAGTGGGTGTCAAGCTCTTTGTACAACACAATTGCAAGAGTTCATAATTCTTGTGTAAAATAGAGAGCTCTCCATAGTGAGTTTGTGAGGAAGAAAAGGTCCGATCTAGCGACCGGAGTTTTTCGATAGCAATCCAAGGAGGATTCCGAGGGGTTCGTGTGGATTAGCGATAGAGGCCGGACGTGTGGGCGGCTTGCGCGTTGAACTACTCTCCGTTGGCGGTCAAAGCGACGATCTTGTAGATCATCTAAGGTATAACCGTCAAACTACTTAACGTGTTTATTGCATTAAGCGAAGAACGATCTAGAAAAGGAAATCAAATTTTAAATTCATTGCGTTAAACTAGTGATTTCTAACAAAGTGGTATCGAGAGGCAGACTTGAGCTTAAGCAATAAGCATAATTTAAATGCGTAGTATTTAATCGATAGATGCAAGATTTAAATCACGAAACGTTAAAACAAAAAAAAAAAAAAAAATAATAGGTTCTTGGGGGTCGGCCGATTGGCGGCGCCCCTCCTCCCGGCGGCGCGGCGGCGGCGGTAACCCTAGGGTTGCCGTCCGTCGGCTCTCTCTCTTTCCAATGGGGAGATCAACCTTTTTCGTTTTGTGATATTTTATTGTGCATAGATATCTCGTTTGTTTAGTTGTGTCGTATGGCCAACCAATGGTTCAAATAGTTTGGACCATTGGGAAACCATATGGGACATTGGCCTTCCAAATTTTGATTTGGAATAGGCCAGCCTTTTCCAAATATTTGATTTGGAATAGGCTGCAGCTTTCAGCGCCACTCCAAAATTTTGATTTTGGAAAGTGGCTGAGCCTAAACTAAAATTATTTGGCCTTTCCAAATATTTGATTTGGAATAGGCTGCCCTTTCCAAATATTTGATTTGGAATGGCTGGCTTGCCACTTCCAAAATTTTGATTTTGGAAAGTGGCTGGCCTGACTAAAAATAATTTGGGCTTTCCAAATATATGATTTGGAGTAGGCTGGCAGCCTTTCCAAATATTTGATTTGGAATGGCTGGCTTTTCAGCCACTTCCAAAATTTTGATTTTGGAAAGTGGCGACTAAGCTAAATTTAGTTTTGGAAATGAAACAAATAGGAGACTTTATAATTTTAATTTTATTTTGAATAGTTCAAATTTAATTAAAATTGAAATCGATTTAAAATTAAATGTTAATTTTAATTTTCGGTTAAGTCATATAATTAATTAAAAGTTATTTAATTATTTGACGTGATAAAATAAAGACGCATGAGTAGTAGTAGTTAAAATTAGAATTTAATATTTTTCATAAGATAAAATTGTATGGATTAGATGAGTAGATATAATGTGATTATATTGACCCCGATTGATCATGGACTCGACCAATAGGATAGATGGGAATGTTTTCTTTATGTTGGCTTTTGAAAAATTGTCCTAGGCCGTTATGAAGAACGTGACCTAGTTTACTTTTTGCATTTATCCCATTCCCTGAGTTCCCCCCCGTGTGCGGCGGGTGTAATTATTTATTATGTAACAAGAATGGAGCAAGAAGTTCGAGACCAAGGAGAGATAAAGAACCCATTGGCGTACAGCAATAAAGATCCTATTGGCGGTTGCAGATACCCTTAGTTTGTGACCCGCGGTTTCGTCAGTTTGTATTCGAAACCGCACCTAGGAAAAGTCCATGATCATACCGGTTATTTTATGCGCGGAATGTTGTGTATGTTTTACTTTATATGATATCGTAGTAATATGCACATAGTAGATGAGACCATAATTAAACCAAATTAATTAAGTGAATTAATTTAAAATTATTCCCACTCCAAAAATCGAGCCAAAATTGTCTCCCAATATTATAATGACGGTGAAGAGCCTTTGTTCGGATCCAACTGATCGACCACCGTCGGGAGTTGACCTACCACGGGTATATCGTTATTATTGAGATATGATCGTCACGAGATCTCATGAATATTGGGTTATGACTCGACTAAAGTCTTTCGGTGATTGGCCACCGTCGGGCCGTCCTCGACTTTAGAGACAAGGGATTGACTATCACATAGAGATGTGAGACGTCAAAGAGTTGACTAGTCGACCACTCGAGTCGCATGCGATCGACCGGTGTAGAGTACCTACCTTCAAATTGCCGAGATTGATCGACCACCGTCGATTAAGGCAACTAGATAGGGTCCCAAATACTACTAAAAATTAATTAAAATTCTTGAAAGCCAATAGGAATAGTTGGCTAGTGGGAGTAAAACCTTATAAATTTCTTAGTGCAAATTTAGGTTTTTATACATGAGCTTTTACTTATTCTATCTTTATTTATTGTTGTAGAAAATGTCAAACAAATTGAACCTTCGTTTTATCATCGAAAACAAGCTTGACGAAACTAATTTTCTCGATTGGGAAAGAAACCTCAAAATCGTTTTGAGGCATGAGAAGATTGGCTATGTCTTGGACGAGGCCCTACCGGAAAAGCCCGCTGAGGGTTCGGCTGCAGATGTTGTCGAGAAGTACAACAAGCAATTGATCGACAAGATCGATGATGCTACATGTATCATGCTTGCTTCTATGACACCGGAACTGCGAAAGCTTGACATGAGTCTATGGACGCCTACTCTATCATGGTCCACCTGAAGGAACTTTACGCTTCTCTCGGTCTACTTTGAGAGGTACGAGGTCTCGAAGGCCCTGTTTAGTTGTAAGATGGCATCTGGGATTTCTTTGTGGGGTCACACGTGCTTAAAATGATCGGGTACATAGAGAGGCTTGGGAAGTCGGGCCACAAGTTGGAGCGAGAGTTGAGTATTGACTTGATTCTCGCAATCTCTACCGACTCATTCTCACAGTTTGTGATGAACTATCACATGAACAAGATAGATTGCTCCTGGCGGAGTTATTAAACATGTTGAAAACTCGCTTGAGGCACTTTGTAGGGAAGGGAAAGCAAGTGTTCTTTGGTCACTTCGAGCAAGGGCAAGGCAAAAGCCCGAAAAAAAGTCAAGAAGGCGAAGGCTGCACCTAAGCCAACGCCTAAGATAGCAAAAGACAAATCCAAGGATGCTTGCTTCCATTGCGGTGAGACCGGACATTGGAGGAGAAACGCAAGGGCTTCTTGAGTACCAAGAAGAAGCATTCGATGCTTCGACTTCGTATATTTATGATTGAGATCAACATTACTTCTTCTAAGTCTAACCACTGGGTATTAGATCATCGGGTTGTGGTTCTCATATTTGTACTGAATATGCAGGCACTAAGAAGAACTAGAGATCTGAGGAAAGGAGAGGTGGACCTACGCGTTGGAAATGGAGCAAGTGTTCTTTGCTACCGGGCCGTAGGAGTTTATTTTCTTTCATTGCCCAAAGGGGCTAGTACTAGAACTCAATAATCGTTATTTTGTTCCTGCTTCTTACGAAGAGCATCATTTCTATTTCTACATTAGATGTTGATGGATTTTCTTTTACGTTTGAGAATAAATGTTGTTCTTTTTCACGTGATGGAATCTTTTATGGTACGGGCATACTTAGCAATGGTCTCTACATATTAGATATGAATGTTGATGTACTTAATATAAATAACAAGAAAGCCAAAACAAATGACTTGAATGAATCCTACTTATGGCATTGTAGACTTGGCCATATAAATAAGAATCGCATTTCCAAACTCCATAAAGATGGAATGTTGGATCAATTCGATTCACGAATCGCTTGATACATGCGAAGCTTGTTTACTTGGCAAGATGACAAAGTCACCTTTTAGTGGCAAAGGGATAAGATCCAATGAATTGCTTGAGCTTATACATACTGATGTGTGTGGCCCAATGTCAATTCAAGCCAAAGGAGGATACTCTTATTTTATCACTTTCACTTGATGACCATTCTCGCTATGGTTATATATACTTAATGAAGTATAAGTCTGAAGCCTTGAAAAGTTCGAGAGAATTCGAAGTGAAGTGGAGAAACAACTAGGTAAAGAAATCAAAACACTTCGATCCGATCGAGGTGGAGAATACCTAGATGGAGAGTTTCAAAGTTATTTAAAGGAGAATGGGATTCTACTGAATGGACCCCTCCAGTGGACGCCACAAATGAATGGCATATCTCGAGAGGAGGAATCGTACTTTGTTAGACATGAGTACGTTCCATGATGAGCTATCTGATTCTTCCAAAATCGTTTTGGGGTATGCTCTAGAAACCGCATCCTATACACTCGAACCGAGTTCCATCAAAGACGGTTGAGTCCACTCCTATGAAGTGTTCAAAGGAAGAAACCAACACTAGGTTACATGAAACCTTGGGGATGTCCAGTTTATGTGAAACGAACCATGCCCCTAAATCGGGAACCTAGATCGACAAATGTCTGTTTGTGGGTTATCCTAGAAACCAAAGGGTACCAATTTTACCACCCCGAGGAACAAAAGGTGTTTGTTGCCGGGGATCGCCACTTTCTACGGAGAAAGAGTTTATTCGGATAGGGTCATGGGAGTAAGATTGATCTCGAAGAAATTCGAGAACCACTTACGGATAACAATCCGTTGATGGAAGTAGAGAGAGGCACCACATACAAATGTGGCGCCACCCTCTACCGTAGACACAATTACACCTCGAAGATCCACCAGGGAACGCCGTGGACCCGAAAGGTACACTGGCGTGTATCTCATGGAAGATGAGGACCCTAGAACTTATGAGGAGGTGCTGTTAAGGCACGACAAAGAGAAATGGCTCGAAGCCATGAATTCTGAGATGGAATCCATGAAGGACAACCAAGTTTGGAACTTAGTTGATCCGCCTGAGGGAATAGTTCCCATAGGGTGTAAATGGGTCTTTAAGAGAAAGACCGACATGGACGGTAACGTGACCACCTACAAGGCTAGGTTGGTGGCAAAAGGTTATAAGCAAAGACAAGGAGTTGACTATGATGAAACCTTCTCGCCTGTTGCCATGTTAAAATCCATTAGAATTTTGCTCGCTATTGCAGCATACCATGATTACGAAATCTGGCAGATGGATGTGAAAACAGCTTTCCTTCCTTAACGGAACCTCGTGCGAGGAAGTGTATATGACACGGCTGAGGTTTCACAACCAATGACGCCAGGATGGTGTGTAAACTGCAAAGATCCATTTATGGATTAAAGCAAGCTTCTCGAAGTTGGAATCTTCGCTTTGATGAGATAATCAAACAGTTTGATTTCATCAAGAACGAAGATGAGCCCTGTGTTTACAAGAAGGTTAGTGGGAGTGCCATTGTGTTCTTAGTGCTTTATGTGGATGACATACTACTCATAGGGAATGATATGCCCATGTTACAATCAGTCAAAGCTTGGTTATCCAAGAACTTCTCAATGAAGGACTTGGGTGAGGCAAATTATATTCAGGAATAAAGATCTATAGAGATAGATCTAAAAGGTTGCTTGGTCCGCATCGCAATCCACCTACATAGACAAGATCTTGAAGAGATTCGACATGGAGCGATCAAGAAAGGATTGCTGCCCATGTCACATGGGGTCTACCTGTCGAAGGAATGAGTCCTAAGACAGAGGAGGAAAGGGCACAAATGAGTAAAGTCCCTTATGCTTCGGCAATTGGGTCTATCATGTATGCCATGTTATGCATAAGACCGCACATCTCGCACCCTCTTAGTATGACTAGTAGGTACCACCCAATCCAGGTGATGGTCACTTGGATTGTCATCAAAAATATCCTTAAGTACTTGAGACGTACTAGGATATGTTCCTGGTTTTCGGAACGATGATTTAGTATTGCGAGGTTACACGGATGCCGCTTCCAAACCGACAAAGACGACTTCAAGTCACAATGATTTGTTTTCACGCTTAACGGCGGAGCGATGAGTGGAAGAGTTCCAAGCGAGAGACTCTGCGGACTCTACAACGGAAGCCGAATACATAGCGACCTCGGAGGCGGCAAAGGAAGCGATTTGGATGAAGAAGTTCATTCTCGAACTTGGTGTGGTTCCTCCATTGAAGGTCCATTACCTGCATCTTTGTGATAATAATGGAGCGATATCTCGATCAAAGGAACCAAGGTCTCATCGTAAGTCCAAACATGTGCTACTGGCGCTACCACTTGATTAGAGAGATAGTAGATAGAGGAGATGTAAAGATAGAGAAAGTCCACACGGATGATAACATAGGCGATCCGTTAACCAAGGCATTGTCTCAAGCTAAGCATGAGAAACATGTTCACTTGCACGGGCTTAGGCATATGGGTGATTGGCTTTAGGCCAAGTGGGAGATTGTTGGAAAGGTGTCCTAAACCCAATCGGTCGGACCGGATCCGACCGGTCGGGTCATTTACTGATCTATTTAGTTCATGTAATAACTTTATTGTGATTAATAAAAGCACTTATGTTATTATATATTGTTTGTCTTCATATTATTTGTAGTATATATATAGTAACGTCCCTAGTATCAATCATGATAGAGAAACCATGATAGTGATTATGGTTGATGAGATCTCTAATCACTATAACAAGGTTGGTACTTAAATGTCTCTAGTCTTACATATTATCAAATGGGACATTGATAGTATAATCGGACTAAGACGTATTGGATGTCTTCTATCTTTTAGAAGGTAGGGATAGATCTCGTCTATCCAAGTGTAGGGACACTTGGGTATGCGTGTGGACGTGTATTAGAGAATGCGACGTTAGATCGACTCCACTTTACATTAAGTGTCACACTATGTGGCGGTTGTGTAATTATCCTTTTGACCGAGTCTTCATGGCATCACGGTGTGGATTGTCATGCTTTGACACTATTGAGATTTCTCCTAACCACGGGCGATCATGCGGTAGTGATTGGGTATGATATTGAAGCATCGCGGAGTATACATGATTGGTCGTCCGGGAATCGCGTATCCTATGATTGGGATCGAATATCCGAAATGGCCTTCTTATAAGGAATGTCTCGCTCTCGAGAATCTTTGCAAAGTGGGAGTAAATGTGTTATTCCGAGAGAGCATGATATCCAGATTATAAGATACGATCGTCAATGTATTGACACTCGAGATCTGATCGTATGGATATTATTATAGCGATAGGATTGTAAGTTACACGATAATCGCTTCACATGAAAGGTAGTAGTCATTGCTTTTGACTCTTCCGATAATTGGGGTCACGGTGTGTTGCTGTGACGCTATCCCGTGATCGTTAGGTATGAAGGGCATTTTAGTAAATTGCACTTTGTGTCTACGGCCAACATATTCGGAAGCCTATCGGGTCACACACATATGAACATCGAGTCGGATTAAAATGCGGTTATAGTTGATAACCAAATAAGGAAAGTTTATCTCTAGACTATAAAGGTTATAGTGGTAAATTAATATGGTGGTGTTTATTTATTATGAATAAATAAAATACAAGATATTAATTATATATAAATTATATTAATTAAAGAATATTCCGAAGTCAATTTATTGACTAAAGGGCGCCACTTTTGAGTGTATGAGATACACTTGGATTGTGCACTTTAATTAATAAATATTGCCATAATATTAATATAGGATATTAATTGATTTTGGAAAAATAGATTTATGGTAATAAGATAATTATAATCAATATATGATATTGACAAAATATTATAATTAAAGAGATAAATCAATCTAATTGATTTTCCTTATTTTATTAGAAAAGGTTTTCTTCTCCTCCACACTACATATGGGCGCCACTTCCTATATAAAAGGAAGTGGGTGTCAAGCTCTTTTGTACAACACAATTGCAAGAGTTCATAATTCTTGTGTAAAATAGAGAGCTCTCCATAGTGAGTTTGTGAGGAAAGAAAAGGTCCGGATCTAGCGACCGGAGTTTTTCTCGATAGCAATCCAAGGAGGATTCCGGAGAGGGGTTCGTGTGGATTAGCGATAGAGGCCGGACGCGCGTGGGCGGCTTGCGCGATTGAACTACTCTCTGTTGGCGGTCAAAGCGGCGATCTTGTAGATCATCTAAGGTATAACCGTCAAACTACTTAACGTGTTTATTGCATTAAACGAAGAACGATCTAGAAAAGGAAATCAAATTTTAAATTCCGCTGCGTTAAACTAGTGATTTCCTAACAATCGTGGCCGTTCATTGTGACGTCAGAGCGCACTATCTTTTCGTCTTCGGCCATAAATGATGTCACCCTTGATTTTCGCGATTCATGGGGAGTTATAACTGCTAGTAACCCCCCCTAATCACGTCTTTTCACTGTCATTTGGCATTAGCTACGCATAAAAGGGAAGAGAAGAACCAAACGGTGAACCATTTCTGCCTATCCATTTCTCCATTTTCTCCCCAGAAAATACAAGTAAGCATCTTTTACGCTATCGCTGCGTTTTTTTTTTTCCTACTGTTCTTGCTTGAGTCTGTCCATGTCTAGTAGCGCTACGATTTCTGATAGGATAGAAGAGTCACGTTCCGGTGATCAAACACCAGTATCTGCTCCTTCCGATCAACCTCTGCAACCAAATCCTGAAGAGCCCTTGGGTACTATCAGGGAGCCCAAGAAACTATCCACCAGAATGGATGGAAAGGGGGCTAAGGGGTGCCTTTCCTGTCTTACCATGGATGATCTCAATCAAGTGCGGCGGAGATATGGGCTTTCTAGCCCTCAACTGGTGGTTCAACTTCCTTCCGGCCACCATCAGTTTGCCGATGAGCCCCCAGAAGGGTTCTGTACGGTCTATGAGGCTCAGCTGTCGAGTTGGCTAAGGTTCCCTCTGTGTCCGGCGGTCCTGGCTGTTCTTCGCCATTACGAGATTGGCGTATCCCAACTGGGCCCAAATGCGATCCGGACTTTGATGGGCTTTTTGATTGCCTGCCGAGTGGTGGGTATCGGCTTTACCGTTCCTTTGTTTCGGTGGTGGTACAAGATCGCTGCGATGCCGGATAAGGTGTGGTACACGTTTCAGAGGCGTACCAATCGCCACGAGTTCGTGTCTCGAGGACCTTCATCCCATGGGAATTGGAAGCCCATGTTTTTCTTTCTCCGACATGGATCGGATAACCCTTACATCGGCTTATGGAGGTCGAGAGACGGAAGGGATGACAAACTGGGTGAGGCTGCACCTGACGAGGCTCTTTCTCTCGAGAGATTCAAGTTTGAGGTGATTACAGAGGACCTGAGTCTCCTTTAATACCTTGCCCGTCTCGAGGAAGCGGGACCTTCACCCTGTATAGGCCTTCATGCCGTCGATCAAGAAAACCGTAGGAAGCTTTATTATTTTGTTTGCTAAGTCTTATTGCTTTTTGAAGTTGTATCTTTTCTATTTCTTCTACTGACTCCTTTTTCATTTGCGTAGTGGGAAGATTTTCAAAGGTCGCTGTCCCAAAAGCCTCTCGTGATGGCTATTCTTTGTCATTGCATCTAGGTCGAGGGTCATTCCCCCAGCGTCAGAGGAAAGACCTGCTCATGTCGATGATTCGACTGAGGGTGTTGAGACAACTACCCCTGTCTCACAGCCAGCTCCGCCTTCTACCTCGGGGGGACTCACCCATGAGCACCGGTCGATACGCGAAGCAGAGGATGTTGTCGACTTTACCGTCGGAGGGGGTGAAGAAACTTCTGGCGCGGAGGCTACCCGGTTGCAGAAGAGGAGGTCGGCCCTCGAGGAGCTGGTGAGAGATCAGCAAAAGCTGGCTAAAAAAGCCAAGGTCACCAAACCCTCTCTCGACCTTGCCGCCACGAGTAGGATGTCGGCCGAAGATGTCGAGAAGCTGGACGACCAGGTCCTGGCCTCTTCCCTCCGAGAGCTGGGTCGCGTGGTAAACACTAACTCTTGTCGATTTCATGTCTTCTTTTTTGCCCCTCCCGAAGCTTATGCCTTAACTTTTCCTTTTTGGCAGCACTACTTTATGAGTCGAGAGGCTTCTCGATGTATGAGCACGCCGTCCGAGACTGAGGAAGAGCTGAAGACACAGATTCGGAGGTTGAACGACAGGCTTGCTATCTAGTCAGCTAGTGTCACTGGTCTGGAATCGCAGCTCAATGTTTTCAAGAAAGAAGCTGCTGCTGAGATAGAGAAGGTAAAGGAGGAGCGAGAAGCTGTCATTGCCGAGCTGAGGAGAAGTCTGGCTGCGGCCGAGGGGAGAGAGGCTGTTGTGAAAGAGGCTCTCGAGCAGGAACTTGCACGGGAGCGCCATCTGCGGAAGAGAGATCGGTCAGAAAACCGAATCGGATCGATCCACTAGGCGGCTCGAGGAAGTAAGGACTGCCGCAATACTCGAGTATCGGAAGTCTGACGAGTTGGGCAGGGATCTCGATGTAATCATGCAGACGGCCATACTCGGAGGATTCACCAAGGCGGTGGACCAAGTGAAGAAGGTCTACCCGAAAGTCGAGATCGACCAACTCGAGGAGCCTGGCTGCTATGACCCTGACTCGGAGGCGTTGTACGACCTGTACTTCGACGAATTTCAGCAGGGTATATCGCTTGCCCAGAAGTATGGCGGCCCTACAACGAGCTCGACTCCCGATAATACGAATTCTGCTGTCATTGCTCCCACGCCGACTCCCGAAGATGCTAATCCGACTCCGACTCCCGATACTTCTATTTAGTTATCTTGCTTTTGTCGAACTTTGTCGTTCTGAACTTTAACTTTGCAATTGCTTGTAAATTTTATTGACTTTGAGGCGACTTGAGTGAATGTTCACTTTATCATGGCTGGTCTCTTTGACCTGGCCTTAATTTGTTTCGAAATTTCTGCCATTTTATCTCTTTTTGTTGTTATTTTACTCTCTCATTTGTTACTGTCTTTGGGCTTTCTTGCTTGTCGAGCCTTTGGCTCTGTTTGCTTCTGCCTTATCGATGTAATATTGCCCCCCCAAGTGTTTTATCAACTTTAGTTCATAATGCACTTGGGTTCTATATGGCTTTTAGGTCGATCTAATTGCCTTGGCTTTTTAGCCTTATAGGCTTGCTAGATCCTCGTGTTAGTCCGACATTTCGAACTGTCCTTGTCCCGGTCTAGTTGCCCCTTGGGCTGGCTAGACTTCCGACTTGGACGTTTGGCCCGACCCTGCGAACCGTCCTTTGTCTGCCTTATTCGACCCTTAGGTACGTTAGGCTTTTGACTTGGACATTTGGCCCGACCCTGCGAACCGTCCTTTGTCTGCCTTATTCGACCCTTAGGTACGTTAGGCTCTTGACTTGGACATTTGACCCGACCTTGCGAGTCTTTGTTCTCGGTGAAATTTATGGTTTTTATCGCATTATTAGAGAACAATATCTTTCGTATTTTGGTAATTTTTAGAGGAAATTATATGTTTAAGGCTTGAATTTGAATAATGGGTTTAAAAGTATTAAAAGTGTAATTTGGGCGCTTTTATGTGTTAAATTTATTGAATTATTATTATTTGGGGATGACTACATGTTTTCCATGTTTTATCTATTATGTAGATGCTTAATTTCGAGTGCATAAAGAGGATAAATGAGGCTCAATTCGAATTATAAGAGATAAATATGGAATTGGCTTGAAGAAGAATGGATAACTATGAAGAAATCCGATCCTCAGCATATTGGACGGGCGTCCGCTGATCCAGACGAGCGTCCAGGAGTGAACTGGCGTCCATGAAGCGTCCAGAGTCATATTTTACATACAGAGTCTCCAGACGCAAGTTGAACGAGCGTCTGAATCTCCGTCCAAATAAATGAACGAGCGTCCATGACCTTGGACGGGCGTCCAGTGCCGACTTAACCCTAGCCGACCTAAAATCCTATAAATAGCAGCGTGTATTAAACCCTAGGGGACATCCCATACGCATCATTCACTCATAATAAACCCTAGCAGCCGCATTATTCAAAGAGGAGAGTCAAAGATGTATCTCTCCATTCCAATGATTATGTCTAACAACATGATTGTTGGCTAAACGCATAGCAGTGGAACAACCGGAGGATATCACATCAACGCTATCACAACCATGATTTGTTAGTTTATCTTTAGTTATGATTTTGAATACGCAGCTTTATTTATCGCTTGAATCTGATTTAATCGTTGTAGTTTTATTAGATAGAATGTCAATGGAACTCTATGTGTTTGAATTTTTATGGAAATTTAGTTCAACAATACTTTATCTTTCAATCGATACAATTGATGATGTTTTGAGGAATCATATATCGTTAGTTGGGTATTACAATTTGGGAAACGAATTGTTGATCTTGTGATGAATGTTATTTGTTTTTCTTGGAAAAGTAAACAAACCCTAGAAATTGATCTAAAGGAATTTAGTCGGTTTCGCGATTGATCGTACCAATAAAATCGTATTCGGATCATAAACTCGTTGTATGATTATTATGTGATTGAATCTTGGTCGCTCCAATCGCTCTTCTCTTTATTATCTCGTTAATCAAAATCGCTCTTAATTGCCCTAGTTTAAGTTTAGTTTTTAGAACCCTAGTTCCCGCAACTTTTCTCGCCTATTTTACTGCTTCGATCGTATCCGCACGCTGCTTCATTTAATTGAACGTCGCCCATTGCTTTAATTTCGTGACGCCGCTCACTATAGTGAACGCTCATCCAACCTTCCTGCTTTTCTGCTTTTTACGCTTATTTTTAGTTGTTGCTTTTATTTTCTTTCCTTTAGTTATTAGTTATTTCTTAGGTTTAGTTTATAGTTAGATTAATCTTAGTTTTAAGTAATTAGTGACATAACCGACTTAGAGTTATATCTTAATCTCGACAACCGTCACGATTTATTCCCTTAGACGACTCGGCAACACCTTATACTATGTACCTTATACTTGGGGTGTTCCGATAATATAAATTTAAAACACGTTTTCAACGAACAAGTTTTTGGCGCCGTTGCCGGGGAATCGGTAACGGTTGTCGGATTCTATTTAGGACAATTTTCTGTGTCAAAAAGGGTTCGTTAGGGCACGCGTAGTATTTTGACCATAACTTTCGCTCGAGTGTCCGCTTGGAACGCGCAGACCCCAATTCGAAAGCTCGCCCGACGCCGACGACGTGGTGAACCGCCGTAGGCCGCTCAGTGCGCGTTCGAGGTCAAAATCCGCTGTTTTCCCTCCTTTTGGCCCTAGAAGATTTCAACACGTTTTTTTTTTTACCATCTTAGTGTTTTTCTTGTTTTTAAATTTTTCGTAGGTATAGTTTCTCTAGTTAGTAACTTTCTTAGGTTTTAGATTAGTTTTGTTTTCCTTAGTCTCGCTTTGTTTATCTTCGCTTCTGTTGTTTTTCTCGCTTCGATCCTCGCTTGTCGCCTTTTGAACGAACGTCCAATTATACTGACGCCGCCCATTCTCGAAAATTTCCTTTTATCTGCTTATCGGTCAAAACGAAGCGCCTGGTCATCCAAACGCCCGCTTGTTTAGTAAAACGCCTCAAATCGCTTTTTTAGTACACCGCATTTGTGCGCCTATTGTATCGACGCCCGTCCGAAACTTCTTGCATGCACGCTGCTCACGATTCGAACGCCCGTCCGCTCTATCTTTCTTGTTTTTCTCCTTTCTTCTCTTAGCTTGAATTCCAAGGTTAACTCTTCACAACCTGACTTTTAGTCGTTGTTGACCTCTCTGTTGTCCTCCTGGTTTATGCAAACCGTAAGCAAGAAGGGACCTCTCTTTTTGATCCAACGAACGGTCCATCCTAAGAAGAAGGCTTTTCCCGATCTAGACATCATGGTCGACCAAGTTCAAAATCCGAATCTAGTTCCTCCTAATCCACTTCCTCCCAAATCAAAATCCGCACCCTCAAGCTCACCAATCACTCCTTCAACAAATACAGCTTGTTACAACAACAACAGAATCAAGAAGTCACTACAAAACCAATTGCAACAACTCCATCAAGCCCAAAGAAGCCCAAATAAATCAAGACCCCTATGCCCTTATCTTAACCAAGACTTCCTGGAGGGGCATAGACCTATTCGACCTCCAGATATGGGGCAAGTACATTTCGATCTGAAGAATGGAGTGGTTGGACTGGTCCAAAATAGCTCCTTTCATGGCACTGCTCAAGAAGATCCTCATGACTTCTTGTCCACTTTTGTTCAAATTTGCGAAGCCGGCCATTATCCGGGTGTTGATTCTGAGATTGTTAAGCTGAAACTTTTCCCGTTTGCTTTAAAAGGTGAAGCAAACAGATGGTTCAAATCCTTACCCCATCACTCTCTCCATACCTGGGCCGATGTTAAAAGAGCCTTCGCTCTGAAATTCGTTTCACCTGGAACGATAATGGGCCTTAAACGTGATATAGCTAATTTTGAGCAATTAGAAGGAGAAAGCGTAGGAAAGGCCTGGGAAAGGTTGAATTTGTTAATGAGGAAATGCCCTAACCATGGATACACTCGACATGAGCTCCTAGAATTATTCTATCAGGGTGTTACTCAACCCAATAGAGATTATCTAGATTCCACAGCTCATGGATCTTTTCTCAAGCGGAGGAGATGATGTCGCCTATAGGGTAGCCAAAACAATTGCCAAGAACAACATGTGGTCAACCTCTGGAAGACCCATGTTGAGGAAGATAAGAGGAAATCATGGCAAAGCGATCCTGTGATACGGTTGGTTGCTCAAGTGGAAATGATAAACCAACAGATGGCTAATTTACAAATGCAAAGAATGTATGGATCAGCGGATATGAGTCTTCCGGGAACGCAGCGAGCAATGAGAACGGAGATGAAGTAAATGCGATAGGCAACCGTAATCAAACTTTTCGTAATTTCAATCAAAATTCGGTCAATCAAGCTATAATCCAAACCGTAACTTTTAAAATCCAAAACAGCTTATTATACGCCACCTGGCGCATCCAATTCCAACCACCCTTCAACTCCAACAATCAAAAGCCCCAAGGCAATTGGGCTCAAACGCAAAATCCACAGCCCCTCACTCTATCTCTCAAAAGAAATTGATGAGCTAGTAGATATGGTGCAAGCACTAGCCACCGGTCAAAAGGCGATAGAGAGAGACAGATTGGCCGATGGTCGATCAACAAGCAAGCAGCCCCAAGGAAGACCGCCGAGTTACACGTATAAAAATCCTAAGGCGTAGTAAGTGCCTCAGAATGCCATCACACCGCAGTGGGAATTATGGACAAGAGGAGGAGTTGAATGCGCTTACACTTAGAAGCGGAAAGAAAGTTGGACCCGAGAAGCCGCCGAAAGCGAGTAGCCCCTCCCGACGCCATGAGTTCGTGAGGGGATAAGCAGCAGACAAATACCAAGAAAGCGATGGTGAGCGAGAGTCGAATGATAATGATTCTTCGGGGAAAGTGATGAGGATGTTGAAAGAGTAGTCGATGGCCGAACCCCGACTAAAAGAAAGTCGAAAAGTTTGTCGATGGAAGGATAAGGAGGAGGAAGCCATTAAAATCAAATTCCAATCACCATCCGAAAACCCTTCCTTATCCAAAGAAAGAAAAATGAGAATACTTTGAACTCGATAAAACTTACGATGGAGTGAGGAAGTCGCTTAGAGAAACCATGGTGACTATGCCTCTTGCCGAAGTGTTAACTGAGATGCCTAAATGCTCCAAGTTTCTTAAGGACGCCTGTGGAAGTAAGAAGAAGCTGAAAGGAATGGCAGATGAAGTGCTAAACGAAGAATGCTCGGCAATTTCTCGTGAGCATTGCAATAAAACGTAGTGACCCCGGACGACCTTCAATCTCTTGCATGATCGAAGGCCGCACGCTCCACAATGTCTTATGCGACTCGGTGCCTCTGTTAATGTGATGCCTTTGAACATCTGCAAAAGTCTCGGTTGGACAAAAGGCTAAGGGAGCGCCTGCCTCTCTTCGGTTGGTGGACAAATCTAGCCGCTTAGCGACCGGTTGCGTTAACAATGTCCTTACCCATGTTAAACAATTGGTGTTTCCAACCGATCAAGTTATATTGGACTACCAATCGACAAGGAAATGCCCCGATCCTAGGCCGGCCTTTCTTGGACACCGCCGCCGCCACCATTGACTTCACACCGCCAAATTACCTTGAGAATAGGAGACACTTCCATTTCCATCGAGCAAGGTAAAAGTTCTGAAGAATCCCCAATTCAGGGAATTTCATTCATTGAGGCAATTTATGGGGATGAATCTGACCCTGATGAAGAGCTCGCAGAGACAGAAGCCCTGGATGTCATAAATCATGAAGAAGAGGAAAACAACTGTTCAAGAGCTGTAGTCACTGTAGAGCTGTCTCAACAACTTGCGCATACTGAGCCTATAAGTGAACAGAAAATTTGGGACATTCCAGAATGAGCAAGAGGTGATCCAAGGAGCTCAATCAGCAGACTTTAACCTTGAAGAAGAGGAAATTTTAATGGGAAGTCGGGATGAAATCGACTTACGGAAAGAAGCTACCCATTGGGAGTTGGATGATTGGGAGCAACTTGCGATGAACTTGAAGAAGAAGAGCTTAAGAAGATGATTGCACATCGCAGCGAAAACGAAAGTCGATGGTGAGATCCTTTGATGACGTTATTCAATACCTTCTGCAGGATAACACCCCAGGAAGATGAAGTGTTCTTCACCAACCGGTCCTCACTCAAAAGAAAGAGGTGGTCCGTTAAAATCGAGTATCGACCAACCACCGCCGACTTAGAGTTGAAACCACTTCCGCAAAGATCTAAAATACATCTTTCTCGAAAGGCGGCGATAAGTTGCCTCTAATCATCTCATCTAAACTCGAGCCTCGAGCAAGAGGCGTAATTGATCAAAGTGTTTGAGAAACATATCCTCGCGCTCGATGGCGGTGGGCGATATCGAGGAATCACCCGGATGTATGCATGCATAAAATCGAACGGAGGAAGGAGCGAAAAAGGTCGAGAACCGCAAAGAAGGCTGAATCCGCATATGCAGGAGGTTGTCAAAAAGGAGATCATCAAATGGCTTGATATGGGGATTATTTATGCCATCGCCGACGGTGAGTGGGTTAGCCCTACTCAGGTTGTGCCAAAGAAGGGGGCATTACCGTGAGAAAAAATGAAAAAGGGGAGGAAATTGCTTTACGCCTGTGGATCGTTATAGGTCTCGCATTGATTATCGCAGATTGAACGGTCACCGCAAAAGATCATTTCCTTACCTTCATTGACCAACTAATTGAAAGACCGAGTGGTCACAAATATTATTGTTTTCTCGATGGATATTCGGGTACTTCCGATAGCCATCGATCCTAATGACCAGGAAAAGACCACGTTTACGTGTCCATCTGGCACTTTTGCCTTCCGCAGAATGCCATTCGGCCTATGCAATGCACCCGCGACTTTTCAACGGTGCATGTTAGCCATTTTTGATGGACTAGTGGAACAATGCATGGAGGTCTTCATGGATGACTTCTCGATCTATGGCGACGCTTTTGATGAGATCTTAAAGAATCTGTAGATATGGTACTCAAATGATGTGTTGAGAAAATTTGGTGCTTAACCGGAGAAATGCCATTTTCTAGTTGATTTAAGGAATTGTTTTGGGACACAAGTTGTCCAAAGAAAGGTATTCAGTGGATAGGGCTAAAGTAGAGGCCATTGAGAAAATGTCATATCCAAAGACAATTAAGGAGGTACGAGGATTCCTGGGACATGTAGGCTTCATCGGCGTTTTATTAAAGATTTTTCGACTATAGCAAAGCCGCTTATCCAACTCCACAAAGAGGAAGTAGAGTTCGCTTTTGATGATGCGTGTAAGGAAGCTTTCGAATGCTTAAAGGATAAGTTAACCAAAGCTCCCATTTTGATCGCGCCCGATCGACTAAACCTTTCGAACTCATGTGCGATGCCTCTAACTACGCTATAGGCGCAGCTTAGGGCAAAGGATTGATAAGAAGTTCGCACCAATCTACTATGCGAGCCGAACTTTGAACCCAAAATTTCGGTGTAACTACACTACTACAGAGAAAGAATTCCTAGCAAATGCTTTCGCTATGGATAAGTTTCAAGTTACCTTCTTGGGTCTCGAGTTGTGGTTTGGACAGATCATGCAAATGCACGCTACCTTATGGAAAAACAGATGCTAAACCAAGGTTACCGAGATGGATTCTCGATTCTACAGAATTGACCTTGAAATTAAGGATAAGAAGGGTAGCGAAAATGTTGTAGCTGATCACTTATCTCGCCTAGTGCACGAGGGTGACGAAGACACTAAGGAAATAGGCATTGACTTTCCGACTGAGCAATTAATGAGACTAGAGAATGTGAGGCCGTGGTATGCCGATTACGCCAATTACTTAGCGATCGGGCATTTAGAAGAGATGACGATCGTGAAAAGAAGAAGTTTTTCGAAGACTTGAAGTATCTCGTATGGGAGGATCCACATTTGTTTAAAGTCTGCAAAGACGGGTTGCTTAGAAGGTGTGTTCCGGAGCATGAACAACTGGATATCTTAGAGCAATGTCATAGTGGTCCTGCTGGTGGACACTACGGAGCACCAAAGACTGTTGCGAAAATCCTTCAAGCCGGATTTTACCGCCCACTGCTCAAAGACGCCAAACCTTTTGCAAAGGCTGTGATAGATGTCAAAGAGTAGGGAGGCTCAGTAATAGGATGGAGATGCCTCTGAGGCCTATCTTGGAATGTGAAGTCTTCGACGTGTGGGGCATCGATTTCATGGGACCCTTCCCATCATCGTGCGGCAATAAATATATCCTAGTCTGCGTTGACTATGTTTCCAAATGGGTAGAGGCTATAGCCACCCAAACCAATGATCATAAAGTTGTAAAGAAATTCTTGCAAAAGCATATCTTTACTAGATTTGGCTGTCCTAGAGCCCTTATCAATGATGAAGGTTCGCACTTCAGTAATGCACACGGATAAAATTCTTGAGAGATATGGTGTCAAGCATAGAATTGGTACACCATACCACCCCAAACCAAAGGCCAAGTCGAGGTAAGCAAATGTAAGTCTAAAGCGGATTTTGGAGAAACGGTGAATTCTAATAGATCCAATTGAGTCCGAAGTTGGACGACGACTCTGGGCTTATCGTGATCGCGTTCAAGACCCCTATGGGTACGTCGCTCTTTCAAATGGTTTACGGCAAGGCATGCCACCTACCAATGAGCCGAGCACAAAGCTTACTGGGCTATTAAATACTTGAACTTCGATAGCCAGCTCTGTGGCGAGAAAAGATTACTGCAACTGCATGAGCTCGATGAATTCAGACTCAGGGCCTACGAGAATGCCAAACTGAGCAAGGAAAGAACGAAAAGCGCCCCATGATGCTAAAATAAAGGATGAGATTTCAAAGTAGGAGAGATGGCTTTACTTTACAACACCGCATTACATCTGCTTGTCGGGCAAGCTTAAGTCCGTATGGTCCGACCCTTTGAAATTGTCGGGTTCATCCGGGAGGAGCGATTTCCTTGAAAGGGTACAGCGGTCAACCTTTTAAAGTGAACGGTCATAGGTTGAAAAAGTATTTTGGCCAACCTTATGAAGTACCTGAGGTCATATACTTTCAAAAGTTGGTTGACGTGCCTGATGTGCTGAATTGTGACGAGATTCCATCCGAATTCTTTGCTTCGAATGATGACATTCTTACCCTTAAAGAAGCTTCTACCACGATTCCTGAACCTATCATTCCGCTGGTGCCACATGTAGGAAAAGTTGAGACAAAGACGAAAGTCGTCTCGTTCTGAGAGCCAAGTTAAAAACTTGGTAGGCATTTCACTTGTAGAGGTTGTGGTAAAACCTCGGTCCTTCACTGATTCGATGATGAGGTGGTCGATTTAAGCCAAAGTGGCCCGACCGGGTTGACTTTGAAGAGTATGTCAAGCTAATGACATAAAAAGAGCGCTTCTGGTGAGGCAACCTAGCTTTGTTTCTTTTCTTTTAAGTAAGCTATTTCTGCTTTGCTTGTAGGAGTAGTACCTTGGTTGTTTGAGTAAGATGTTGTGTTCCTACGAGTTGGTGAATGTTTCGTTTATGTTTATTCATATACCCCTTGTACCCCGAGATTATATGGTATGTCGAGTGTTGCAGATATTTTTGAGCAGGTTCGCAAGCTTTTATGTCCAAATGTTGTCCATTCAAGTTGTAGCGGTCTATTCATGCTCCAAATTCGACCTCTCGCTAACTGCTCAACCGACACTCACCGTCGAAACCAAATAAGTTTTCTTTTCTTTTATTTGCACATTCTGAGGACATAATGTGATTTAAGTGTGGGGGGGTAACATGGGTATGTTTTCATGCTATATCTGGTAATATGAGTTAATTTCAAAGAAATTTAAATTTTTGTGAATCTCGAGCATGTGATTGAAACTAAATGCTTGCGAGTTGTAGTTTTCTAACGATGATAGTATGTGACTTAGTGAGATAATTATAGCGTGTCTTTACTTTTATGGAGATAGTATTCGTTTTTCACGTTCACGAGAGCCATTGATTTTGAAACAAGATTTTTGAACTCCTTTCATTATTTTGATGATTTATCTTAGGAAGGCCAGTATAGTGACACCTTAGTTAGACCGCATGCTGTGAATATCATAAAGTTTGAATGTGATAAGTGAGATGTAACTTATGACTTTGAAAAGTGAATAAATAAAGTGAGTAAGCAATTATTAATAAATACGCTTGTCGAAAGTCGGTTAATGATTTGAGTGAGGTAGGTATACCACGATGTCCTATACCACTATGATGACCGTAAGCTCACGATACCGGTTTATAGCTACCTTATGATTTGAGTAGGTAGGGGATTATCGCGAAATGTCCTACTCTACTATGACGGGTAAGAGCTTATTCTGATATGCGCTGAATTTGAAAATTTTGAAAAATGATGAATAAGAATAAAAACAGAGTGAAGTCTTTGTTATCATGGATCTTATACCCAGTAGAACCGCATGATATGTTGTAGGGATTATCCTACTGAGTGCGTGGGAAGGCTTTGAGTGGAGCTATTACTGCCTATACCTAGGATAGTCATTGAAATTTTTGAGAGGACATTCTTTTGAAAGGCTTGTTAAATTTGAGAAGGGCTTGTCACACATACACTGAATCTATCTCTGTGATGGTATTGTAGGCTATAGTTGTTGTATCTTTTGTTACGTGAGTTAGAGATCTATGTGGGATGCATGAAAGTTGAGCTATAGTTTTGATTGTTTTGTCCGGGACGAACAAAGGTTTAAGTGTGGGGGAGTTGTTCTCGGTGAAATTTATGGTTTTTATCGCATTATTAGAGAACAATATCTTTCGTATTTTGGTAATTTTTAGAGGAAATTATATGTTTAAGGCTTGAATTTGAATAATGGGTTTAAAAGTATTAAAAGTGTAATTTGGGCGCTTTTATGTGTTAAATTTATTGAATTATTATTATTTGGGGATGACTACATGTTTTCCATGTTTTATCTATTATGTAGATGCTTAATTTCGAGTGCATAAAAGAGGATAAATGAGGCTCAATTCGAATTATAAGAGATAAATATGGAATTGGCTTGAAGAAGAATGGATAACTATGAAGAAATCCGATCCTCAAGATATTGGACGGGCGTCCGCCGATCCGCAGACAGGCCCAGAGTGAATCAAGCGCCCATGAAGCGCCCAGAGTCATATTTTACATACAGAGTCTCCAGACGCAAGTTGAACGAAGGCCTCAATCTCTCCGCCCAAATAAATGAACGAAGGCCCATGACCTTGGACGGGCGCCCAAAGGCCGACTTAACCCTAGCCGACCTAAAATCCTATAAATAGCAGCTGTATTAAACCCTGGGGACATCCCATACGCATCATTCACTCATAATAAACCCTAGCAGCCGCATTATTCAAAGAGGAGAGTCAAAGATGTATCTCTCCATTCCAATGATTATGTCTAACAACATGATTGTTGGCTAAACGCATAGCAAGATGGAACAACCGGAGGATATCACATCAACGCCATCACAACCATGATTTGTTAGTTTATCTTTAGTTATGATTTTGAATACGCAGCTTTATTTATCGCTTGAATCCTGATTTAATCGCTATGAGTTTTATTAGATAGAAATGTCAATGGAACTCTATGTGTTTGAATTTTTATGGAAATTTAGTTCAACAATACTTTATCTTTCAATCGATACAATTGATGATGTTTTGAGGAATCATATATCGTTAGTTGGGTATTACAATTTGGGAACGAATTGTTGATCTTGTGATGAATGTTATTTGTTTTTCTTGGAAAAGTAAACAAACCCTAGAAATTGATCTAAAGGAATTTAGTCGGTTTCGCGATTGATCGTACCAATAAAACTGTATTCGGATCATAAACTGGTTGTATGATTATTATGTGATTGAATCTTGGCCGCTCCAATCGCTTTTCTCTTTATTATCTCATTAATCAAAATCGTTCTTAATTGCCCTAGTTTAAGTTTAGTTTTAGAACCCTAGTTCCTGCAACTTTTCTCGCCTATTTTCTTTTACGATCGTATCAGGGCGCGCTGCTCATTTAATTGAACGTTCGTCCATTGCTTTCTAATTTCGTGACGCTGTTCACTATATAGTGAACGTTAGTCCAACCTTCCCGTCTTTTCTGCTTTTTCTCGCTTATTTTTAGTTGCTTTGTTTTATTTTCTTTCCTTTAGTTATTAGTTATTTCTTAGGTTTAGTTTATAGTTAGATTAATCTTAGTTTTAAGTAATTAGTGACATAACCGACTTAGGAGTTATATCTTAATCTGACAACTGTACGATTCCCTTAGGACGACTCGGCAACACCTTATACTATGTACCTTATACTTGGGGTGTTCCGATAATATAAATTTAAAACACGTTTTCAACGAACAGT
The DNA here is from genome assembly GCA_026214975.1 of Gentiana macrophylla. Classification (NCBI taxonomy): domain Eukaryota; kingdom Viridiplantae; phylum Streptophyta; class Magnoliopsida; order Gentianales; family Gentianaceae; genus Gentiana; species Gentiana macrophylla. The sequence continues at coordinate 28,228,988 of CM047813.1, forward strand.
CTTCTTGGTGCCTTCTGCATTGTATGCTTATGGCGTTGTCGGGAGTTCCGACTTTCGGATTGCTCCATACTTTGTCGATTGTAACTTCGTGTCCTTTTGGACTTAGAATGTTACTAAAATAACTTAATAGAACAGTAGGAAAGAGGAACCATCATTTATTATAACAAAGATAGAACTGTCTCATGGACTGATTACAAATCTTAAAAGACAAGTAGAAACAAACTGGTCAACTAAGGCTTAAACGTAAAATTTCCTCAAATTATTCGCGTGCCATTGTCGAGGGACTGTGGTTCCGTCTGCTCGACCTAGTTGATATGAACCTTTAGGGTGGACTTTTAAAATCTGATACGGGCCTTCCCAGTTCGGGGAGAGTGTCCCGATCTCCTTCTGTTGGCTTGCCTCATTCTTCCTCAAGACTAGATCTCCGACTTTGAAATACCTGTATTTCACTTTGGCGTTGTAATATTGAGAGATCTTCTGCTTGTACCTTTCCATTCTGGCTGAGGCCATTTCTCTCCGCTCCTCGAGATTATCCTTCTCCTGTCGGATGTCGGGGTCGTTCATCTCAATATTATACGCTAAAACTCGAGGGGAAGGGACGCCGATCTCCGCAGGATAATCGCCGCACCCCATAGGTTAGGGAGAAAGGTGTTTCACCCGTCGATGAGTTTGGAGCATCTGTATGACCACAGATGCTCGGGAGTTGTGACGCCCGCCTCGCCTTTCACCTCTAGCCTTTTTTTTAATCCGAGTTTAATCTGTCGATTTGTCTGTTCGACTTGACCATTTGCTTGAGGATGAGCCACCGAGGTGAAGTGCTGGTCGACATGATACTCGGCTAACCACTCTCTGACTCTTCGGTCTTCGAATTGAGTGCCGTTGTCCGAGATTAAAGCCTTCGGAATACCATACCTGCACAAAATATCGACCCATAGGAACTTCTTGATTGTAGCTGCTTTGATATCGGGTAAAGCTTTGGCTTCTACCCACTTAGTGAAATAATCCACCGCAACTACTACAAACTTATTGTTCCCTGGAGCTCAAGGTAGGGGTCCCACAATATCGACTCCCCACACGTCGAAAGGCCATGCTGACGAGATGACATTCATTTCTTGTGTCTGTTGATGAGAGATGTTATCGTGAATTTGACAAGAATTGCATCTCTACACTAACTTATTCGCATCTCGTTGCATTGACGGCCAGAAGTATCCTGCGAGCTTGCATTTCCGGGCTAACATCCTAGCCCCACAGTGATTTCCACAAGCTCCTCTATGGATTTCCTCGAGAAGATATTCTCCCTCTGTCTCAGATGCGCATCTCAACCATGGACTCGTGAATGACTTCCGATAAAGTATGTCGTTGAAGAATGCATATCGGGCCGACTGTAGTCGGACCTTTCTTGACTGTACCTTATCTTTGGGTAATATTCCGTCCTTTAAGTAAAGGACAATCGGATCCATCCATGTGGCCTGCTGAGATATCGGCTGGGCCACTATCTCTTCATAGCTCCTTTCTGTTAGCAACTCTACTAACACCTTCTTGCTAGAGACGAAATTCGATGCTAACTTGGACAGAGCGTCGGCCCTCTTGTTCTGAGTTCGAGGTACCTGTTCGAATTGAATCGAGTTGAATCTCGGCTTGAGGCCTTGAACTACTGCCAAATACTTCTTCATAGTCTCTTCCTTAGCCTCGTATTCTCCTTTGATATGGTTAACAACTAATTGCGAGTCACTGTAAACGTTGAGATTTTCGACCCCCAGCTTCAGAGCGAGCTTCAGACCAGTAATAATTGCCTCATACTCTGCCTCATTATTAGTTGCCTTGAAATCGAACCGGAGAGCGTATGGAAACTCCTCCCCCTTCGGGCTAACTAATAAGAGGCCTGCGCCTGCTCCTTCTTTGCTCGAGGCCCCGTCAGCATGGAGCATCCACCGTTCTTCCTGACTTTGCTTTTCTTGCTCAAGTTGTACTGATATGCCTTCAGCTATGAAGTCTGCTAGAGCTTGAGCCTTGATTGCGGTACGCGGCACGAACTCGATGTCGTATTGGGCCATCTCGATTACCCACTTCGCGAGTCGACCAGATGTGTCGGGCTTCGCCAGAATTTGCTTAAGTGGTTGGTCTGTAACTACCACTATAGGATGGGCTTGAAAGTATGGCCTAAGCTTTCTCGACGCGCGTGCCAAATGATAACGCGAGTTTCTCAGCTGGCGAGTATCGGGTTTCGGGGCCATGCAGAGCTTTACTTACAAAATATATAGGCACCTGGCCCCTATCCCCTTCTCGGACCAAGACCGAACTCACTGCTTCCTCGCAAACCGATAGGTAAACCAACAACCTTTCCCCCTCTCGAGGAGAAGTGAGAGTAGGTAGTTCTGACAGATATGCTTTTAACTCTTCGAAGGCTGCCTGACATTCGCTGTCCCAGTGGAAAGGACTGGGCTTTCGAAGAATTTTGAAGAACGGTAGTGCGCGCTGGGCTGACCGAGATAAGAATCTATTCAGTGCTGCCTTCCGACCTGTGAGTCTATGAACTTCTTTCACATTTCGAGGTGCAGGCATGTTCTTTAGCGTGTCAATCTTATCAGGGTTAGCTCGAATCCCGTCTCTCGAGACCATGTACCCTAGAAATTTGCCTGTTCTCACTCCAAAGGTGCACTTTTTTGGATTAAGTTTCATTTCAGTATCTCTTAACACTCCCAATACTTCCCTGGCGTCTACCAAAAATTGCTTCATCGATCGGCTTTTGACGAGTAGATCGTCCACATAGACTTCCATGTTTTTACCAATCTGCTTCGCAAAAATTTTATTGACTGCCCTTTGGTATGTAGCTCCAGCATTCTTTAGTCCAAATGGCATGGTAACATAACAAAAGGTGCCGAACTCAGAATGAACGCGTCTTCTCCGCATCCCGGTGGTCCATAAGAATCGATGGTACCCTTGTATGCATCGAGGAACGCGAATACCTCAAAACCGATGGTCGAATCAACTAACCTGTCGATCTTAGGCAGCGGATAAGAATCTTTGGGGCATGCCTTATTCAAATCCGTGAAATCTACGCACATGCGCCAGCTGCCATCTGGTTTCTTCACCAACACTGGATTAGCAAGCCAATCTGGATAAAGTACTTCTTTTACTATATTTGCCGACAGTAGCTTCCCGACTTCGGACTCGATAGCTTCCAATCGATCTTGCGCGAAGTTTCGCTTCTTCTGTTTGACTGGCTTTCTGGCCTGGTCAACTTCGAGTTTATGGATGGCGATGTCCGTCGGTAGACCTGGCATGTCGGATGCCTTCCATGCGAAAACGTCCTTGAACTCTTTAAGCAAGTCGATCAATAACTGCTTTTCTTGAGCCGGGATCCAGACCCCGACTTGGACTCTCTGATCGTCTTCCTCTTCTTCCGGAATAAGCTCCTCGAGGAGGACTTGTTGTACCGCCATCTTACCGTTCATCACTATCGAATTGCAGCTTCTGGCGATTTCAATATCCCTTTTACTTTGTGGGAACCACTTGAGTCGGGAACTTCATGTCGCATGAAACGTCGAAATTATAGCTCGTAACTCGAAAGGGGCGGTCTTCCCAAAATGACATTATACGCGGAGGGAGCTATAACAACCACGTGAGTTTAGCTTTAGCGTCCTCCCTTTTCTCCATCACCTCATCGTCGTGAGTAGCTTTATGGAACCCATGGGATGGATCGCTGACTGTGAAACCGAATAGGGAGAGGCTATAGGCACTAAATCTTTCTCTTTGAGCTTCATACCTGGAATGCCGAGTAGTACAAGATATTCACAGCGCTACCATTATCGACGCATACCCTCGATACTCAGCGCGCGACTTATGATCGCTTCAATCACTAACCCCTCACTATGACTCGTCGATTTAGGGGACGCCGCCTCTGTGGCCATACCCGACTTCCGTAGTTAATCTCGATCGCTTGCGTGGTCTCGAGATGTCGCCTGGTTCCCGATCGCCCGCTTCTTTCTCTCTCTCTCTGGCCCAAATATCATATTCACATAATTATTTGGGCGATTGTCATCATAATAAGCGGTCCTGACCATAGTAGTCCCTATCGTTATCGTGAGATCGGTCTCGCCCTGGGATCGATCTCTTCTTCTCTGATTCTCTCGACTTCGGCCTCTATCCTGGTCAGGATTTTTCCTTTTGAAATCTCGTTGCCCCTTGGGCTCGGTGTACCGTGATCTGTCAACAACCTCGTCCAACTTCCCCTCTTGGATACGAGCTTCGATGACTTTCTTTAGGTCGAAACATTCTTCTGTCGAATGGCCTGTATCTTCGTGGAATTCACAATACTTTGTCGACCTTCGTTTTTCTCGAGGTTTTTTGATCGGAGGTGGCCTCTTGGCTAGGTTCTTGGAGACCATGATTGATAAAACCTCCGTACGGGACCGGTTGAGAGGAGTAAAATCTTTATCCTTTTTACCCCCCTTTCTCTCTGACCGGCCTGAAACGGGAGCCTCGATGCGATCCCAAACTGATGCTTTTCTTTCTACATCTTGCTGTCGAGACTGGTTCTTATTTGCTCCTCGGCCATCTTTCCTCGAGTTGTCCATCCACTCGGCTTGGGTGTGTCTACGCACTGCCTCTTCGCCTTGACAAAATCGATGGACGACATTCACACATTCATCCATGTTTCGTGGTAGGTTTTTGCTTAACTTCTCATATAGCTTTGTGTTGCGCAGTCCCCCCACAAATGAAGTGATCAAGACTCGATCCTGTGGGTCTTTGACCTGCATGGCCTCAAGGTTAAACCTCTTCGTATAATCTAACACCGACTGTCTCTCTATGTCGCCTCACGCTTGTGAGGTGCGCCTCGCTTCAATGGAACTTTTGTTGACGATGAAGGCGCTCTCAATTTTCGGGCAAGCATGGTGAAATTGGAGATGGATCCGGTTTCAACTTGGTGAACCACTCTCTTGCTCGCCCTACGAGTAGAGTCTCGAATGCCCGGCATCGCATCTCGTCTGGTGCACCATCTAGCCTCATCTGGGACAGATACCTGTGGAGATGGTCCTCCGGGTCGGTGGTGCCATCATACGGGTCTATCTTAGGAATCTTAAATCCCTTGGGTTTAGGATAATCTTCGATCTCCTTGGTGAAGGGAGACTCTAACCACAACGAACCCTGGGTCCTCCCAAGGATTACGTCTAACTCCTGCCTAACGCTATCTCCATCGATGCGTATATGCTTCTGTCGGATTTCTCGCTTCCTTCTTTCGATAGAGCTTGAGGAAGCGCTGATCTCTTCGAACTGAGTTGGCTTAGGCTTATTGACGGCGATATTCAGACCGCCTTCCGCCTGGTGCTGCTGTTGTTGAAGTTTTTGTCGTGTAAACGCTTCCGCCATTATTTTTCTCAGAGCGTTGTGATCTGTTGCCGCCAACTGGTCCACCATGGCATGATGCTCTGGGGGAAGGCCCTGAGCTTTCTGTGGTGGATTTTATTGGACGGTTTCTAAGGCTGGATCTTTATCTCCCTGAGGCTCCGTGCACTACTGCTCACTTATCTCATGGATTTTGCGAATCCACGTTTTTGGAGGTGGTTCTTCTGGCGGTTTTGTCTTTAGGAGGCATGATGATCTTGACGTATTCAACAAAAGAAAGGCCCTCCTTCTAGCGCCAATGGCGATGGCAAATTATGTCACCTTAAAGATCCGGGCTTTTCCTTCTAGTATTGATGAATAAATCAAGAACCCTAATGCCAAGAGGAAAGAAGGGGTTTTGTATGTTTACGGCTGAGTCTAAGTGGAATTCTTAGAGTGCCTACGTATCCTGTTCTTATTCCAGGAATCAAGCCATACGTAGTTCCTGGAACGTTGTATTTATAAGGACAATGCATGACCTAACCCTAATATGAGTCGGTTTGTAGCTATTGTCATATTTACCCTTCATTGGGCTTTACCCCTCGCCCAAGTTACCCTGTGGATAATGGGCCAACGTAGCTGGTGTGGACTCCGTTCTCGATATCGGTCTACCCGACTTGGGATGACCGACTCCTGGAACTCTCGTCCTGCACTGCCCGTAAGTCGATAGTCGTAGCCTCGAATCCCTAGTCATGCTCTAGGTTCGAGGATCGACATGCTTGACATGGCTTCCAAGTCGATAGTCCGACTTGTAAGCCTTACCTGGTTCATGTGCCTTGGTAAGTATTCAATCCATAAGGTCCACTCGATGATGATATATCGAGGTGCGTAACCCGGTATCGTCAGGTAAAAAATTGTACATTTCAATTTTTATTAATAACATGGTACTAATTGAGAAATTGGAGACTAATGTGCTAATGTTACGTTACAATCTATAAAGTAGATCTCTTACTTGGAACTTTCGTAAGTTTTCACTAGTATTGTAGTGTTTTTTTAAAAAAAAAAAATTACATATTTTAGTTTGTATCTTGTTATTTTGGAAATTATTTTGGAGCCATATTATAATTTTTCTTATGTCTTAACTGAATACATTATTATATTTCTTAAATATATATAATGACCCATCGGTTGACCTTGTGACTCGGTGATCCGGTGTTTTTTTCGATTGAATAGCCGGTCCGATTCTAATAATTATGCAATACAGAGTAACGGAAAAGGAAAACTATATAAAATTTACTACCCATGGTACCGTACTGTTTAAGAAGTATTGCTTTGAAGGGTGTTAGTAACTTATTAATTAGAATTACAGAAAGTAAAGTGAAGCATCATTACAACATGGAATCAAAATCATGCTTTTATTAGGCAACAAAAATCATTATTCGATCATGTTGGATAAAGAAGGAACTAGTCACATTGCCAATTTAGACTTTCTTATCGTGAGAAAGCACTAGAAAACACAGTATCTCCGGTCAAGGGGAAAGGGAAACCAACCCAAAAGCTTACTTTCTAGTATTTCATTATGCATTACTTTAATTTATTTTAATTTTTTACTTTGATTTTTATATATGAGATGTCCTATCAACATAGTTTCCTTGTATTAGCGATGCACACAACCCCGTGACCCGAAGATTTTTGAATGCTAACTCCATTTTAGAGATTTGATACTTGAACAAGCTTGAACAACATAATTTAAATTTAGTTTGCAATCTGACGGTACAGGTCGTGTCATACCGTATTGTTATATCCGTGGTACGGTATTTGTTAAAAATCAAAATAAACATAGAACAAAAATAATGGGAAAAAAAAAAGAAAAAAGAAAAACTAAAATCGAGGCGAGGGCGAACACTCTGTCCTTAAGACAATTTGCTTCGGTATAATGTCACGACGCTAGCAATTGTCTTCCAGGATACAACGGTTTACCTGTTCGATGTAGTGACACTTAAACCTTCGAACATACGGCGAACTCTTCTAGTGTCCCGACATTCTCTACGACAAAATGCATACTACTACTCTATATGAGATGTATATTTTTAGTAGTAAAAATTACTTGTCTTCTTCTTCCCTAAAACATCTTTAGCAAATGAGATTAAATAGTAGTAGAAAACTACCTACTAATGACCGTTAGCTCATGACTTTATAGCTACTAATTGCAATTATGGCCACTACTTTTCACTTATGGCACTAAGTATAACTTAAGGCCACTAACCCGTGTTTTATGGCCACTAAGAGTATGGTCATTGATGGACATTTTCTCCAACAATCCTCCACAAAATGGATATTAATACAAATGCAAATGCAGACCCTGAAGAGAATTTAGACATAAAAATATTGCATCAGGAGAGGTAGCTTCTGGCTTTGAACCTGCCTTAATGAAGTATTATCGGATTTACTCGGCTAATCAGTGAATTATGTCTTGAACTGTTCAACATTTATTGTAAGCCCAGACAATAGTACTCACACAATATTTCTCTTAACACCGCATTTGGTTCTCATGGTTGTGTTCATTTTGGCCATGAATCACTCCTGGTTTCGGAAAGTGTGTTAGAGAATTCAAACCTCTGAATTCTCAAAGAAGCGGCCCTACTTCACACTTACATAAGTGATCTCCTATCAAGAGTATTCTGCCATACCCCGCTTCAATTAACCAAGTTATAGGTGTTAGGTGTAGTGCCCGAAAGACAATTATCTAATTGTTTTTATGACAGAATTAATAATTCATCTTATTATATGCATGTATGCTTATAATTAAGACACTCTTCAAAAAATCCTAAGTACATCGTTTATGTAATCACATAACTCAAAGTGTATGGCTATACACAAGAGGATTGAGTTAGTGAGATGTACTTAAAATTAACTTAGTCCGTAGCGTTTATTAATCTGAGTACGGGTCTCAAGATTAATTTGCTAATAATGCGCCCAGAACACTTTAGGTGTGACAGTCTTATCCGGACTGTCGTTAATAGGGTACCTAGTGGGGCATTTATATATGATGATAATCATATAGGGCTGGACCGATTCGATTTGATTTGAGTTCTCGAAATAATTCCGTGATCGAGAAGTCTTATCGAATCACAAGATGATTGGTGGGTCGTCAAACCACCAAAGATAAATCACCTACAACCTCTATAGCTAGTATAGTAGAAGTAGGGGTGTCAAACCCACAGGGAACGGTGGATTTATTTCTCCAAAAATTTGTAAAACAAAAGATATTTGGGTTTTGGACTAAACTCCTAAAAAATAAAGTAAAATAAATGAAGAAAAATTCCAGTCAGTTAATTGTTTCTCCCTCAATTCCTACGATTGATCATCGATTCAAGGATGACTCGCTAAATTATTGATAAATTGATTATAGTCACCGACAACCGTCAAGTGACCAATCTCTCCTAAATTTGATAATCAAGACACGGCCGTTAATTATTCTCTAACCGGAAGACACCCCTAGACACGGTCATAAGAGTTTGGAATCCCGGAAGCATTAAGGTTTGAGAGACCCAATTCAAGGTATTAATCCAACCGGACTAATTTTTCCAACCGGACTAATTTTAACCTAGATTATCTATTTCCACAACAGGGAATCCTACGGGCTACGAACCGGCAGGTAATGTGTTGTTTACCACTAAAAATCCAATCTTTTATGGCAACCGCCTAAGATGAATTTTGGTGCTAGATCAAAATAATCATTTAATCATCACGCCAACAATTAAACGAATAATTTAATCCTCTATCAGAAATCGTAAAATAGATAAATACTAACAATCAAACGAGTAGAAAAACGTTTAAACCTCACAACCACATGAAATCGAAGGTTCAACAATCAATCAACTGAAGAAAAAAACTAACTACACATTAACTAAAATAATATTTATAAAAAATAAAAATAAAAAAAATGAGCAAAACAAGTGTACCATATGCAAACGAAAAGAATCGCCGGCTGTATCTTCACTTCATGTGCCGGACGTCTGCTCCTTTTTCTCTATTACATTCTTATTCCTCCTAATATATATATATCTTTTTTTATAATAAACCATGCTACCTCATGCTATTTCACGCCGAAGAGGAGTAATTGTGGAGTGGGCCAAGCCCAATTGTTTTTTTCAAAAAAAAAAAAGACTTATATAATACTACTAATAATAATAGTAATCTTAAGTATTAAAAATGGTCTTTTATAATAATAAAAATCCGATGTGATTAACGAGCGAGAATCCACGGTTGGTGTTAATAGACTTTGTCTTTTCTTCAACATTTCGGGGTCTCGACATAGGCGAAAACTGAAATTCACGATACTTGAAACAGCGCTTTCCTCCCTTCTCCAGCAAAACATTCGAATATTGCTCCATACATCCAGAATTACTCCATCATCTCTTCCGAGTTCTTAAAACCTGAAAATCATCAAAAACATACCCGGAACAGAGCATCTCCCGACAAAATAGATACAAAAGAGACACATAAGACACCACAAAATACAGTCTCATCAATGATCATAAATGGATTAATCTCAATGCTGAGGTGATCACAGACAACTGCTTAGACTAGGGTAGAGTTTGATGTGTTAGTAAGGATCACTTCGTAGTATGTGGTCCAACACTTCTCGTTGGCTCTATTTTAGGATGAGTGAGTAGTCTCATCTTATCACAGATATGGAATCCATTCCTTCTCTCGGGAAGTAGATGAGATGCTTCTCTTATTTGTTAATCCTAAAACGATCGATCCCGGAGTTCATACTATATTAGTTATGAACTAATTGATCACTAGGGGTTAATGGTAAATAAGGATAAGAGGTTTCGAGAAGGGTTTACGGAGATATCCCGAATCGAAACGAACAGTCTATGGAGGATTTATCCGTATGTAATGATTATATTAGTGGACACCTTATCAACTCATGGTTGAGTGTAAGTTATCTATATTCGGCAGAGTTCAGTTTCGGGTTTATGGTGGTGTAATCCCGGAATTAATAGATTGAACATTATTGTTCGGTCTGACGGATAATATTATTTAATTTATTGTAAATTATGAATACGGGGTCCACGGTCCCCGACGCGGCTCCTAACATGCATATGTTTTCTCGTCGTTTCACCTCAATTATAATTAAATAGTTGGATTGGACTATTTAATTGATATGTGGATTAATTGTTTAGTTAGACTAGATAATTAAATACATGAAAAAAGAAATTTTTCGTGGACTCGGCCCAATATGATGGAAAAATGCATGTGGCCTTATAATTTTAGGGTTGGCCGCATTTTTCATGTGTTATTTAATTATTGGGAAATTAGTTTTCTTGGATAATTATTTTACATGTGACTTATCTTTTATTTGTTAAATGATAATTCATGAAATATTAGATAATAAATTTATTTATCCTAATTTGTTTGGGATATGTATTATATTTATCTTTTATTTAAAAAATAAGGATTGATCTAATAATTATCTCTTAATTATTAAACCTTGGAGGACAAGGATTACTCTCCTATATAAAGAGAGTTCCCCCAAGTCTTATTATACATCACAATTTTCGGTTTTGGTGTAAGTATTAGAGCAAGAATTTTCGGCTCTTTTACTTAGTGTTCGAGTTTTGGAAAACTTCGTGTTTTCTAAGGTAGCATATCGAGGAGGTCCGGCGGCTTGAAACACCATCCACCTGGTGGTGCTTGGAGACACACGTTGGAAGACTTTGGCTTCTCAACTAGGCTTTCAACTAGCTTGGATTGAAGATTGTTCTAGACGTTTATTCACAATAAACCGGTAAGCAATCTAACCCCCTCTAGGATTAAATATATTATTTTATGTGCTTTGGTTGACTAGATCTAGATCTTGTACTTTCCGCTGTGTAATCGGGTGGATCTATGATCCATCCGGCGATATTACATCCTACAATAGGAATCATTAAAAGTTTTCACTTAACCTTACACCCCTGGCAGATAACACTTTTATTCACATAATGGGTAAGTGTTCACCGAACCTTCATAACTTAGTTGTCCCTTTGAACCAGGATAGTGGGATCTCAAGTCAACATTGTTGGGTTACCATTACAAAGATTTTGTCGTAATAGGCTGTAGTCTCATTCCGATTGTCAGTTTTGACATTTGATCTCTAGGTAAGCCTTTGGTAAGCGAATCCGCAAGATTCTCATTCGATCTAATAAAATCGATGGAAATCACACCATTAGAGATCAGTTGTTTAATAGTATTGTGTCTGCGACGTATATGTCGAGACTTAACATTATACATATTGTTTTGTGCCCGACTTATAACCTACTGACTATCACTATGTATGCTTATTGGAGCAATAGGCTTAGTCTAGAATGGAATGTCATTTAGGAAATTACGAATCCATTCTGCTTCTTCTCCCGCCTTGTCTAGTGCAATAAACTCAACTTCCATCGTGGAACGAGCTATGCAGGTTTGCTTTATGGATTTCCATGACACCACAGCACCATCAATAGTGAATACATATCCACTTGTGGATTTTGAATCTTTTGAGTCAGATATCCAATTTGCACCACAGTATTCTTTTAATACCGTTGGATATCTCGTATACCGTAATCCCGGATTCATTGTAAATTTTAAGTAAGAGAGTTGCCCAAATTGACTCTGTTCATAGGCCGTCGCCTATAAGCTGTAGGCCACGGCCTACGTGATGCTGTGAGCTAAGGAAACCTGCTGTCTGTCATAGGCCACAGCCTATGAATCACAGGCCGGTGCCTACGGGCCGATGGTCAACTTGCACAACCCACTATAAAAGGCATTTTTAGTGGATTTTCATCCAATTCTTCATCTTCTTCGACCTAATATTCTGTAGAACAACTTTTCATCTTCCCATCACCATTAAATTAGATTAGAAGCTAGCTTTAACATTTTTACAATTAAGCTTGGATCGTTGTTAATTTCGGATTTCCGGAGTTGCTTTGTAGATTTCTTTCGGTTTTCTTCTTGTTGGATATTCCATCTTTGCTCTTAATAATGGTACTTTATTTATCAATCTTTAAATTGTATGTTTATAATCTATGATGGTTTCTTGTGTTTTTGTTGTTAGAATGAGTAGCTAATCGTTATATAGCCGAGTTATGTGATAATCTTCGAAACCGAACCCTAGCTTGTTCATGTTTTGTTCTTGATGTTTGATTTCTTGATTCTTGATGTGTTTGTAGTTCTAGAACTTGTGATTCATCACGTTTATTGAATTCGTGACTCGATAATCGTATTACATGTATCGTTTTTATAAATGTATTTTACGAGAGGATAGGGTTCTAGGATCACCCTGTAAAACCGACTGAGTTGTTTAGATTCGGTTTCGTGTGAGAGGTTAATATCGACCTTTTGTTGAGCGTTTCATTGTACGTAGACCGTGTTAGGTCAGTTAAATCCGGTCAGCGGACTGTTGAACCTGACATAGAAGGGTAGATTATTGAAATAATGTCTATTCTCGGAATTAGGAAACGACACCCTACGAGTGACGTCGAGAACGTTTAGTTAAGTCGAGAACACCTCCACACTTTTCTAGGGTTTTGTGAGTAGTTGATTGGATCATAACTTGGCTATCTCTTTAAATCGTTTAAAACTCTCGTTTTAATTTAGTCGTTGTAGAAATAGCACGTTGTAGTTTAATAACCTTTCCAAAAATCGTGTTGATATGAACTAGAGATGATGCTAGCTTTGGTACTTAACTAGATTCCCTGTGGGTTATGACCTTGCTCACTAGTTTTATACTACAACCGACTCGGTACTCTGTCGATCAAGGTTGGTTTATTGTAAAACGGCCATCAAGTTTTCTGGCTCCGTTGCCGGGGAATCCGGTTGATATCTATGAGTTAGTTGAGTTTTTAGGATTATGTTGTTTTTTCTGTTTTTTCCTTTGTTTGATTTGTTTCTTTGTTGTTGTTTGTGAGTCACACCACCTACTACGGTAGTGGTAGTGACAATATACCGTGATTGTGTTCGTGTTGTTTCCCTGATTTACAGTTAATGGATCCTTCCGGCAATTACGGCTCTTTTCCCTACTCATTTGGAGGCTACAACTACAATGCTATGGGTTACGGAACACAACCCTATTACCAGTTCAACCCACACATCTCATCATACGGAAATAAGTGGGAAATGCCCCAAGTTACTTTGATCAACAACTCGATACTCCTTCTCCGGAATCAGAGACCTTAACGGAGAAAAAGATGACTCTTGAACAAACCATTGAACAGTTGAGTAAAGAGTTTCAAAGTGACATGACTACGATGCAAGTTGCGATACGAAACTTGGAGCATCAAGTTGAGCAACTGATCGAGAGAGAGGAGGCTGAGAGGAGAGCACGAGAAAGTATGATTGAAGTCACCCCCGAGGAATGCTACGAGGATGGTAAGACTTTTGTATCTATTGAATCACCTATTCCATCTTTGTTTAGCCCCAGTGTTATAAATGCGGGGGGCACCCTATTGAGTTCGCTGTGAATATTGAGCCTACTTGTTATTACTTGGTGTTAGAATCGTTATTGGTTGGTATATGTTTTAGTTCGGGGAAGGTGAGTTCGTTGTTCTGTGCAATGGACTCGTCGAACCAATCTTGGTGGTGGGGATTGAACCCCATGTTTCTCGTATTTCACTTTCAAGGGGTGCTCAATTCTTACGATTTTGGTAGGGAGATGCAACGGTTTGCTCTCCTTTTGTATAGCTATCCTTGACCTAGTTGGGGGTACAAGGTCGAGTTGAGAACTCTAAGCTCAGAATGTATTTTTATTGCTTTTCTTTCCCTTCGTGTTTCACTGTATTTCTTTTATTTTTCCATCATGTATAATGTTCTGCGCTTCGTTTAACCTTTATTAGCTATTATTGGCCACAGTAGGCCTTACTTTTGGTTTGTTTTAGGCCACGTTTGGGCCACATTTTGTCGATATCGGGTTATCATGAACATAACGGTCGCATTTTGTATGACGCAAATTATTATATATATTACCCATATATTTTGCCTTATCAATCTTATTTTTACAGCTTGAGCATTGTTTGTTGGTTCAACTTTTTTTGTGTGACATAAGGACTGCATCCAATCATTTTGCTTTGCAGATGACCAAATTTTACTACGCAAAACAGTCTGCTGAAATTTCACTTTCAATGTATATACTATGTTAGGTTTTGCTGTGTATTTTGTTTAATGTCAATTAAGTGTGGTGTAGCTTAGTACCTGCATATTAATTTCCTTTCATATTGCAAGCTGCAATAGTATATGCTGCACCAATAGTCCTGCTGTACATTAGTTCCTTTTGGTATCTGCATATACAATATGTATATTAGGTGTGCTATACCTGCAGTTTCTTTTTTTGATGTTCCAAGCTTGTTAATTCTAGTGACTTACACTCTACTCATGTGGCATCCCCCATTTCATGTTATATACTCCATACTTGTACACTTTTGATGTTGGTTGTGTATAGTATCTAAGTACAGGTACCTAGGGAGTTCGAGATACGGATGCCACATGCGAAATTTCGCCATTTTCCGGGTTTAAGCTAAGCCTTTCATTCCCTTCGTTTTATTTCATTTAAACACCGAGGGCGGTGTTCACTTTTAAAGTAGGGGTTGGGGGCTAGTTAGCCAATTTGTTCCGGTTTTAGTTTTACGAGTCGTACCTTAGTTTTTAATCGCCTTTTAGTGAAATTTCGAGATATTTTTTCAAATTTTTATAGTTTTAACATTGTTTATTATGTTACGAGCCTTCGTATTCCGTAGTTTGATTTGTGTAATTACTCGAATACATCCTACTTTGTAGTTTCGATCATGTGTTGAGAATTGAAATAATTTCACGTAATAGTTTCGACGTCATAGATTACTTGATTAGTGACCTATTATAGTTTTTGTATGACCCGGTAACCTAGAACTTATATTAGTAACTTTGAGGCGAAATAGAAAGGTCGTCGTTGTTAGGTACGGGATGACGGTTTTTGGGACGTGATTACGATATGGTATTAGGAGTTACGAGTTATCCGGAACGAGGAATATAATGATGTTTTGGTTTCGCTTTTGATCGAAGTCTGGTGTATAGTGCCAATTTTTATACTCTTGTATAATATACCTTTCATCAAAAAAAGAAGAAGAGAGAAGCAGTATTTGTATATGTATATAGCTGTTATAAGTCCAAAAATGGACTAAAATTGTGTATAGTGAAGAAAAAAATCTGAAGTTGAAGTTAGGGTTTGGATTCCAAAGGTGTAATACGGTTTTCAAATTTGTAACCAAAATTGTAGCGTTTTTTTAGCTAAATCATTTGTTTGGTCCGATATGGTTTTGCTTGGTTTCGGTTTCACGGTTTTCATAAACAAATGAAATTATTGATTGGAATATCCGAAAATAACATATGGTTTATTTGTGTTACATCAATATTATTATGTGAGTAAATCATGAGAGATAATATAACAGATTATTTATATTGAACTAATGTCCGCCGATGCCAAAGTAAGAATACAAAACCAATCACCCTCAACATCATCCTAGACAACCATTCTATGATAAATTTTATCCACTTGCATGAGGTAATTTAATATACAATACTCCCTCTGTTTTTTTATTCTGTCGCAGAGAGAAGAATCACATAGATTTAAAAAGTGATTAATGTGTCTGAAAAAGATGGTAAAATTACTAAGTTGTCATATGATTTTTTAATATGTACACACCCAATAAATATTGATTATTTCTTGTTTATTATAGTAGTATATTGGGAATGTGTATATTTTTTTAATATGTACTACTTCCGTCCCATAAAAAGTGTCCATTTTTTGTGGTGCACACAGATTAAGAAAATAATTAATGTGTTGTATTTTAAGTAGAGATAGACATATATTCCCCTATCAAATAATTAATGCTCGTTTGAAATATGAAATGAATATATAAACATTAAATGTTATTATAGGAGTATGTTTGGAAAAAATGCATTAAATGATGTATTGGTTTTCTAAATGAACAATTTTTATGGGACAATTCATTTTTAAAAAGTAGACACTTTTTATGGGACGGATGTAGTACACACCCAATAAATGTTAATTATTTCTTGTTTACTGGAGTAGTATATTGGGAATGTGCATATGCATGTGTAGTAGTGAGACAAATTAACTTTTGGAGTTTTTATTATTGTGAATGTATTTTTTTATTGAACATGTAAATACTTTGTTTACATATTACTATAATTAAATTGAAGGGTAAATGTGGAAAAAATAATAAATACTGTATTGGTAATGTAAAATGACTGATAAATAAAACAAAGCAAATTCTGAAAATTGACCGTTAAAAAACGGAGGGAGTACAACACAAAAAAAAGGTACATTTATATTTAATACAATGCCCCACACTTGATATAAAATAGTTGTTGCAATTTCGAAGAAAATATGGGTACTACAAAAAAAAAAAATTACATTTATTGATGAGAAAATTTATTAATATTTTAATTGATAATTTCTTTCGAAAATGATATATGTACCGAATTTATCCACAAATTATAATCACCATGGACCAAGTAATTGGACCACCACAAAACTTTTAAGGCAAAATTAGTTATAAGGCCGTCGTGCTAGAGACTTAATGATCATTTAGGACACTCCGAAATCTTATTTAGTTATAAGGACATTCTAATTTTAAGAAGGAAACTTATTTAGTTATAAGGACATTCTAATTTCAAGTGGATAAAAAAGAAGAAGGAAAAAAAGGGGAAAAAAAAAAGAAAGAAAAATGAAGCGCTGGATATTCTGATGTTAGGTTTTTTTTATTTTTTTTTATTTTTTTTTATTTTTAAGTAAGGAAAAAAAAAAAAAAAAAAAAAAACGCTGGAAGCAGTGACATTGATGACTTATGCAGTGACATTGATGTCTGAAGCAGTGACATTGATGACTTATGCAGTGACATTGATGTTTAATGCAGTGACATTGACGACTTATGCAGTGACATTGATGTCTGATGCAGTGACATTGATGTCTGATGCAGGGATATTGATGACTTACATCAGCAACATTGATGTGCAAAGCGATGACATTGATGATCGTATTTACAATTAGATAACTGATGCAATGATATTGATGTCACCGCATATACAACTTGATACACACATTTGATAACTTTGTAAAGTAACTTTATTTCTTTGTTATCTTTAAATATTTGATTGATCTTGGTTTATTTGATTAGTGTTGGTTTAAATATTCGATAACTTTGTAAAATAACTGTAATTTTTTTTTTGTTTAAAGGCATATTTTTACAACCAAAGGTATGAATAAATCGTTACAATAACACGTCACTGCATAAATTGTTACAATAACACGTCACTGTATAATTCGATACAATAAGACATCACTGCATAGATCGCTACAATAAGAAGTTGTGGAAATATTACAAAGATTACTTGAGATTGATGAGTCTGTTGAAGTTCAAAGAGGTGCCCAAAGACCTCGTAAATTGTCTGAGATATTTTGTACACTTTATTTAATTATAAAAGACATATTAATTGTGATACATATAAACAATTAATATGTCAAACTCTAGTTTACTTTATGTCATAGACACAATTAATATGTCATAGACATAGCTTTTACTTTTACTTTTACTTTTGCATGCTTGCCGCCCACATCTACATACTCAGTGGCCGCCCTAGCTAAGCTGCTAGTCTCTCTCATTGTATCTATTTATACACCTCTCATATCAATGAATAAACCAAGTTGAAGTTTACTCTTGTGTTTATCACATTCTCAAACTCTCTTCATGGTATCAGAGACTTACTGAGTTCTAAAAATCCGCTGCAAAACTCGGTTCTTTTTCAGAAAAATGTCAACATTATCTGATGTTTCATCTTCTTCATGAGACTCACAATGCCTCAAAGCAGATCGGTATAATCGAACACTCTTCTTTACAAATCATAAACTTGATGGTAACAATTACTTGCTATGGTCAAGGTCTATGAAAATGTATATCTCCGGCCGGGGCAAGATGGGATATCTGTGCGTTCCAAACTCCCTGCTCACGAAATTGACCCCAAGTTTGAAGCATGGGACACAGAAAATAACCAAGTCATGACCATCCTCACGAGGTCTATGACAAAAGAGATCGATGAGAACTTCATGATGTATGACATCGCTTAAGGAAATGCAGGACAATGCCGTAGACCTTTACTCAAAAAAGGACAATACATCCAAGTCTATGAACTCAAGCTCAGATTCAAAATTGCGAGACAAGGGGATATGTCTCAGAACTCAATACTTTAATCAATCTGTCTAAGGCATGGCAACACCTAGATATGTTGGAAACTCACCTGGAATGATGTTAAAGATGCTTGCACTCTTTAAAGACATTATCGAGAAAAGAGAGTATTCAAATTCCTTACTTTGGATCGAATCCTACTTGATGATGATGTCGAGGTAGAATTCTTGCTACTAAACCTCTTCCAAATCTCAAATCCATGTTTGCTTTGAGGTCAAACATGAGGAAAGCAGGAGGAAAGTGATGTTTCTTTGAACCCCCTGCACGACAACCCTACCGAAAGTGCCACCTGCCGATCGTCGGAAACCTGCTGAGGCTACCGAGGCTTACTGCGAAGCCTCTTGATAAAATCTGAAGAAGCTTTCGTGACCACCGCAAACGCACTAATCACACCAAGGACACTTGCTTTGAAGCTACATGGCAAGCCTAACTCCTCCAAGACCTCAGGACACGCAAGGAAAGTCGTAGGCGATACATATAAGTGAGGAAGAAGATGACAACAGTTGAATGCTCACTTTGTCGCATTCAAAGCCTTCCTAACTCAACAAAAGGGAGGTAGTCACTCTACCGACATAGCCTCTCATGCCAATGACAGTAAATTCTACTCATCTATTAGTAATGAAACCTGGATTGTTGACTCTGGGGCCTCATCCCATATGACCGGTAATAAAAATCTCATTACTCAACTTAAGCCATGTCCCTAAATTCACAATATTAAGATCATTGATGGATCTATCTCTAGTGCAAAAGGTTTTGGTCAGTCTTGACTTACTAATAAGATATGCTGCAGAATGTCCTATTTGTTCCAAAATTAGATTGCAATCTCATATCTGTCAAGAAACTTACTAAAGATTTGAACCTGGATCGTTGTTTTTAATGAGAATCGGTGCACATTCAGATCATTCCTCAAAGGCGTTGATTGGGACTGCTAAACCTTGCTCAGTCTGTTTGTGGTCAACCTGCCAAAGACAAGATCAAGATCGAATCGCCTCAAGACTGCACTCAAAACCTAGACAATATCATGTTATGGCATTATAGACTAGGACATCCTAGTTTTAGTTATTTAAAGTCTATAGATCCCGAATTGTTTAAAGGTTGTAATTTGAATGATCTTCAATGTGATATTTGTCGGTTGCTAAACTCACCAAATCTGTATGCAAAATTAACTTACTTACCATCCACACCATTCACCTTAATTCACAAAGGACGTATGGGGACCCTCAAGAGTAAAAAGCATAACAGAAAGAGGTGGTTTGTTACCTTCATAGATGACCACACCGTAACCACTTGGTTATTTTTAATGAAGGATAAGTCTCAAGTTGGACCCATCTTTCAAGAATTTTACAACATGGTCTCCACTCGCTTTGACACTAAGATCAAAATCTTGAAGACTCGACAATGCTCTTGAATATTATGAGTCTCATCTCGGAATTTCTTGATGGATAAAGGGGATTGTCCATATCAAGAGTTGTGTTGAAACCCCTCAAAAAATGGGGTTCTTGAGAGAGAAAAACAGCATCCGCTTGAAATGGCTAGGTCTATTATGTTTACCACAAATGTTCCAAAATATATGTGGGGTGAAGCCATATTGACTTCCACATACTTAATCAATGACTTCCCAAAGAGGTACTAGGCTTCAAAACTCCTATCAAAACCCTACTGGACACACACTCCCCGCCCCATCTTATTTCCCGCTTACCTCCAAAAATCTTTGGTTGTACTGTGTTTGTCTATATCCATGCCCAACACGAAGCAAACTTGATCCCAAAGCTCACAAGTGCATATTCCTAGGATATGCAAAGGACGAGAAAGGTTACAAGTGCTACTCTCTTCCGAAAAAAGATTTTACAATTCTATGGATGTAAATTTTTTGAAAGGACTCCCTACTACAAACAAGTCCACTGAGGCGATCACCGATGGAAACCTCGATAGAAATTGACCTAAACCCCTTCCTTCAAAGAAACTCTTAACCTCAAAGAACTCAACTCGATCCTCAAAGAGATCGAACCCCAAGACTCTCTCTTGACTCACAAAGAACTCATCGATCCCCAAAGAACCAACCGACTCGAGAGCCTGCGACCACTCGAGCCTGCCGACACTCAAAGAATCTGCAGATCCTCGCAGCTCATCGACATTGATGATGGACCTATTGCTCTAAGGAAAGGAAAAGATCATGCACCGATCATTCTATTCATACTTATTTATCTTATGATCGCTTGTCTCCTGTCTTTGCCATGTTTACACAGACTGGACTCTCACTCTATCCCTAGAAATATTCAGAGGCCCTTCAAAATGATAAGTGGAAGGTCAGCTTTGTAAAACTGAGATGATCGCTTCTCTGGATAATCATACTTGGGACCTCACAACTCTTCCCAAAGGCAAGAAGACAGCTTAGGCTGCAGATGGTTATTCACTATCAAATACAATGCCGATGGTACAATTGACAAGTACAAAGCCGATTGGTAGCAAGGGGATTCACTCAAACTTATGGTATTGACTATAAGGAAACTTTTGCACCAGTGGGCAAAACTCAACACCGCCGTGGTTCGATCTCTCTACCGTCCAAACCGGATGGCCTCTACACCAATTGGATATCAAAAATGCTTTTCTCAATGGTGATCTCACCGAGGAAGTCTATATGAATGTACCTCCCGGTTTTGTCAATCCCACACTCGTGGGCAAGGTATGCAAACTCGTGAAATCTCTATATGGCCTCAAGCAATCCCAAGAGCCTGGTTTGGGAAACTTACTACTGTGGTCAAAGCTGCTGGATATCATCAATGCAACTCAGATCACACTATGTTCATCAAGACAACCAACCAGAGAAGGTCTATTCTTATTGTATATGTGGATGATATCATCCTTACTGGAGATGACTCTACTGAGATTCAAAATTTAAAGACTCTACTGGCAAAGGTATTCCAAGTTAAAGATCTGGGCTCCCTAAAATACTTTCTTGGTATGGAAATAGCTAGAAACGGTAAAGGCATTTCAATCTCTCAAAGGAAGTATGTACTAGATCTGCTGAAGGAAACTGGCATGCTGGGATGCAAACCTGCTGTATCCCCAGTAGACCCCAGTAACACCTTACTGCATGGTGACATTGCTGTCAGAAAAGAACAATATCAAAGGCTTGTAGGTAAACTCATCTACCTTTCTCACACAAGGCCTGATATTGCATATGGGGTTAGTCTGGTCAGTCAGTTCATGCACTGCCCTACTGAGCAACATTGGGATGCTGTGAATAGGATACTGAGATATTTAAAGTCCACTCCTGGCCAAGGCCTGCACTTCACCAAGTCTACTGATAGATCAATCAAGGTCTACACTGATGCTGATTGGGCTGGATGTCACATTGACAGACGATCTACCACAGGCTATTGCTCATATGTATGGGGGAACCTGGTTACTTGGAGAAGCAAGAAACAACCTCATCAGGTCAAGAAGCGATCTTGAAGTTGAACTTAGGGCACTTGTACTTGGCATTTGTGAAGCTCTATGGCTAAAAAGTGTCTTGATCGAACTTCAAAGAACCTCTCAAAGAACCTATCACACTATGTTTGTGATAATAATTCACCTTTATGCATGGTGAAGATCCCGCCCATCATGATAAAACCAAGCATGTGGATATTGATGCATTACTTTTCGAAGGAAAAGATTGATGCCAGGATTATTCAACTCCAAAGATGTTCCTCACAGATCGAATCGCCGATATTCTTACCAAGGCTATTCCCTCTTATGTTCAAAGAGACTTAGTAGCAAACTTGGTCGCATCAACATATACACCCTGGGCTTTGAGGGGTGTGGAAATATTACAAAGATTACTTCAAAGAGATTGATGAGTCTCTGAAGTTCAAAGAGGTGCCCAATGACCTCGAGAAATTAAATCAGAGATATTTTTTGTACACTTTATTTAATTATAAAAGACATATTAATTGTGAAACATATAAACAATTAATATGTCAAACTCTAGTTTACTTTATGTCATAGACACAATTAATATGTCATAGACATAGCTTTTACTTTTACTTTTACTTTTGCATGCTTGCCGCCCACATCTACATACTCAAGTGGCCGCCCAAGCTAGTGCTAGTCTCTCTCAATTGTATCTATTTATACACCTCTCATATCAATGAATAAACCAAGTTGAAGTTTACTCTTGTGTTTATCACATTCTCAAACTCTCTTCAGAAGTCACTGCATAAATCGCTACAATGAGACGTCATTTCATAAATCGTTACAATGACATGTCACTGATCAAGGTTGTCAATGGATCGCGGTGGTCAATACATCATGGTAGTCAATGAATCGCGGTGGTTAATGGATCCCGGTGGTCAATGCATCGGGGTAGGTGATCAATGTATGACGGTGATCAATACGCCACGTCGATTTTTATGAAGAAAAAAAATTGATTTATGAAATTTATTCGGAAAAATATTAAATTTGATTTTAAAATAAAGAAGACGAAAAAACATGAATTTTAGTGAAAAAATTATGATGATCCGAGTTTTAGATCAAAATATATGACGTTTAGAAATATGGTGAATTAAAAATAAAAAATAAAAATAAATAAATAAATAAAAAAAACTGCTGAACGTTGGGTGGAGTTGGTTTTTTTTTTTTTTAATTACATACTGACGATACGATATGCCACTCTTCCACGTGGAATTATCTGAGTGGTCCAGCTGGAATGTGGAAGAGGTCCAGGTATGACAAGGATGTCGAGTCGGGTGAGCCATCTCGACATGATCAAGATCATTTACATTATGAGTTAATTATGTAGAAGGCTTGCACTTTGGCATGACCATCTCGATGTATATCGAGCCGATATCAGAGGAGTAACTTGGATAAGAAGCCAAGGTTATATTTGTCAATAGACTAAACCGCCTTAATGTAGTAAGGCGGAAGAGGACATGTGCCTATAAATACATACATCCAGGAACTACGTTGGGCTTGATTCTGGATTCCAAACAGATATCGTAGGCAATTCAAGATTCATTCTTGAACCCAACCATTGCATAATATAAAAACCTCCATCTTCCTATAAAAGGCACCATCTTTTTTACATTGCATCTTCTTTCTATTTCACCCTAGATTCTAAACAACCTTGACACATCACCTGGTGCTTTATTTAGCATCATCATTTGGCGCTAGAAGGAGGGCCAATCTATCGGTGATTTAGAGAGAGTAGTGCGATGGCGCCGTCAACAAGAAGAAAAGCAGCAAGAAGAACGTCTGAGAATGAAGAACACACGCACTCTAGAGAACCAAAGCAGGAACAAAACCAGATCGTCCTAGAAAAGCCCACGGTTCTAAGGTCGCAGCTTGTGCAAAAGCGTAAACCACAAATTTTCTCCCCCAGCTGCAAGATGTTGCGGACCACTTGGCGTCACTAGATGAAGAAGCACTTAAGCGTGTCGTAGCGCCCGTGTTTGTTGAAAAGGGTTTCCGTGATTTTTCGGACGGGCAACCTTCGGCCAACCAGGCCGTAAAGAGTTAGAAAACGCGAAGGGAAGAGGTCATGGATGTTCGAGAAGAATGTGGAGACGAGATAGAAGTCGCGCCCACCAACTACAAGAAGCGGGTCACGCAAGAAAAGCCTTCAAGAAGGGTCGAGGAGAGTATACGAGATGAGTTCAATCGTATCGTTGGGAAGGATCAAGACATTGATTGGCTCGAGTCGCCTTTTGTAGCTGAGATTGAGCATTACCCGATGCCCGAGTCCTTCAAACCCCCAAAAATGGATCCGTATGACGGCACAACAGATCCTGAGGATCATCTATACCGATACATATCGATGATGAGGCTAAGAAATGCGAACGACGCTATGAAGTGTCGAGCATTTGACACTTTGTTAACAGGTCGAGCTCGAGAGTGGTTCCACAAATTGAGACCCGGGTCGATTTCTAGCTTCGTGCAGTTGGGGCAAAAATTCCGCGACGCGTTTATTGGAAACAAGAAGTTTCATCTGAGTTCAACCCATTTGACTAACATCAAGCAAGAAAGGAATGAGTCAACTATCGATTATATGAAGCGTTTTAACCTCGAAGCAATGAAAGTCCACAATCTCAATGAGACACTTCAGTCAATTTTTTCGCGTGGGATCAGAACATGAAGTTATACGATAAGTTATCTAGGAAGATGCCGTAAAGCATGGACGAATGTGTGAACATAGTCCATAAATTTTGCCAAGGTGAGGAGGCGAGGCGCTTGCACACCATCTCGCTTGGTCTCAACTCAAGAACGACCCTCGCGCCGCACTCAAAGGTCACCTAGGAATGAAGGGAAAGCCAGCGTTTTCGATCGGATGACAGCGCCAATTACAGATCGACTCGGGAAGAAAGGTAATTTGAAAGATAGAGACTTCATACCCCTTAATCGATCTCGGAAAGAGGTGCTCGCCATCATGATAAAAAAGAACATTGCTCGGACGCCAAAACCGATATCAAAAGATGTCGAGAAGAGGAAAAACACCCACAAATATTGTGATTACCATCAGGATGTGGGGCATGACACAGAAGAATGTTTTGATCTAAAAAGAGATATCGACGCTGGCATCCAGGAAGGACAACTCGACGAGGTAGTAGACAGATCGGAGAAGGATGATCCCAAAGGACGTCGTGAGTATAAGAGGAAGAATTATCATGGAAGAAGAGATCGATCTCCCAATCGAAGCAATCAAAGGCGTAGAGACAGGTCATCTGAGCCCGTGAGAAGGGATAATCAGAGAGATGAGCGTCGAGACGATAGAAGGGAAGATCAGAATCGAGATCCTTATGGAGATAACCGAATCGGATATGGCGTGAATACGATTGTGGCGGAACATGACTTAGACCGACCCCGATCAAGTCAACCCGTTATGGATGGGTCGAGAAAGGCCAAGAAGTTGAAATTCACAACAGAGGTAGGATATGGACCTAGAGACGATGTCCCAAGTACTTATGGCCGCAGTGAAGGCTTAGTCATAGAAGCAGTTATCAGTCGAGGGCTAATAAAGAGAGTCTCAGATCGATAAGCGGAGTGCCGTGAATATCCTATACTATTCAAAGATTCAAGGCAATGAAGTTAAAAGACGAAGATATAACACCATTGTCCACCCCGCTATTTGGTTTTACAGTATGTGCCATCCATCCATCTGTTGGATCTATCAACTTGTTAACCACAAGTAGGAGATGGGAGAAGCGGGCGAACGATGGAGATGACGTGCGTCGTAGTCAAGGCCCTTTCAGGATATAATGTAATATTGGGTCGACCCGCACTTTATGATTTGAGAGCAGTGATCTCCACCTACCATAACAGCATGAAATTCCCTACATGGCATGGTACCCACGAGGTAAGGGGAGATGTGGCAGTGGCCAGGAATTGCAACCTAGTAACGATTAAAGGAAAGGGTGTAGGCCAAGTGTTGGTTGAAGAGCTAATCCCTGAGGAGGAAGAGGACAAAAGTTGGATTTCGGTCGATCCAACGGAAGAAGTTCGAGTTTGGAAAGAAGAAGAAAGCCAGGGAGTTCAAGTCGGGAAGTGGATTCCACACCCCGATGTTCAGACGTTAGTCGATCTAATGGTTGAGTTTCGAGATGTTTTTGCATGGAAAGCCGACGACATGCCGGGCCTCTCCCGCGACATTGCAGTGCACAAGCTCAATGTCGACCCCACGAAGAAACCAGTGAAACAAAAGAAGAGAAATCTAGCACCAGAAAGAAAGGAAGCAGTTAAAAAAGAAGTCGACAAGTTGTCGTGGTTGGGATCGTTAAAGAAGTGGTATATCCAGATAAGTTAGCCAACCCGATTTTAGTGAAGAAGCCCGATGGGAGGAGCTGGAGGATGTGCATCGACTTTCTGAGATCTAAACAAAGCTTGCCCAAAAGACTCTTATCCACTCCCAAGATCGACCAACTTGTCGACTTACCTTAGGTTTCAAGTTTTTGGATTTCTAGATGCGTATCGAGGTTACTATCGATCCTTATGGACCCCGGAGATTCGAAAAAACAGCTTTTATAACCGACTTTCGGACGCTTAGTTTCGCTTCACGATGCCGCTTGGTTTAAAGAATGCAGAGCAACGTATCAGCCGTCAAATGAATAAGATTTTCAAAAGTCGATTGGACGGAGCATGGAAGTCTATGTAGACGATCTGTTAATTAAGAGTAAGTCTCTCGAGCGCTTTATAATCGACACGAGAGAGGTGTTCGAGGTCCTTCGCTCGCTAACATGAAACTCAACCCAAAAAGTGTACATTCGAGTCCGATCAGGAAAGTTCTTGGGATACATGATATCTAAGGATGGAATTAACGCGAACCTGCATAAAAATCAAGGTCCTCCGAACATGCCGCTGCCTCGAATCGTGAAGGAGGTGCAAAGATTAACGGGTCGGATGGCGCTCTCAACCGCTTCCTATCGATATCGGCACAAAGGGCCTTGCCATTCTTCAAGATTCTAAAGAAAGCAAGTCCTTCCAGGTGGGATGACAGTGCAAAAGGCTTTTGAAGATTTGAAGAATTACATCGTCGAACTCCGCCCACCTTGGCGCCACCTCGAGAGGAGAGAAGCTTTTAGTGTATCTTGCTGCTTGTGAAGAAGCGAAGCGCGCGTATTAATTCGAGAAGCGAACGAGGTCAGTACCAATCTATTTCACAAGAAAGCTTTGCATGGGGCGAGTTAAGATATTCACCACCGAGAAGCTAGTTCTCAGTCTAGTCCACGCGTCGAGGAAATTAAAGCATTATTTTCAAGCACACCCGATCGTGGTAGTCACGAACCAACCTTGAAACAAATTTTGGCGAAGCCCGAGACATCGGGTCGATCGCCAAATGGGTGGTCGAGTTAGCCGGATATGATATCGAGTTCACGCCGGACAGCTATCAAAGGCCAAGCATTAGCCGATTTCATTGCGAGATGGTTTTCGATCCAAATTGCACAAGAAAAACAACCATCAGAACAGCAGTGGACCGTTTATGTCGATGGTGCTTCTAGTAAGGAAGGAGCAGGAGCGGGTTTGTTGCTGATTAGCCCAAGAGGAGAGGAATTCCCATATGCGCTTCGATTTGAATTTAAAGCCACTAACAACGAAGCGGAATATGAAGCCATGATCACGGGTTTGAAGTTGGCAATCAAATTAGGGGTCGAGGATCTCCTGGTATACAGTGACTCACAGCTCGTGGTAAATCACATCCGAGGGGGATATGAGGCTAAAGAGGAAACCATGAAAAGCTATCTAAAAGTGGTTCAGAGACTGATGTCGAAATTTAAGAATGTTCGTATCGAACAGGTACCGAGGAACGAATAAACGAAATGATGCCTTATCTAAATCAAGCGCCTAATTTCAAATCAAAAAGAAAGTCCTGGTAGAAATGTTGTCGAGCGTAGCTACGAAGAGTTGATGTGCAACCAATCACCGTGGGTCGACGTGGATGGACCCGATAGCCGCTATCTCTAAAGATGGGATTCTACCATCGGATAGGTTTCAAGCAAGGAAGGTACGATTACAGTCAGCGAGATATGCATTATTTGATTATGTTCTTTACAGGAAGTCATTCGTAGCGCCCGACGCGCGCTGGCCGGAAGAAGAGGAGCATATCTTCTCGAGGAAATACATCGGGAGTATGTGGAAATCATTGTGGGCACGAATGCCGACAAGGAAATGTAGGCTAGCAGTGGTATTTCGGCCCTCAATGCAGAGGGACGCAAATGAGTTGGTTATGAAGTGTAGAGCGTGTCGTTTCATGATGTGATAACGCACGTCGAAGCTCAAGAGATGAACGCCATCGAGTCTGCTTTGGCCTTCGACGAGTGGGGTGTCGATATAGTAGGCCTTTGCCTCGAGCCCTGGAAATTTAAAGTTTGTTGTAGTCGCGGTCGATTATTTCACCAAGTGGGTTGAGGCTAAAGCCCTCGCTAATATCAGAGCTGCAACTATCAAAAAAATTTTGTGGGAAAATATTTTATGCAGGTTTGGAGTCCCCAAGTACCTGATCTCGGACAATGGCACTCAGTTCTTGGATGAAAGGGTGCAGAGCTGGCTCAAAGAGTTCAAGATCGAACATAGAACGACATCCGTGGCTCGACCTCAGTCGAATGGACAAGTCGAGCAGACCAACAGATACCAAGTTCGGTCTGAAGAAGCGATTGAAAGATGAGGGACGCGATTGGGCAAAGACAGCTTGCCAAGCATCTTGTGGTCATATCGAATCGCACCCAATGCGCTACTCGAGAAACCCTTTCGCAATGGCTCTCACGGGTGTGAAGCGGTTATACCAGCAGAGATCGGGTTGTCCTCACCTCGGGTTCTGGCTTATAATATCGAGACAAATGGGTGCAATCTTAGGCAGGCGAAAGATGATATCGAAGAAAGGAGAGATGTCGCATCGCATCGAGTGGCTGAGTATAAGAGAAAGATGTCACAATACTACAACACTCGAGTAAAGTATAAATATTTCCAAGTTGGTGACCTCAGATCGAGAAAGAATGAAGCGAAAGCAGACAAGATCCAATAGGCAAACTCGAGCCGAATTGGGAAGGCCCTTACAAGATCCTCGAAAGTCCATCCTAAAGGGGCATATCAACTTGGAAGGTCGACGGAAGCACAAGATTCCCCTCCTGGCATGCCACTAATCTTAGAAAGTATTATGTGTAACTTTCATTTTCTGTTTTGGTGATTGTAATGCGTCGAATCGACAATCAAAACTTTATGTTTGCGATTTTATGTGATTTTCTTTGAACTAGCACCTGTCGATGCGGTGTACAAAAGCTTTAATGCTTATCACTCCTAACCTTCTAAAGCGCACATAAATTCATACTTAAAGTGCACCATGAGTCATGAACTCATGCTTCACTTTGGGGGAATAGAGAGGAATTAAGTCGATATGACTACACCTCACACAAGTAAGGGAATTAAGTCGATATGACTACACCCTAACATATCATAAGGGAATTAAGTCGATATGACTACACCCTAACGTATCAAAAGGGAATTAAGTCGATATGACTACACCCTAACATATCATAAGGGAATTAAGTCGATATGACTACACCCTAACTAATCGAAAGGGAATTAAGTCGATATGACTACACCCTAACGTATCAAAAGGGAATTAAGTCGATATGACTACACCCTAACATATCATAAGGGAATTAAGTCGATATGACTACACCCTAACTAATCGAAAGGGAATTAAGTCGATATGACTACACCCTAAGAAAGTCGCGATGATATAAAGATAAATTAAAGGCAAGGATCACGAGTTAGATAATTCGATGAGAAGAGTCAAGTAAAATTCAGCTGAACGAATTCGTCAACAAAAAATAAAACAAAGACAAAGAAAGTAAATGTTTGAAAAGTACAACCAAGTCGAATCCAAAGTTTACAACCATATCGAACAAAATAGTTAAGTGATGAAGCTTGTCAAGCGTTAGGGGGTTTAAGTTTGGAAGCATCCAGTCGACATCATCGAGGTCCACGCCGACATCGTCGTCCTCTTCTCCTTCCCGAACGAGGCAGTCGAACATACTTCTCATGAAGTGAAACCCCAGATCTGAACTCCTCGAGTATCGGCCGTGATCGGGGATCGACTCGCCGTCAGTACAAATGAGCCCGCTTTGATACTCGACACCTCAAACTCCTGGAAGGCCTCCTTGACGCCCTTTAAAGCATTGGTGAATCCACCTTCATGGCCTGAGTCATCAACGATTATTTCGGGCCTAAGCTCGCCGGAGGCCGAAAAATCCTTCTTGGCCATCTCCATGCGAGACGCCAAACTCGCCAACTTCGATCCAGAGGTCGCCTCGAGCTTTGATGCACCCAGCCAGCTCAGCCTTCACTGTCTCGAGCTCTGACTTCACCCTAGTCAACTCTGCCTCCCTATCTGCTAGCACTTTCTCTGCTTTGCTCAAGTTGAATCGAGAAACCTCTAAATCAGCCTCCAGGGTCAAACGTCGACCATCCAATTTTCGTGCACGGGCCTCAAGGTTCTCGATCTTTGATTTCTGCTTCTCTATAGTCTCCTCTTTTTCACCCAAGGCAGAGGAAGGAGATCCACACTGCTCGTAGCCACGCGATGGTGGAAAGACGAACTCAGAATGAGAGAGACGTTAAATCGACTCGTTGACAAATACAAATTATAGATTATAAAGTCTTACAGCTCGGATAAGCTTGGAAATATATTGGTTCAGTTCGTCAGGGGCCATCAGCTCCAGCTCAGAAGTTGTGGTCTCTGGGATAGAATCGATAGTTTTTGGGTGAGGGAGGTTTCGAGCCTCTTTTCCTATACCATGCCTCATGTCGGTGGTCTTCAAGCGCTTCCTCGAGTCGGCACCTTCCCCCAGCTGCTTCTCCACCAGTGCATCATCAGGCTGGTCTCTAAGAATATTTGACGTTGATGCAGGAGTGGGTGCTCGAGCCGGAGTCTTTTTGCCCCCTGAGACTATCGAAACCGAAACAGGTTTTTTCGATTTGGTCCCCACCAGCTCTTGTATCTTCTTGGGGTCGACCTTCTTGGGATCAGGCATCTTAGTAGACGACTCCATCTCCGAGAAATATTCCACTGCAAGAATAAAGGTCACTTTTACTATATAATCGAGATGGAAAATAAGTAAACAGAAAGAAGTATAACAATTCGATAAAATTAACGAAAGTCCTACACAAAGCCCGAACTTCTTCATCAAGTTCCATATAGGCGCCCGGGCCCGCCGTCTCGAGGTCGGCATAAGCATATAGAGGTGCAGATTCGAGTTGCAATATCGGGCGCACTTGTTCTAGCACTCCACACGACGCGGTGGATCGGAGTCAAGTTTATCATGCCACTTTTTAGGTCTTTTGTGCCAAGTGTGTATGTCGAGGTCACCAAGACCATGTCGGATAAAGAAAAGTTCGGTTTCAGTCCCATGAGAGATGATATGGCCTCCGTACAAATTCGGGACCAAGGGACGCTTCGAAAGGTATACCACCCGCGCCTTGCAATCCCTGGATCGAAAAATATTGTCGGAACAAGCGCACCGTGAATTCGACTTTGGCCACACGACATGCCAAGACGAAGCCCACGAGGCTCCTAATACCATTTGGGGCCAATTGGGCAACACATATCTGGTAGTGTCGAGCACTTCGATAAGACATGGGTCGAAAGGATATCTTAACCCTTCTTTTAATTGCGCTTCATACACGGCGCAAAAAACCGAGAGGAGGATCACAAGCAAATTGGTTTTGACCTCGAGGACTAGCACCTTATCGGACGAATACGGAATATCAAACCTTTGGCATAAAGCCTTGACCTTTCCTCTGTTAGGCGGATACGCACCGTATGCTCCCGACCCTTCATTCTGGTTTGACGTTTACGTAATACGTCGGGAAGTCGATTCTTCTTCCTCCCTTGCCTCCTCTCCTTCTTCTTCTCCGTGAACTTCCGGCCGGATGTATTAGGTTGCTCGAAACCGTTGCTTCTCGCGATTCGCCTTCGACACGGCAATCTCTTCTAAATTTTGAGAATCGCTCTCACTCACGAGACATGGGAATGGAAAAACAAAGAAAATAATGAAATAAGAAAGAAACGGAGGAAGTTTAAAGCTTACTTGCAAATTTTGTATGAGGCGGAAAAATGGATGAGAATGAGTAAATTTAGACTCTTCACCGGCTTGGAACTCCTTTTATCTTGATAAGTTTCCAAATGAATTTGAAAGGACGGTTTTGGCGCGCTTATAATAAAAATATCGCATATCCAGGGCTACAACCAATGAAAATGCTTCGCTTCCTGTGCCCATTTAATTCTGATGCAGCATGACGTCATCCTATGGAGACCTATGGCGGTTGAGACATTAGCCCAAATCCCACCAAGAGAAGACCTCGTATCGAATTACTTTTTCAAATTTTAGATCCGACTTCGGCATTTTAAAAGGCCTCAAATCGGATCTCGGGGGCTTATGACGATACGATATGCCACTCTTCCACGTGGAATTATCTGAGTGGTCCAGCTGGAATGTGGAAGAGGTCCAGGTATGACAAGGATGTCGAGTCGGGTGAGCCATCTCGACATGATCAAGATCATTTACATTATGAGTTAATTATGTAGAAGGCTTGCACTTTGGCATGACCATCTCGATGTATATCGAGCCGATATCAGAGGAGTAACTTGGATAAGAAGCCAAGGTTATATTTGTCAATAGACTAAACCGCCCTTAATGTAGGGCAGAAGAGGGACATGTGCCTATAAATACATACATCCAGGAACTACGTTGGGCTTGATTCCTGGATTCCAAACAGGATACGTAGGCAATTCAAGATTCATTCTTGAACCCAGCCGTACAATATAAAAACCTCCATCTTCCTATAAAAGGCACCATCTTTTTTACATTGCATCTTCTTTCTATTTCACCCCTAGATTCTAAACAACCTTGACACATCACTGGTGCTTTATTTAGCATCATCACATACCACAAAACTTTTAAATCCTATTGATTTGACACACCAACTAGGATTCGGTCGAGTAACATTGTAGAATTTGTGATATACTAAACACCATCTGAACCTTACATTGATTTTTAAAATAAAAAATAAAAACTGAAGGCTGGATCTACTTTCGGGAGATGAGTCGGAGACTCGGAGGATTTGTCGGTGATTCTATCACCTTTGTATTTTTTTTACATCATAACGATAACTTAACAATCATACATCGCCAACTCAAAAAAAAAAAAAAAAAAAAAAAAAAAAAAATCATACATTACCAATCAATGCAACATTTATTATTTTTTTCTCTATCTTATCTTTAATTTATTATCAATTCGTTGTAAAAAAAAATTATTATAAATCCAACAACTTTTCATTACTTAACAACTATCGCATTAATGATAGTTAAGGGGCATTTTAGACATTAATTATTAAATTTATGACATTCAACTATTTTCTTAATCTGTGTGAAAACACATAGGATAACTTATATTTTAGAACTGATTTAGTATATTATATAATTTTGTTATAACTATTTTGTCGTGTATCTGGATACGATGAGTAAAGGGACGTATAAAATAGATGACATTGATACATTCTTATCAACTGAAAATCAAATGATTTTTAGTCATTAATCACTCAGTGTATGTTGTGATTATTAATTCAGATTATTTACTGTGAACTTGATATGTATATTTGAAGCGTGTGTATCATTCATGGATGGTTAGAATTTATAATTAAGGATCAACTTAATTATGGTTTGAAATTTTGGTATGTAATTGCATTATTCATTTACATGCATGAATTTATAATTAAGGATCAACTTAATTGTATTTTTTTTAGTGGTGATCAATAAATTTATGAAGAGAAATTAAAATAAAATATTATTCCCACCAATTCATAAAAACTAAGTTAGAGAGAAAATCTTGCATATAGAATCCATCATACTTGACAACCCAATCACAATAGATGTTATTATCCTTCAATTGAACGCAATGATTTTTTCGTATCCTCCGATCAAAGACCGCCATATTTCTACGTCTTTCCCACCAAGAAAAGTTACAATAGTATTTTGGTAAGGTACCGTAATGATACACATGTTCAAATTGAAACACGGTCTTATTTTCAGGGATTAGATTGCGACCGTAGATTTTATCAAAAGGATCCCTGGTGCAGAGGATTGCCAATGTTTCAAGGCCTGGAAGTTGATCGGTTATTGAAACATAATAAGTAGCATGGATTTGAAAGGATCCAAAATGATAAAATGATAGAATTATTATTGTTATGATATTTGGAGATAAATTTACAATAGCCATCTTTAATCTATTGTGTCCTCTAGACTCTCCTAGTATGACGCCTTTATATAAGAGATAGACATTTTGAAATTTGTTTCGATGTATTAAATTTCATGTCAAAAAAAAAAAATTGAATGTGATATTAAAGAGGATAAAAGTAACAATAAGAGATTTTATTAATTTATTGAAGATGAAAAATGTTTTTTGATGTGACTTGAATTGAATTAAAAAAATTCATATCCAAACACACTATTTGTTGATAGTTATAAAGTGAAAATAAATTGAAAAATAAGCGTACACGTCATTTTTTTTTTCCTTTAGGGAGCGGAGGGATCGACTGAAGAAGAGAACGAAGATTTTTATCATAATATGAGATTTTTATAATAGTTTATTAATTTGTTTCATGCATCTAGCTATATATTTAAAAATGATATATAATAAAAAATATAATAATATCAAAATGATATTAATTTCTATAAACATTTAAATGTATATCCATTCTTAATACGCGTGACTTTTGGTATTTTTATACAAAATTAATTGAACATTTACACACTTATTGCTCAACCTACTTTTTTTAAATTGTAACCACAAGCCATAAACAACCAATCAAAAACCACTACCCACTATCCACCAACAACCAACCAAACCAGGGGCGGATGTATGTAGGATAAAGGGGGTTACGTGACTGAAATTCAGGAAAATTTGTTTTAGTATTAAAATGATGTTGTTTTGTTGTTAAAATTATCGTATTGTTGGTTTTAGGCTCTGGTGACTTCACTGAAACGAATTTTTGAATAAAAAGTATAGTTATACGATCCGGTGACCCCATTGAAAAAAAATTTGTATTCGCCCCTGAACCAAACACCAATATCTATCAACCATTATCTCATTTATTTCAAAGAGAAATGATAAAATCACAACGAAAATACACAATCAATTGACATAACATTGATTTTTACGGGACCTATATTGATTGATTTAGATCTCATAATAATCAATGGTGTAGATCGATATTCTGTCAATTTATTGTGTATTTTAAGTTAATAGATTATCGTTTTTCGCCAAATTTCATGAATTGGCTATAAGAAACCATCACGTTTGATGGGTACATTAATGATGTAAGTCAACATGATGATGTATTTTCGGATGTTTTATCCCTATTTCCAATGCATTTTCTAGTGTTATTGTAATGCTTAATTTCAAACCCATTTTGCTTAATTTTACCCAACCATGGTAAATAGAAAATAGTACTCCCTCCGTCTCACTTTGTTTGGGACTTTTGGGAACTCATAAAAAATAAGGAGACATCATTTAATGTCTTGTCTACTCATTAAAAACATAGCTCAATTACAATTACATCCTTTTGTGTTCTTCTACATTTTTTAATAAATTGTTATATGAGGTCATTTTAGACATTTAAGAGACAAATTTAATTCTAAACATTAGAAGTGGGACTAATTTTGGGACATCCCAAAAAGGAATAAGTCCCAAACAAAATGAGACGGAGGGAGTACTAAATATTACTTAAATATCTATCTTTTGGCTAGTTATACCGGCTTCATAACCAGAGTTTTGTTATCCGTTTACGCGTGGTACTCTTGAGTTTTGTTTTGCAGCACACAATTGTCGTAACACTAACCCTACCCAGCCCCCTCCACCTTAGCTATATAATTTATATTTTCATACTTGCACTCACTTTATTTATAATTTAAACATAACCCGGTTTAATCTCAATATATTTACACATTACTTATAAAAATTCACATTTATCACCTAATAAACTTATCACTTTCATGTATATAATGTTTTTTTTGGGTTTTTATTTGCACTACCGCGATTCTACTGATACACCACACTATCTTTGCACCAAACTAAAACAACTTTCCGAAATCGATTGTGAATCGACATTGAGAAAGTGAATTCTTGATTCAAGAATCTGCTTTTTGAATATTGATTCTGTGTTTTTGATATGTCTATCACTAGAATCAGTGTGGTGTAAATACTAACCATTTTTTACCTTAATTCTTTTAGTAGTTGACTCGTGATTCCATATTTTCATGCTCGATATTTTTTCATTTTGTTGGGTTTCATATTTGCAGTTAAACACACGAGGTCGTACATAGTCAATTGAGTTTTCCAATTGGTGAGAAATCATCTAATTTTCTCTAATTTCACACGGCCAAATTAGGAGAGT
This sequence comes from Gentiana macrophylla, assembly GCA_026214975.1. NCBI lineage: Eukaryota > Viridiplantae > Streptophyta > Magnoliopsida > Gentianales > Gentianaceae > Gentiana > Gentiana macrophylla. The sequence continues at coordinate 28,265,503 of CM047813.1, forward strand.
AATTAAAACAATGGCTTAGAGTTAGATGTTCAATGTAATTTTTTGTGATATGATATTATTTATGGAATGAACGAAAAAATGTTCTATTATGCTATTAGGCTAGCCCACCCAACATTTTTTTTCCGGGCTCTGTCCTTGATCCATACATGCCAGAATGAATGAATGAAATAAAAAAAATCTTGGGTAAACAATCCAAACGCACCATACCAGTTTTTAGTGGTTGTAACGGGTAATGCATCATATCCGTTCGTTTTTATTGACTTTGTATGTATTATATGAAAGATAGTGATTTTATGATGGTTCATCCACACCAAATCATACTTGTGGTCGGAGCACCATAAAATTTGTCTAAGAAAGATAGGAAAAATGAAAAGAATAAACCAATCACTTTTCATGGACCTAATACCAAGTGTGTCGCACCATATTCTTGACTGAAACTTAATATACACTCAAATAGCATTAGAACATAGCCAACAATTTCTTCCATTATATTATCCTTCTGCTTGGCACACTGACCAAGCATGCTCAACTATGTTCTCCAACCAAAAAAGGAAAAAAAAAAAAAAAAAAAAAAACCACAATCACGAATATGCAAAACACTATACCAACGGTTTTTCAACATCTTCTCGCCGACAGATTATTCTGACCTAAATCGGGTTAGAAAACGATAATTATTCCGACCAAATTCAAAGCAGAATTTAAAGTGGTTTTCATAAGAAGTTCACGACCCGTGGGCCTTCTACCTCCACGCGGCATTGCTCCGTCAGGCTTTCGCCCATTGCGGAAAATTCCCCACTGCTGCCTCCCGTAGGAGTCCGCAGGCCGTGTCTCGGTCCCAGTGTGGTGATCATCCTCTCGGACCAACCTCATCGATCGTACATGGACGGTAGTTGGAGTCGGCGGCTCTCCTGGGGTTCCTCATCCGATGAGATCCTGGGGGAAGAGGATCAAGTTGGCCCTTGCGAACGACTTGATGCACTATCTCCTTCAACCCTTTGAGCGAAATGCGGCAAAAGAAAAGGAAGGAAAATCCATGGACCGACCCCATCATCTCCACCCCGTAGGAACTACGAGATCACCCCAAGGACGCCTTCGGCATCCAGGGGTCACGGACCGACCATAGGTTAATCTAAGCCATAGGCAGACCTACGTCAAGATAATCATACCCTTGAAAAACTTTGGTAGTGTTCTTGCAACTGCAACAGAATCGCAAATAATGAATAAGCAAAGCACGGGGAGCCATCTCCTTATCCTATTTTTGTGTCAAGAAAAAATATAGCAGACTGGCTGATATTTTGATCAGTTAATGAAAGAGCCCAATGCAAAAAAAAATGCATGTTGGGTCTTTGAAACAGTTCAGATCATTTTGATAATAAAAGTTGTATCTGTTTAAACGGGTTAGAAAGACATTCAGACATTAATTGAGTCAGAAAATCATCCAATAATCTACCTCAATTCAAACAGAATCAAACAGAGAAAAATTATAACATTAAAGGGTAAAAGTAGAAACAAATATGATGTGTAGTAAGATATTTTCTAAATTAATTATGTTCTCCAAATATTATGCACTTTACTTGAACTCCAATTTAAAAAAAAAAAAAATCAACAATGTGGATAAACAAAACAAAACAAAACAAAAAAAACGCCTCAGCATGGAAAAGGAGAACCTCTACCTGCAAAAAAATTCACAGCTCCATTTATAAGTATTATATAAGAAATAATAAGCTATAATGCTATCTGCAAATAAGGGATGACCGTGACCATCATCTGTACATAGTCTACTTATCAAAGACATGGCTTTTCCAGCTATGGCTCTCGGACTTCTCGTCGTCGTCGTCGTCTTCATCTTCCATGCTATCACCTGATGTCATGGAAGTACCGCCACACAACTGTGGCGGACTTTGAGGGGAATCAGATAGTATATTGCTCTGTTTTGTTGATTCACCGAGCGCACGGTTTGACATCCGTGACCCTCTCAATAAGGCGTGAGATTCATCACGATGCGTATTGGAGGTAGCTGGAATCCTTTGTGTATGAAGCCGATATTTCTGAAATAACACCACGAATAATAATAATACCTATAAGTTCTACAATTTTCCAGCAAATTGGACTGTTTAAGATCTACTATAACTACTTAAAACCTACCTGCAAGTGACTTTTCACTTCGTCGTTGGTCAGACCATCAACTTGCATAAGCTCTCTAATCTGCTTAGGAGTAGCAACTGCAGAGCGATTCGATTCATAAGATCAAGTATTCTATTCAAATGAATGGAATAAACATGCTTTAACAAGAAGATACAAATGGGATTCAAGAAATCATCAAGATATGCTGGATAGAAGTTGGTAACGTCTCCGTTCTTGAAATTTCATTATAGAAACATCAGTTTGAATATCAACAGGGAACAATGCATGATACAACAAAAAGAGAGCAAACATATTTTCATCTAAACTGTGACAATTGGTTAACTGTATGGCCTACCATTTTGCTAGATTTCACATCATCTCCTGACATTAGAAATGCATTACAAATATTCTCACCTTGACAACCTCCAAGTTGGTGCAGTGCCTCGATAAAGCGCAGGTGTAATTCTGGTGACCAGCACCTTCTTTGCTTACGAGAGGTTGGGTTCTCGACCTGAGATACTGTTCCTACACCAGATTGAAACTTGGGCATAGAAGACGAAACGGTGTGACTAATGATTTTAGAATCCATGCCACTGCAAGATAAATCCTCTCTTGTTCTTTTGATCCCAGTACTACTAAGTGAAAGAAGTTTTGTACTTGGTAATTCCACATCAACCTTGTTAAAGGGTACAAAAGCCCTCTCTGCATTGCTACAAGACTTTAAGAAATTATCGGTTATGGCCTCATTTTTGTCTTCCAATGTTCTCTGCAACTGAAACAAAAGAAATCAATGAAACACATATGAAACCAATTAAAGCTAATCTAGTACTGGACTATGATCAATTGTTAATCCTTCAAGACATTTTACCTTTTTGGCATTAGATTTAGGGATTTCTTTCGGGTTCGAATCCAGTTCTGGGGAGTAATGATCATGGTTCCACAGCTGAACAGAACTCATCCAATTCATCTTATTATCTTTACTGTCCATGTCTTTTCTCATCTTAATCTCTTCCGATTCGCCGTCTTCTTCTTCGCAATCCTTATTAATGGGGATAAATTCTTCCAAAACTGGTTCACTATTTTCCTTTTTATACTTTACTAATTCCAACTTCATTATCGTAATTGCTGCAAAATCCATCCACAAAAGCAAAGGGAATAAACAATTTAATAAAATTAAAATTAAAAAATCATCAGCTCATAGCAAACAAGAACAACTATCACGGAAATCCTCTTTTATCCTACTACCAGCGAACCTAAAAAGAATCCCAGCAATTCCACATTAATCTCAATCAAAAACAGGAGCAGAATGCAACTAATGTATTCTGGACTGAATTCCTTATTACAAGATGACAAAATTAGTGAAAAAAATTGATGAAAAACGCACCATCGCTGAGCAGAAGCATGCAAAGAGGGAGCTCGCGTTTAAAGACATCGATCTTTCTCATTTCATCTTCAAGTCTCTTCACATAATTATCGAGTTTCAACATCCTCTCAGATACGTTACCAATCATCGATACTTGAGAAATAAACGCACCGATCGTCCTCGGAACGTACTCTTCCGTTGGTATCGTCCATGTGGACCGACAATCCAAGCTCAGTTCTAATGGAATCGGACCCATTACTTTTCCAAACCTCCTTTAAAAATAAAAAATAAATTATACTTTCAAACTAGATCTAAACTTTCATGCAAAAGCCTGTAGGTATCGGATGAAAATGCTAAAACTTGAAGAAGAATCTACAGTTTATGGATTTAAGTGTGGGTATGAGAATATTAAGCAGAGAGAATAAATAAAGAATGTGAAAAAGCATCTGCGAAGTGAGAGAAGATTCTCGTAAAAGCCGCCGTGTTTGGACAGACACAGACACACAGGAAAATAAATAAATAAAGGATAAGATTAAGCATAAAAAAAATACATTCATTTCCGGGTCGTCGCATAGCTTCTTATCTTCTTTTGGAATATCATTCTTAAACTTATTTTTTTTAAACTTATTTTTTTAGTTTATAATATCTTTCTTTCGGATAATGTTGTGGTTAAATAATTGAGTAATAATACAGATATAACAATTATATCACAACGAGGGCATAACTGTTATATCACAATGAGTGATACAATAGTTATTATTATGAATTTATATTATAATCAATTTTGATTAATCGTGATCAATAATACAGATAACCGTTATGTTAAACGTTATGAGTATGTATATAAATAATATATGAGCATCATAACTAATGTAAAAATATATCATATGATTTATTGTGCATAAGTGGTATGAAAATAATATTATTCTATTATGTCAAAAAAAAATATTATTCTAAAACAGATTGAAGATAGAATGATATTTTTTTTTTTTGAGGGTAAAGATAGAATGATAATTGTATGACTATTTAGATTTACAATATATATATACACGTAATGAGAAGATAAAAGAATCAATCAGTAAAATTCTAAACTAGGAAATATTATTTAAACATAAATACATAGTCAATAGAATCAATCAAATATCTCTAGATATTCTTAATTGTATTACTATTTATATTTACAATATATATACGTAATGAGAAGATGCCAGAACCAATCAGTATAATTCTAAACTAGGAAATAATATTTACTCATAATTACATAGAGTCTATAGAATCAATCAAACATGAATAGAATCGATTATAAGTACCTCACGAGTATAAGTGATTTTGGTATACTCGTGAGGTACTTATACTCGATTTTTCGAATTTGAACAATGAATCAAACCGAATCGAATCGAACTGAACCAAACTCGAACTTTAAAATTCAGAAACGAGCAACTCGGGAATTAATCAAGCAATGTTAAATAATTATTTAATTAATTGTATGTATAAATTTATTAATAACAAATATTTATATAAATCATTAGTTACTAGTTGAGTAATAGACGAGTCGAGCTCGATTTTCTCATATTTTATAGAAAATTAATGAATCCTAAGAAAACAATCGAGCTCACAAGCTGAGTCGTGTTATATTAAGTATTTGACGAGTCAAGTTTGATTATGCCTTTCAATGGCTCGATCGAGCTCGAGTAGAGTTTCGAGCCTGAGTATTTTTATCCAGGTCGAGCTCGAGCCCTGAAGAGTATCGATTCACCTTGACTCGATTATACTGCTACTCCAGAATATTCCGAATCATGCCAAGTTGTGTTTCGAGATTGGACGCACAATTTATCACGCCAATCGGTAAATTGATCTCAGGTCGAGACATAGGAGATGCAAAGGATGCCTGTCGCGAATATCCCTATAGTTAGTGATAATCATGCTTCAAACACCTGAACATATATTATATATATATATATAAGAGAAGATTTTTCTAATACAAAGAAAAATCTTGTCTAATTTTTTTTTTTTTTTACAATTATCACATTTTTCATCAATTTCCCATCAATTGGGACGGAAAAGTAGTGCTTGAACAACACACTTGTAAGGATTTTACAGAATAATAGAATAATTTGTTTGAGACGAATTTTTGTTACAGATATAATGATTAAATCATTAAGTGTGGTGTAGTGCTCGAATCACAAGTTAATAGGTGTATAAGTTGGTAGGCTAATCAGTTAGCTGGTTGTGACAGTTACACGGCTATAGCTACGTTTAGTAACTGTCACAATAGGTATAAGTAGGAGGTTCAGCTACTGAGCTAAGCAGATTGTTTTATCAAATAATTTGATGTAATTGCAACTTCAATTAGTACTGAGAAAAGTTCCCCAACTTCATCTTCATCTTTCTTTCTGTCAAATTTAGTTTATTAACATGGTATCAGAGCTTGATCTTCCGAGCTGCGTTATTATTTTGTCTTCCTAGTCGATGATTCTTTTTTTTGATCAGTTGCTTCATCTGATCGATTGCTTTATCTTTGATGAATTACTTCATCTTATGTTTCGTTCTTGATCTATTGATCAGTGTTTCTTTGTTCAATTTTTGTGCTCTTCGTTGTTTTGCTCCAAGTCTTCATCTTAAATTTCGTGTTCATGGCTAATCAAGTTCGAGACGGAGCTACTTCTGGCAATAACAACAACAATACAGTTTGTCCTTACTTTATCCACCCAGGGGAGAATCCCTCAACTGCTCTTGTGCAACCAGTTTTGAAAGGAGTTGAAATTTTTTCATTGTTGGAATCGAGCAATCAGCATGGTCATTTCTATGAAAGGTAAGATGCGATTTATAGATGGTACGCTTCCTAAACCTGATGAAGTTGATCCGGATTATGAAATCTGGACTCAATGCATTGATCTTGTTACAACTTGCATTATAAACTCTTTGTCAGCTGATATTGTTCAAAGTGTTGTGTGGTTGCCTATGGCTAGGGAGGTTGGGGTAGATTTAAACCACAAATTTAGCATTGGAAATGCTTATCGCTTGTCTAATATGATTTCGGGATATTTTTACCTCTAAGCAAGGCTCAATGTCAGTTACCGCCAATTTCACTAAGTTGAAGGCTTTTTGGGTTCAATACACTATTTTGAGACATGTGTGTTGCTAGGTGAATTTATAAAGAATATAGTGAAATTGATGTGGTTATTAGTTTCTTCAAAGGTTTAAATGATAGTTTCAACAATGTTAAGCAGGGCCGACCTCGCGTTTGTTGGCCTACACTGCTCCCGACTCACTTTATTAGTTGAAGTTTTTTTTTTTTTTTTGGAAAAACATACTTATCGCGTTTTTAACATCCGCAAATATAAAATTAAAGTTATTGATAGCCTCAAAACATGCCTACAAAGTAGTCTTTTTCTGGCATATTTAGAAACAAAAACCAAATTCATACGTATACATAAAACATACTTACATATTATATAATATAGATATATATATATAATAAATTAATAATATAGATAAAATCATAAAACAAAAAAATACTTGTTTGTATATATCTATTTTTTTGGGTCAAGTAAATTTTTTTTATTAGGGCCTTTATCAATTAGAATAAAAAAAAAATTGGGCTTCTACCAAAAAAGAAAATCAACATATTATTTTACGTTGGATCGGATTAAATCTACACGATTTTTTTTTTCTTTTAACAAAACATGTACCGTTGGGCCCCCCGACAGAATTGGGCCTAAGACCCGGGTCTCGAAGGCCTTAGGGGAGGGCCAGCCCTGATGTTAAGTCACAGGTTCTCATGTCCAATCCCATTCCTGGCATAAGAACAAATTTTTCAATGGCTTTGCAACATGAGAGTCAAGTCAGTTATTCTTCTTCCAAGAATGGGACTCTTGCTTTGAATATGGACTCTTCTGGTTCTTTTGCTTGTCAAGATTCAAGTGTTTTGGCTCTGGCTTCTCAAGCCCAACAAAATTTTGGTAAAGGCACTAGTAGGGGCAATGCCAAATAGGTATCTGTAAACAAGAAGTTGTTGTGTTCTTATTGTGGTACATAAGGCCATACCGTAGATAGATGCAAAAGAAACATGGGTTTCCCCTAAGTTTCAAAGGCAGATGGCTAATTGTGTTGATTCAACGCAGGCCTTTATCCCTAATTCTATAGACTCTGGACATGGGACTTCTATAAGGCAGGTCAATGAAGTATTTTCTAGTTTGGAGAACATGGGAGCATAGCCTGATTCAGTTATGTCCAGATCTCGGTATGATCCTATTCTTACACTTCTCAAAAATGTCAAAGTTTAAGAGGATGTCTCTGCTTCATCAGAAGTTCAACCCTTTTTTATGACTGCGAATGTTCAAAATCTAGATCATAATGCATGAGGTAACATCTTTAATTGGATAGTGGATTCAAGTGCCACTGATCATACATTTTTTTTGTGTCATTAATGAATGATCTTATTCTTGTACACAACATGAATGTCACTTTGCCTACTGGTTCTGTAGTTTATGTTTCACACATAGGGCAAGTAAAGAATAATGGAGATTTGATCATACATAATGTCCTATGTGTGCCACATTTTTCTTTTGACCTTTTGTCTGTTAGAATATTGACTGCATGTACTAGTCTTACTATGGTTTTCCAAGCTAATGCTTGTTTCATTTAGGATGTCATGACACAGAAGCATATTGGTTCAGCTAAACTTAAAGATGGTCTTTATATTCTTCATGCCTCTGCTAGGGTTTCTGGTTCTGTTGCTTACACTGCTATGTTTAGTTCTTTGATTTGGCATTATAGATTAGGGCACTTGTTTGGTCATGCTTTGAAAGTAATTCAAAAGAATGTACTGCATATTAGCTTGCCTCTTAGGCTGATTGTCTTGTTTGCCCTTTGGCTAAATAAAAGAGATTGAGTGTTCCACATAGTGTTTCTGTTTCCCATAACATTTCGACTTGTTACATGTCGATATTTGAGGTCCTAGCAGATTTAAAACTCTTAAAGGTGAATTTTATTTTTTGTCTACTGTAGATGATTACGGTATATTTTTATGGATTTTCTTAATGAAATCCAAAGCGGAAACCATATCCTTGTTAATGACTTTCTGTAACACTGTGAATACACAATTTGGGGTCCAAATTAAAGTCATTAGGTTTGATAATGGGCAGGAATTTAAATTGAATCAATTTTATGCAGATAAAGGTATTGTTCATGAAACTTCTTGTGTACACACCCCTCAACAGAATGGTGTGGTTGAGAGGAAACACCAGCACTTACTTGGAACACCTAGGGCATTAAGGTCCTTTTTACTCTAATTTACATATGGTATACTGAGGATATTTCCTACAACATGTTGCCATGCTTATAAATTGTATGCCTAGCCCTATCTTGAATAACAAATGTCCATTCTGCATGTTACATAACAAGCATCCTGACTATAATCTGTTTAAAGTATTTGGATGTCTTGTTTTGCTAGTACTAATGCTCATGGCAGGGTCAAATTTGACATTGGGAGCAAAAAGTGCATCTTTCTAGGGATTTCACAACTTACAAAGGGCTTTACTTTGTTAGACCTGCAATCAAGGGAAATTTTCATTTATAGAGATGTCTTGTTCTATGCTCACTTACATTTCACTGATTCTGCTACTATTGAAGATCAAAATATTGTGATGCTTGTTTCATCAATGGAGGATATCTCTTACCCTCTAACAGCCATTCTGCAAAATGTCCTAGTGTTTACACCTACTACTCATTCCACTGACATATAAAATGCACAATAAACTAATCATTCATCCACAACTCCAGCTCATAGGAGATCTATTAGACAAAGACAAATACCTGGATATTTGCAAGATTATCAAGGTCACATGAGTTTTTCTGGTTCCACTCCACATTTGATACAGAATGTTGTGTCTCATGACAACATTTCAGATTCTCACAAGACTTTATTATGCAACTTTTCCACTGATCAGGAACCTTCCACATATACAGAATGTTGTGTCTTTGCTTGGTTTCACTTTTCTTGGTTAAGAAGATAACCCAAGTGTATCTTGAAAAAATCATCTACCACCACCAATGTATATTTCTTGCCACTGATACTAATTGGTGTAATAGGTCCAAATAAATCCATATGTAATAATTCTAGGATTCTGGTTGTTGAATGCTGAGACTTGGTCTTGAAACTTGCTTTTGTTTGTTTTCCTTGTTGACAAGCATCACATAAGTTGTCCTTCTTATAAGAGATTTCTGGTAGTCCAATGACTAGCTGTTTCTTGACAAGTATGTTGATGTTGTCAAAGTTTAGATGACTTAGTTTCTTGTGCCATAACCAACTGATTTCTGATTTGGTATACACAAGCAAATGTTTTCAAAGAACGGCTGTTGTCCAATCAACTACATACATATTCTCTTTTCTTCTTCCGGCTAAACAACTTGAAATGTTGTTTCGCTGACGACAATGCAGAATTCTTTATCAAAAGTGACTTTGTATCCCATATCACAGAATTGACTGGTGCTGAGCAGATTGTAGTGTAATCCTTCTACATAAGATACATTCTTGATTGTAAGTCCATTCATGATTAAGGTACCATATCCTTTGGTGTATCCAGGTTTGTCTTTACTTCCAAAATTGACTTTTGGTCCATCTTTTGCAATAAAATTACTGAGACAGTCCTTGCTCTTCGTCATGTGCCTTGAGCAACCACTGTCAAAGTACCATACACCCTGCAATAAAAGTTAAAAAAAATTAGGTACCCAACTCTGTTTGGGTCCATGGGGGTCAGTTGTCGGTACAACTCTGGGAATATATTCTTTAGGTATTCTTCGGATATTGTTGCACTTGTTTTCATATATGTAAGCCACACTCCCATAGTGTCTATGTTTGGACTGTGTCTTATTTATATGATCTCTCAGATCTTTTGACTGAAACTTATTTCCATGATGCTTTCTATTGTTGAAGCTTGAATAATAACCGTCATTCCTTGTGTACTGAGGTCTGGACTGACCTTGGTACTCTTGCTGAGGACTGAGATTAGCTCTCTGCTGAGTTTTGGACTGAAACTTGTGATAAGTTTTCTGTCTGGAATGAATGTTATTAATAGTTTTATTAATAGATGCAATAAAATCCCAATCATCATCAGTGGGATATAATCTTCCTTTCCCCCTGAATGTGTGAATCTTTGAATGATTGACATTCTTGGATTTACCTTGATTGTAATTTTTCTGGTTCTTGACTTGATTGGTTTTTGTGGATCTGGTAGTTGATTTGCCATTTCGATTTCCTTTAGATACAGCTGATCTACCATTTGATTTACCTTTGTTGGTAGATACAGTTGTCTTCTTAGAAAACAGATTTATCCTTTGTGATACTGGCTTTACTGGTTCAGCAATTTTCTGAGTTTGTGGAAGTTGCTCAGCTACAAACTTAATACCAGTTCTGATATTAGGTTCAGCAGCTGTGCTAGTTCTATCCTTAGAAGATTGATGTGTATCAAATCCTAAGCCTGTTTTGTCTCCATACGGCTTTCCTGATTTGAATCCAGTAGCTGAACTTGATTGAGCAAATGATTCAGTTGATGCTGCATTGATGCAGAGAGTCGATCTTTGAATCTTTTCTTTATCGATTTTAGTCGAGTTTCAACATTTTTAGTTCGAGACTTCAATCTTTCAACTTCAAGAATTAGACTTTCTTTCACTTTTAATTGATTCATAACCACTTTGAATAGTTACTAGCTGATTCATCAATTCGTCAAGTGTTTCTTCTAATTCTAGATTTTTTGGATTGGAGTCAGCAGTCGAAGAACATGCATTTTGCATGGAAATTTGAGCTGAAGAGTATTTAGAATTGGATCCACATACCTCATTTGTATCTTCCATGTGTGCCATTAAAGCTGTGTCATCTGATAGTCTTTCAGTACCAACTTCATAGTCTGACTCATCTCCAGCAAGGAGTGCTCTCCTTCCTACTCTTCTTGGTGGAGTCTTCTTGGTCAATTCTGGGCATTCAGCTTTGTAATGTTCAGGCTTCTTACAATTGAAGCAAAGATACTCATCATCTTTTCTTTTCTCAGGAGTCTTCTTAATGAACTTCTGGGTTACATGATGACCATTCTTCATCCTTCTGATTCTGCTCATCATAAGAGCCATTTGTTCCTCCATTTCATCCAACTGTTGAGGATTATTAGTACACGCTTCTTGAGAATCATTTGATGCTGCTGCAAGTGTTGTGGTCTTTGGTTCTTCCAGAGCTTTAATTATTGCAGTTGTACGTGTGAAATCTTCACTGAATTCATAGGCTTTCAAATCTGAGAAGATTTTGAATGAGTCTTTGATGTCAAGTCTTCTAGATTCTTCCATAACAGTGACTTTCATCTTCCAGCACATTGGTAATGCCTTCAAGATTCTTGTGTTGATTACTTTCTTTGTGTATTCAATTTTGAGTAGGTCTAATTCATCCATTATAGCACTGAATCTTGTTTCCATTTGGTCAATGGTCTCTCCAGATTTCATCTTGAAATTCTCAAACTTTTGTTTTGCAACTGAGATCTTGTTCTCCTTGATTGAGTGTGTTCCTTCACAAACTAACTGAAGTTTGTCCTACATTCTTTAGCAGTTGTGCATTCTTTCACCTTTAAGTACATGTTGCTGTCAATAGTTCCGAGGATAAAGTCCATAGCAACATTGTTGAGATTGTTTCGCTTGCGATCATCACTAGTCCATTCGGCTTTGGTATTTGGAACTCGTACTTGTCTATCACCATCAGTTTGCATGTGAGTGATCTGAATTGGTCCATCAGTGAGTACGTCCATCATTTCGTCATGAGTAGCCGCCAGAAAAGCCTGCATTCGACGTTTGTATTCGTCAAATCTGTCCATATTGCACATAAGAATCAGTCTTGCATACTGATTGTTATCCATTGTGAGTGAGTGAAAACTGATTGTTTAATAACTGGAAACTGAGCTTTCTTATGAGAAAAAACTAGAGGAGATTAGAGCAAATGAGCTTTTTAACAATGGCTTGTTAAAGAAACACTGCTCTGATACCAATTGTTGGTCCCTTGGAAAGGCTAACACAAGTTTAGAGGGGGGTGAATAAACTTGTCCCTAAAAAGTGGATTTAAAACAAATTAAGGTTTAGTTAAAACTTGTGTGGAGTTAAGCTGACTAAGCTGAGTTTAAGTCAAACTGAGTCAACCGGCAGCAGATATAATTCTAGCCTTTTTCTTGATCTTGTTATTCTATGTGAGAGCTGAGTGTGTTGAACTGAATTCTGAAGAATGTCAGTTTGTGAACTGTGAAGTGTATAACAATCAATTATCAAAATGCTGTAACTAAATGCTGAGTAAGTAAATAAATGCGTAAAGTAGATAAGGCAAATATTATAGAGGTTCCAGGTGGTGTAATCATGTACGTCCTCTCTTCCCCCTGTGGTGCGGAGGAAAATTCCACTAGAACTTCTTAAGGTGAACTGTTACAAAAAGTCCTAAACAATAGTCCTTGGCTAATCCCTAGTTTCACTATCTGAACAGTTGTAGAACAGGTAGAATTGCTGCTCTTCAATTGCTTGAACACTGGTCCTTGAAGGGTTACGTATGCCTCTTCATCAGCTACCACCACAAACACAGTCTACCCGACTGCTTGTAACAACTGTCCTTGGTGAAACCTTCCCGTTTTGCTTCACAGTCTAAACCTTTGATTTAGAATCAAAGTTGGGCTGAGAATCAATAAATTGATTCTTGTTTGTGGTTCTTCAAAGTGTCTAATTCTTGATAAATTCTGTGTAGCTTGAACACTTGAAGAAATTCTAGATATGATCTTGTTATAACACTGAGATGATAGCAATTCGAAAGACTAATGCACAAGAATGCTTGTAAAGCTGTTAAATCTTTGTGTGCTATTGTTCTATATATTTTTAATCATTGGTGCACAGTCCTCTATTTATAGTGTGAGGTCCAACGTTCATCTGGCTTGAAAACGAATTGTATCAACATCTATCTTGTAATGGCTATATTTTCTGACCGTTCTGATGTGTCAGTAACTCATCCAATAAAATTGCTTCCCTTATAACGTTCGACTGTACTATCAGTTTGTTGGATGGCTGACATGTAAAACTGAGTTCCTGATCAGTTCTATACTGAGAATGTCAGTTGTCAGTTTCTTGACTGACTTGAAACATTAACTGAGATTTTTACTCTTCTTCAAATATCAGTACTCCATTTTCCTTCTGATTATAATTGACTTAATCAGAGTACACCATTAGAAAATATCATCTAAGAATTCATTGTCCTTATGAATCTTAGGTCTTCATACAAGATCCATAAATTCAGTTCAGGTCACCAAAAACTTGCCTGAAGTCTAACTTCATAGTCTCGACTTGTAATCTTCATAACTGAGTTTGAACCTCGCTTATTCATCTTCAATAAGCGAGTTTGAACCTCGGTTCTTGATCTTCTAGATAAGTCAATCGAGTTTGTGTCCTCAAAGAAACTTATTTTCTTGATTCAATCTTGGTGTATTCTGAGTCAGTTTGTCTGTCTTAGTGATTTCCAGTTTTCTAGATGACTTCCAGTTTTTCAGTTTAACGACACACTAACTATTACAGTGCTTGTCTGATGTAACTTATACAAATATCAGACTCTAGTAAAACCTAAACATTCACTTCTAGACATCTTTTAGCTTTTCACTATAACAGCTAGCTTCAGCACTTCATCAATGAGGTTAAAATAATACTTTGAATAAATATGATGAATTATCATCAAAACATAAATTTTATTTCCAACATATTGGTTGTGTTAGATTAAGAGGCCACGTCGTTCAGCATTATCTACCTGTTAAATTTGTTGTTAGATTATGTCTTGGTACGTGTGAAGGTCGTAACCGTTGAATGTATGCTGAACAATCATTTTTAGCATTTGAATCAAGGATTTACCTTCTACCAAAACTTTTCTTGATAACAGAGCCAGGTGAATGGCGGAACTGCCGCAGCAACGATCAGCTGCTCCCTCCGCACCGGAGGTAAATGAAGCTCCGATTATCATATTCCGATCATCTCAACTAGCGCTATAGCACCAGCTATTCAAGTTGTTACCGGAATCCTAATTTCCGGCTTCCCTCTTCCACCGACAGCCTCCTCTTACCATGGTAGCTCCTTTCCACCTCCGTCTAGCTCAAATCCATTAAATGCAGGCCTTTCTCTCATTGGATTGAGCTTTGGTACTACTATTCCTTCACTTAAAACAGCTTCATTTCAGCGGCCGGAAAATCTTACTCGTCATTTCCGTTCTGTGAGCCTTACATCTCCGTTTAACACTCTGACGCTGGCACCTTTTCATGGTCATCTGAATCAAGTCACTACAATCAAACTAAACAAAGAAAATCATCTGCTATGGAGGTATACTATCTTGCCGGTGGTAAAGGGATATAAGTTTGCTAGTTATCTGCTTGGGACAAAACCACGGCCACCGGAGTGCCAGGACTTCCGGAAAACTCAACAGCTAAAGAATAGGACTCACTGGATCATCTTCTCATGGGCTAGCTTCTTGGATCCCTGACAGAACAAGTATTAACAGAGGTAATTGGCTGCTCTACCTCACATGAGATTTGGTTAATCTAGAAATTATGTTTAACAATTAATCTGAGTCCAGAATGTTAAAAATATAATAGTGCCCTCACTAAGGCTGAGAGTGGTCCAAATCCATGGCGGATTACCTTGCAATGATGAAATACTATAGTGATAGACAGCAATAGGGTATCCCATTTCCAAATCTGAATTGATTCTTGCTACATTGGGAGAATTGGATAAAGACTATGAGTCTGTAATAGTTAACCTAACGGCAAGGATAGGTCTTTATCTTGGCAGGATGTTCAACCCCAATTGGTTACTCATGAGAGATTATTGGCTAGATTTAACCCTGGAACTCAGATGTCACTATCCCAGACTAATCCCTCTGCCAATTTAGCCAACTATTCAAGTGTTTCTGGCCCAGGGAGATCCAACACTAGGCCTACTGGACCTGCGGAGAATTCATTTAGAGGCAGGGGAGGCCCTAGAGGAGGAAGAAAAAGAGGCATAGGTGGTGGTTGATCTTTTAGGAACTGGATGTCATGCCAACTTTGTGGGGAAAATGGGCACACTGCAGCAATATGTTGGCACATGTTTGAATATGACTTTCAACCATTTGATCAAGTGGAAGCAGCTAGACCTAATCAACCTTCAGCCTTTATGGCCACGCCTACTTCTGTGGTAGATCATGCATGGTATATGGATTGTGGTGCAACTAACCATGTCACTTCAGACCTGGGAAATATGAACCAAAGTGTTGCTTATCATAGTAATGATACACAAATAGTAGGGAATGGTGAAAATTTAACCATTGAACATATTGGTCACACAATTTTGCACACACATGTTGGTCCTTTGATCTTAAACATTGTGCTTCATTTTCCCCAAATTACTAGAAATTTACTTGGTTTGTCTAAATTGATGTGTGACAATGATATTATTGTTAAGTTCACTAATTATTCATGTTTTGTTAAGGACAAACCAACAAAGAGCGCGGTTCTCAGGGGTCAGTTCAATGATAGGCTCTGGACAATAAGTCAAATCAGACCTTCCTTCACTCCAAGATACCTCAATTCAAGAACGAAGTTTTTTTCCTTGGTTAAGTCTCATCTCGGTCTGCTAATGTTAAGTCTACAGCTCTAGACGTAAATGATCTAAATAAAGATCCCAATGTATGGCATGGGTGTTTAGGTCATCCTTCCAATAGAATCTTGATTCATATCTTGAATGATTGTAATTTTGATGTTAATGGACAATTACTTTTTTGTGATGCTTGCCAATTTGGTATATCCCATGATTTGCCTCATCCCCCCTCTCATGTTGCATCCTTATTTGATTAAGTCCACATTGATATTTGGGGTCCTTCCCCTGTTAAATCCATTGAAGGGTTCATGTACTACATTCAGTTTATTGATGATCACACCAGATTCACATGGATATTCCTTTTGAAAACTAAATCTGAAGCCTTTTCTGTGTTTTTTAACTTTAAAACCCTTGTTGAAACTCGGTTTTCTACTAAAATTAAATGTGTCCAATATGATTGGGGGAGAATATAGGGGTGAGTCCTTCTTAAAGCAACAAGGCATCACATTTAGGCATCCTTGCCCACATGATAATGCCTAAAATGGTAGGGCAGAGAGAAAGCAAATACATATTACTGAGTCAGGATTAACCATGCTTGCCCAAGCCTCTATGCCACTTAGGTTTTGGTGGCACAGTTTTCAGGCTTATGTGTCCATTATTAACTGATTACCTACCCTTGTTCTTCACATAAGGTTTTTTTGTTGTACTACTTATCCCTATTTGAGACCTTTCCACACCACCAAGTTTCAATATTACACCAGTCAATATGTCAACCTAGGCCTAATCCCTCATCACAAAGGCTATAAATGTCTTTATAGGTCTGGTAAAATCTACATCTCTAATAATATTAAGTTTAATGAGCTGCAATTTCCTTTTGCTGAGGGTTTTACACAGGGTCCTTCCAGACAAGTCTCTTACGATTCTAACCTCCTTGTCACTCAATTACCCTTTTGGTCTGACTCACTCAGAGGGTCATACTGAAGAAACAACAGTGATTGAGCCAGACTTGGGTTGTACTACTGGGACTGGTCATGATCATTCAGGTACTTGTACCCCTTCTCCTTTTGCCTCTTCTAAGATCATGCATACACCTATAGCTCAGCACACAGACACAGACACAACCAGTGTATCTACACCCTCTGTTACCACACTTAATACATCACATGTTACCAAATCTATTGCATCACTTATATCTGAGTCACCAGTCCACACAGCCTCTAGTGTTGCACCGAATACTAATAACCAAAGTTTCTCTATCACTCAAACACTCTCCAAACTCACCATATGTAGACTAAATCAAAAAGTGGGATCTTTAAGCCCAAAATATATAATGCCTCAGTAGCTAAATTTCATGCTTTTCCTACTGAACCAACAAGTGTACCAGAATCCTTAATGGGTGACAAGTGGAAGCAAGCCATGGTTGATGAATACAATGCTCTTATTCACAATAAGACTTAGGATCTAGTAAGACCTGATCCTAATCACAGCATAGTGGGCAATATATGGGTGTTCAAGTTGAAACTGAAACCATATGGGAGCATCCTAAAACACAAGGCAAGATTAGTTGCCAAGGGGTATCATCAGAATTATGAGGTTGTCTTCACAGAGACTTTCAGTCCAATAGAAAAACTGGCTACTATCAGAATCATTCTAGCTATTGTTGTGTCCATGAATTGGCCAATTAATCAAATAGATATAAATAATGCATTCTTGAATGGACCATTGTAGG
Organism: Gentiana macrophylla; assembly: GCA_026214975.1. NCBI lineage: Eukaryota > Viridiplantae > Streptophyta > Magnoliopsida > Gentianales > Gentianaceae > Gentiana > Gentiana macrophylla. The sequence goes on from CM047813.1 coordinate 28,283,340, forward strand.
AACCAGTGTATATGATCCAGCCAGAAGGATTTGAAGATCCAAGCAGGCCAGAATATGTGTGCAGATTGAATAAGGCAATATATGGTCTAAAACAAGCCCTTAGACCATAGTTTAATGCCTTGAAATCACAGCTACTCAATTGGGGATTCACTCAAACAACCTGTGATACCTCTTTGTTTATGTTTAATATAGATGGACAAATTCTCTTTGCTTTGGTGTATGTTGATGACATATCGTTGATAGGTAATTCACCAACATTGATTCAGAAGTTCATCAAGCTATTGGACTCCAAGTTCTCATTGAAGAATTTAGGCCATGTATCACACTTATTAGGGATGCAAGTTACCAGATATTCTAATGGTCTACACTTTACACAATCTGACTATGCTTCTCAATTGCTCAAGAAACTAGGATTTGAACACTTCATTTCCTATCCAACACCAATGGTTTCTAGAAAGTAGCTGCTGCCACAACAAGGAGAACCTCTCTCAAACCCTATCGTCTACAAGAGTACCATAGGAGCACTGCAATATCTTACTCTGACTCGACCAGATATATCATTTGTAGTAAATAGTTTGAGTCATTTTATGCAAGATCCCTACACATCACATTGGCAGGCATTAAAAGGCTTCTAAGATACATTCATGGCACTTTTTATATGGGACTGGTATTTAAACTTTCAGGACCACTGGAAGTACATGGATCCTCAGATGCTAACTGGGTTGTTTTCCTTATTGATAGGAAATCTATTGGAGGTTACTGTATGTATTTGGGGGATTCTCTTATATCTTGGAGTTCAAAAAAGCAAGTTGTAGTGTCAAGATCAAGCTGTGAATTAGAATATAGACCCTTAGCTAATTTAGCTGCTGAAATTAAGTGGATCACACAACTTCTCAAAGAGATACAATTTACACTTCCTAATATTCCTGTACTTTGGTGTGATAACACAGGGGCAAATTCTTTGGCTCAAAATCCGGTGTATCATGCTAGGATTAAACACATAGAAGTGGATATGCGTTACATTAGGAACTTGGTGCTGAATAAAGAGATGATGATGGTGTGCTATATTCCCACAAGAGATCAAGTTGTTGACAGCTCTACTAAAGCATTGCCTGCAAATACCTTTGATATCTTCAGACACAAACTGAATGTGACTCATCCACATATTTGTGTAAGAGTAGTTGTAAAAGAATGAAGATATGTTGCTGCTAGATGTCCTATTACTATTGGTTGTGTTAGATTAAGATGCCACATCATTTAGCATTATCTAGCTATTAGATTTGTTGTCAGATTCTGTCTTGGTATGTGTGAAGGTTGTATCTGGTTGGTGTATGTAATAGGCTGCTGAAAAATTATTTTTAGCATTTGAATGAAAGATTTACCTTCTACCAAAACTTTTCTTCAATGACATGGTATGACCTAACGGTAATACATGTGGCATTCGTTTGAGTTTCAATCGGGTCTTGATTGGTAGATGGGCCAACTCAAGCCAAGACCAATATGGCCGGTCTCTCTCAAGGTTCATATCACCTTCAGAGGTTAGATCATTAGCTTAGTTCAGTATAATCCACTTTCAGCTCAGATAGCCAGCATAATACAAAGAGTAATGATAGGGGTACAACTAAAATTACACAACGGATGACACAACGTGATCTTCCACACTTGATTTTAGTGAGTGTTAATTGATTGTGATGTAAACTCATCAAAATCAAGTATAGAAGATCACGTTGTGTCACCCGTTGTGTAATTTTTATTGTGCCTCTATCATTGCTCTAATACAAAATACATGTGGTCGTGTATCGCCGACATGAAGATCCGTTCATCATGGTCTCCGAACTCCAAAGGTGGTTATGACTCCTTTATGGACAGGATCCCACAATTGATTCTGCTTAACTTTTACAATCTATTATTGATTGCGTCCTATTATTTTTGCCTAATTGAGCTATAAATGCCCCATGATTGGCATCGTTCTAGCCTCCAATCACATGCCCCAAAAATCAGGGATTCATACATTAACTCCCCTGTAAGGGAGGGCTATAAAAGGATCAACATAGTTACAAATCAGAACTACGTTATTTGCTTGATCCCATACAATAGTGGGTACGTAGGCAGTCTCATATGACACAGCCATAAATAATCCGCAAAATCTCCAATTTAGTAGTTGGAATTTTCCCAAATAGATCGATTTTTAACATCGTCATTTCGCGCTAGAAGGAGGGCCCGTTTGCATGATCTTGTGTTCTAAACATCCTTAGGCATCACCATGAATCGCAGTATAACCAGCAAGAATGAAGAAAACTGCCCAAAACATTCAAGCAGAAAAGGAAAAAGTCATCGATCCACCAAAGGATAACAAAACCGCCAAAACTCACGAAAGTGGGGATAAAAACAACGTCCCAGAGAGGATGTACGTAATGTTGGCACAGGGTGCCACGGGAATATCCAATCTTGGCCAGGCAGCAGACCATGTTACTACTCAGGCCATGCTAGAAATTTCAAAGCAGTTGATGGGGAACGACCCATCGTTGTTCGTCTCTTTATGGAACTGGTGCAAGAGGGAAGGAGCAATAGCTCCCAAACGCCCCTCGAAAGGTAGATCTGCCAAAACCACCCAGAGAAAAAGATGGCGCGACTTCTTCCCATCTGGAAGTTTGATGTACCGTTCAAAGTGAGGTCGACAAAGTTACTGACCGGACGGGGCAGAATTTTACATTGCCACCCATTTTACTACTAAGATAGAGAATTTCCTGAGACCTCCAGGTTCAAGATTCCAATGATGGAATCTTATGATGGAATGAAGATATGGTTGATCATTTGTGTCAATATGGCAGTACATCCGACGAGATGAGGTGCAAAGTTTTTCCAAGCTTTCTTATTGGAAGTGCACGAGAATGGTGTAATAATTTACCGCCTCCCTCAACTGGTAGCTTTGTTTATCTTGCGACCACGTTCAGGAACGCCTTCATTGTTGCTCGACCATTCAGGAGGAGCACCACTCACCTCCTCAACGTAAAACAAAAGGAAAATGAGTCAGAATTAGAATACATGAAACGTTTTATGGTGTGACCATCTCATCCGGGCCATCGATATTGGTTATCTAAGTGGGGCATTTATATATGATGTAGTCATATAGGACTGAACCGATTTAATATGCATTGCTCACATAATTCCATAATTGAGATATCTTCTAATATAACAAGATGATCATAGATGGATTAACCTAAATCCTGAAATGATTGCAGACTCCTGATTGTTTCAAGATAGGGTTTGATGTGTTCGTTAAGGATTTCTAAGTGGCATAGTCTGAATCACTTTCACGTTGGCAGTATTCATGAATGAGTGTGTGTTTCACAAATACGGAACACATTCCTTCTTGCAGGAAGTAGAACGATCCATTTATTCGTTAATCCTAAGAACCGATTGATCCATAGAGTTCGTATTGGTTATGAACTAATTGATCACTAGCGGTTAATGGTAAATAAAGATAAGATATAATGAAGAACGTTTAGGCAAAATTTCCTACTTCATTACGGATGGTCTATGGAGGGTTAATCTGTATGTAATGCTTATATCAGTTGACACTTATTGACTCGATATATTGAGAATAAGTTATATCTATAATCGATAGAGTTTAGTTTCGGATTTTTGGTGGCGTAATTCCAAAATAAATAAGTTGAATAGAAATGTTTTGTTTGATAAATACTTTATTTAATTTATAGGAGCTACTTTTTTTTAATTAAGTAGCAATTTTATTGAAAGCTAAAAATATTTTTGAAACTCACAAGTCGAGTTTCATAACTCTTTATTTTTTAAAAGATAAAAAGGTTTTTTTGTAAAAATCACAAGCCGAGTTTCTTAGCTCAAGAAACAAAATCCTCAATGTAACAATTATTTTTCTTCCTCGATCGTCTACCAGTCATTATATGAATTCTTTCAAGTTCAAATGTTTCGTGTTCGATATCCGAAGAGTAGTTTTTTTTCTTGATTTTACTAGATGATGCCTTCAAATTCTGTAGAAGCTCTTTATCTTTGACCATTGAAGAATCCGCTTGCTTGGTGTTAAAGTATCCCATATTGGGAACTTGTGATAGTGTAACCCAACATATTAAGAGATGGACTTCCCTCACCTCACAACCTAGGTTTTGGGGATGAGGCCCCTCCTCTTATATGGGTTTGGGCCAATGATTTTCTACATGGTATCAGAGCCATCCCATTATTGTGCAAGTGTTGGGCCTCTTTGTTGGCCTTGAGAGTGCCTAGGCCCACACTTGAGGGGGCGTGTTAAAGTATCCCACACTGGGAACTTGTGATAGTGTAACCCACCATATTAAGAGATGGACTTCCCTCACCTCACAACCTAGGTTTTGGGGATGAGGTCCCTCCTCTTATATGGGTTTGGGTAAATTATCCCACATTGGGAACTTGTGATAGTGTAACCCACCATATTAAGAGATGTGTTAAGGGTGAATTTATACGATTTATAACGCTATATTTTATGTTATTTTCTCTCATATTTGTATGAATTTGTATAAGAAACGAGCGTTTAATGGATTTATCGAGCAAATGGTATTTTAAATAAGTTATTCGCAACATAGGATTAATTTATGTGTTTTAATTATGTTTTTATGATTATTTGAGCGATATTACATTTTGCGATATTTTTATGTGTCATAGAAGCACAAATTCGAGCTCAAGAGGTGATCCAAGGATGATCAAGTCGGATTTGATTAAGGAGGAAGAGATAATGATGATTTACATTGAATTAAAAGGAGATAAAGATAAAGAAATCGAAATCCAGCCATATTGGACTGGCGTCCGGGTCCCGTCCAGTGGACGGGCGTCTGATGGAATTGAACGAGCGTCCGGGGATGGGAAGTTGATTCAGGATGTTTGGACGCTGAAGTGGACGCCGTCTGGACGAGCGTTTGGTCGCGACTCGCCCGATTTGAAGTTCATATGAAGAATGGACGGGCGTTCACCCTACCAGACGGGCGTCCGCAATGCCGACTTAGTGAAACCGCCTCAAATCTCTATAAATAGCGGTTTGTTTTCTCCACACAAGGATATCATACACTCATTATTTAAAACCCTAAACCTAGGGGCGGCTTGAGGCTGCGTTTTCATCTTTTATTCCCGTTTTTATGCTCTTAGTTTAGATTAAAAACTAGTTACTTTTATGCAATCGCTTTACGCAAATTTGAGTTCTTGAGGATGTTCGAGGCTAAAAGCTTCATCAAACGAGTATTGTAAAGCCGTCCAACAATTGTTGATTTCGTTTTCTTCGATTATCTTGTGAGTTTTTAATAAAGGTTGTTTCTTATTCATGCTTATTCATGTTTAAATTGCTCTTATATCGGAAGATGTGCATGTGTTGATTGTTTATTGTTGATGGAAGTCTTAATAAACCCTAGATCACCATGAATAAGAATAGTAATTCGAATCTATCATAACGGAAGTTAATAGGTTTGATTACTAGATTATAAACACAAAGTTTGCACCTTCGGTTAGAAAACGCGTTAATCTTACATCGGAAGATAATAGATTACTAGATGAACTTTCTAAGGAATTAGGGTTCATGTTTAGGTGAGGTGAATCACAACCTAGATAAAAACTGCAATATAGTCGAGATAGGAAATCAATGCTTGTTGGATAGGTGGATCAATCCTCGTTTGCTCGTTATAAATTTGATTTAAATCCTTAAAAGCTTGAATTTGTCTAGGTAGTTTACTTTTATCTGCATCTTAGATTAGTTAGTTTAAATTGGTTCGCAGCCCGTATCCTTCCTGGCTTTAGATCATCTCTTCACGCCCGCGGTTTACGTTTTAATTAAGTTTAATTTTCAGTATTCGTTTAGTTTTATCCGCTATTTAGCTTAGTAATCGTGACATAGGTTAGTTAGATAAAAACTAGAAATCACAATCGTTTAGTTCCCCGTAAGATCGACCCGGCATTAACCGCTATTACTACGATCCTTATACTTGAGGTTAACCGGATTATTACTTGTTTATTTTGTGTTGATAAAGTCCGTGACAAGTTTTTGGCGCCGTTGCCGGGGAACCGGACGGTTGTCTAGTTTTTGTTTTCGTTTTCTGTTTTTTCTGTTTGTTTTTTTTTTTTTCCTGTTTTATTTCGTTTTAAATTCCTGTTTTTAGTTGATAATTGTTTTAGGTAGTTGTTAAGTAGATAATTAGGGTTTAAAACTTTCCCTTAGTAGTTTTCTTGGAGTTAGATCTTACGTCTTTCGCTTTTCCGACGTTCTTTCTTACCTTCTTTTATTCTCTGCAAATTCACCTTCGTTTCTAAGTTTTCCGTGAGCAAACGGGCGTGCAGGATATTGGGCGCCCGTCCCCACTGGAAAATTATCAATTACGCTTACGGTTATATTCACTTAGACGAGCGTCCATAAGTTTTGGGCGCCCGTTCGAGTATTCGTCATCGGACGGCGTTTAAATTACTAAACGCCCGTCCGATCTCAATTTCATCATCTGGGCGCCCGTCCAATCTTTTGACGTCCGTCTGTCTTGTTTTCCTCAACACTTTTGTTTCTTTTCTTCTTTCCCGTTCTTCTCTTTAGGCTTTTAATTTTTAGTTTAGGCTTTTACTTTCTTAGTTTTTAGGTTTTGTTCCACTTGTTTTTGGTCCGGTTTATGCAAATTCGGAGTCAAAAGGGACCGTTAATATACACCCCTGAGCCCGAGCGAACCGTAGTCCGCCAAACAGCGGAATTTCCGTTCATGGTTCGCGCGATGCAGAGCGGCGAGATCTTGAAGAACAACTAGCAAGAGAAATCACCGATTTTGTGATAATGGCGATAATAGACGTCGTTAGCGGACTCACGCCATGCCAGGCGAAGTCAAGGTCAACCCGGCTATTGTTATTCCAAATGATTCTTGCACAAACCTTTGAGTTGAAGCCAGGACTTATCCGGATGATGCAAAGACGCATCAATTTTTCACGGCTACCAATCGAGAGAATCCAGATACCCACTTACACACATTCTTAGAGATATGCGGTACTACACGCATCCAAGGAGTAAGTGAGGATGCTATCAAACTTAAACTATTTCCATTTTCGTTGAAAGGGAGGCTAAAGAGTGGTACACCTCTCTCCCATCTGAATCTATCACCACCTGGCGTAACTCGAAAAGGAGTTCTTGAGTCAATATTTTCCACCGTCAAAGACGGCCCAATTATAAATGACATTTTCACATTCTATCGAAAAGAGAATGAATCTTTCTTCGAGTGTTGGAAGAGATTCAAGTCCCTTCTTAGAAAGTGCCCCACCATGGCTTGCCAATTTGGAAAGGCAAGTCAATACATTCTTCGATGGTTTGACCGAGCTTACAAAAGGCATGGTCAATAGCTCCTCTGGGGGCATTTCAAAGAAAACGCTGATGAGGATGGGCGTTGTTTGAGGACATTGCAAAGTACAACTATGCCCCTCTTATCCAAAAATTCAAGCACCTCCTCCTCCCAAGGTTGAGGAAGTCAATTTACAAAGTTTGATTACCATCTTTGCAAAAGCGAGATGGTACCACCTCAAGTTTCCAATCCTATAAATCAAACTTTTCTTTTCCACGTAACCCTCGGGTTCAGTATTGCAAAAAAATTGTTTGTCCGACCGCCATATGAATGGCCAATGTCAATTTAATGCCCTGCACCTTATCAAGTGAATCTTTGTTCATGACTATGGACAAGATAAATCAAGTCACATGTCAAAACGTGATTTAGGTGGGGCACACTTCTAAATTCGCCCTATGAGCGGACGAGAATGCGGAAGTGAATGCATTCTATGGCGAGAACAATCAAAGGTTCAATCGGTTTCTGGCCAGGGCAATTTTCAAAACCAAGGGTTTAATCCATCTTCAAATTTCAATCCTAATTCGAATTTTAATTGAATCAAATTTCAACGAAACCCAGGTTTAATCGAGAATCAAAACTCAATTTTTCCAATCCTACGCAAAAATTCAATCGAAATTGGCCTTCCAATTCAAATTCTCAATTTCAAAGTCGGCCCACCAAACCACATGCTCCAAATCTCCAAAACTCTCAAGGCCCTCCCAACCTACAAATCTTGAAGCTAAGTTGGAGGAGCAAAGTAGATCGATGAAGAATCTTGAGAGACAAATTGGGCAATCAATGGAGCAGCTTGGCTTTGCACTTAGACCCCAGGCGTTTGCCAGGCCACCGAGAAGAATCCAAAGGGTGGTCAAGTTGCTCAGGTGATTTGAACAAAGGCCCATGTATCGACCTCGTGCCATCAATTCAATACGGTAGAGGAGGAGGCGGTGCAATGAATCTAAGGAGCGGTACTCAAGTTAGTGGTCCTTCCCATCCGGAAACCACTAGCCCCTCCCGCCATTGATAAGGCGGGAGGGAAGCCGAGCACCTACACTCCTCAATCAAGCAGAGAAAACTCAGGTGGTGATCCCCGAGAGGTGAAGAATTTGGCGATCCTCAAGTGGTGATCCTTTGAGGATCAAACAAAGAAGCGAAAGTCGGAGGCCGATCCCGACTACTAAGAAATCTAAAAAAGCTGTTCGTTGGAAGGATCGGAAGAGACAGAGTTTGAAGGTGCATCCTCAAAAAAGGTTTTCTCGAGGATGACCTTAAGAAACTTCCATTTCCACCGAGAAAGAGCAACATTCCCTTGATTGAGGATAAGAAGTATGAAAAGGTACTAAACCTTTTGAAAAATACTCAGTGAATCTTCCATTATCGGATGTCTTAGTCGAGATGCCTAAGTATACAAAATTTATCAAGGATGTCGTGTCTTGAAAAAGAAATTAGCAGGCATGGAAAGGCATATTGGTGAGGATTGTTCCATGATTAATTATGAAAACTTACCCGATTAAAAGAGGCGACCACTGGAAAATTCGTACTTACAGGTATTAATGGGAGGTCTAGTCTTCCCAAATTCTTTGTGTGATCTAGGTGCCTCTATAAGCCTTATGCCAATGTCTCAGTATGCAAACAAATTTCGGTTTACAAAGCCTTCTAGAACCCACTACTATGAGTTTACAATTCGCGGATAGATCTTCTAAAAAAGCTTCAGGATCCTAAAAGACGTTTTGGTTGATTGATCGATTTACCTTTCCGGTTGATTGGTATGTTTTAGATATAGAGAAAGACGAAAACGTTCCTTTGATTCTAGGAAGACCTTTCTTATCTACACCTGCAGAGCCCTCATCGACTGCGATGGTAGGCAAGTGACTATCCGTGTTGGTGATCAAGAGGTGAGTTACAATGTCTTAAAGTCCATTCAAGTACCCTCTGGCCCTCCAACCGGCCTTTCCATTGATTATATGACGGATGATTTCACCGACTATATGGATAAGCAAGTCATGGTGTAGAAGCGGAATATGAGCGATTAGTTGATAATCTGAATACTCATGGTATGGTGAATCTGGATCAACTAGCAAATTGATTGTGAGGAAGAGTCATTGGAAGGAGAAGCTTTGGCGGTGGGACCACGAGTAAACTCAATGATATTGAGTTGAAAAGTGGAGATCTCAAGTCTAGTTTAGAAGACCCCTGCGGATTTGGTGTTGAAGCCGTTACCTAAACATCTTAAGTATGTGTTCTTAAGAGAAGGCGACAAGCTTCCTTTAATCATATCTCACCAAGTTTTCCCATATAGAGGAAATGAAACCGATCAACGTCTTGAAGAAGAATGAAAAAGCTTTTGGTTGGCAAGTAGGAGATATCGTGGGAATATCTCCTCGACATCCGCATGCACAAGATCAAGGCGAATGAGGGTGCAAAGTGTGTCGAGGCTGACCAGGAGAAGGCTCAACCCTCATATGCAAGAAGTCGTTAAAAAGAAATCATTAAACTTCCGGACATGGGAATCATTTATGCCATCGCGGATAGTGAATGGGTTTCCCGACTCAAGTAGTTCCCAAAAAGGTGGAATTACAATTGAGAAGAATGAGAAGGAGAGAAATTGCATTGAGGCTTGTCATCGGTTACTGAGTCTCGCATCGATTATCGAAAGCTCAATGAGGTAACCATGAAAGATCATTTTCCCTTCCATTCATTGACCGGATGCTCGGCGTCTGGCGGGACACACGATTCTATCTTGCTTTCTAGATGGATATTCGTGATATTTCCGGATACCCATTGATCCAAATGACCAAGAAAAGACCACCTTCACCTGCCTTTATGGTACATTCGCTTACAGGCGAATGCCGTTCGGTCTCTCGTAATGCCCCACTACATTTCGATGTATGCTAGCCATCTTTGACGGGCTTGTAGAAAAGTGTATGGAGATTTTATGGACGATTTTTCGGTTTTTGGTCAGTCTTTTGATGATTGCCTTGACAATCTTGATCAGTGTTATCCAGATGTGTGGAAAAGAACTTAGTACTTAATTGGGAAAAATGCCATTTCATGGTAGATGAAGGAATAGTTCTTGGCCACAAGATCTCAACCCAAAGGTATAGAAGTTGCCAGGCAAAAGTAGAAGCTATCGAGAAGATGAGCTATCCTAAAAATGTCTTGTGAGAGTGAGAGGCTTTCTTGGACACGTCGGCTTTTACAGAAGGTTCATTCAAGATTTCTCCAAGATAGCCAAGCCCCTGTCCACTTTACTAAAGGAAGACGTTGAGTTTAATTTTGATGAGAGCTGCAAGCAAGCGTTTGAGGAGCTTAAGGATCGTTTAATATCTGCTCCAATTCTTATATCGCCTGACTGGAACCTACCATTTGAGCTTATGTGCGACGCATCAAACTATCTGTTGGTGCTATTCTAGGGCAAAAGATCAAGGAAAGTTCCACCTATCTATTACGCAAGTCACACATTGAACCCCTCTCAAGTTAACTATACTACTATCGAAAAGAACTACGGCCGTAGTCTTTGCTATGGACAAGTTTCGTGAGTTACTTGTTAGGAGCTCAAGTGATCGTGTGGGTGATCACGCCGCTGCTGCGTTATCGATGACTAAGAAAGAGGCTAAACCGCGCTTACTACGTTGGATATTGACCTACAAGAGTTTGACGTTCAAATTAAGGACAAAAGGCGTAAAGTGAAAATGTAGTGGCGGATCACGTTTCTAGAATGTTAAGTGAGGAAAAGGATGAACCGGATGATATAGATCTTTACTTTCCTCTGTGAGAACATTATGTTGATAGACGGTTGTCCTCCCGATGTTCCATGGTATTCTTCCATTGTAAACTACCTTCATGGCCGTTATCTCGATCCGTAGATGTCTTATCGAGGAGAAGAAAAAGTTCTTCTCGGATTTAAAATATTTCGTTTGGGATGAACCTTATCTTTTCAAGATCCAGAAAGATGGTTTGCTTAGGAGATGTATTCGAAATCGAGCAACGTGACATCATTGAGCGAAGGCCACAGTGGACCCACAGGAGGTCACTTTGGTCCTTGGAATACCGTTGCTAAGATCTTTCAATCCGGTTTCTATTGGCCTCACGATCTTTAAAGATACGGAAGCTTTACGTAAAGCTTGTGATAGGTGCCAAAGAACCGGTACTCGACAAGCGTTTTGACATGCCTTTAAAACCCATCCTCGAATCGAAAGTCTTTGATGTATGGGGTATCGATTTTATGGGACCATTCCCATCATCTTGCGGTAATAAATACATCCTAGTCTGCGTGAGACTACGTGTCCAAATGGGTGGAGGCTCAAGCCACTCCTCACAATGATCATAAAGCGGTCATGAAATTTTTAAAGAAAAATATCTTTGTGCGGTTTGGATGTCCACGCGCGCTTGATCGGTGATGAAGGGGACGCATTTACGCAACCGACCCTGAGAAAGTTCTCGAAAAATATGGTGTCCGGCATAAAATTGGCACACCATACCATCCTATGACTAGTGGTCGAGTTGAAAGAAGCAACCAAAGTTTAAAGAAGATCCCGAGAAAATCGTACTGATCATAGAAAAGGCTGAGTCTAAAGTTGGATGATGTCTTGTGGGCATATCGAATCGCCTATAAGACCCCCACGGGTACATCACCATATCAAATGGTCTCACGGAAACCATGTCATCTGCTCATCGAGTTAGAGCATAGAGCTTATTGGGCTACAAAGTTTCGAACTTTGATTCCCAATCTTGTGGGAAACATCGACTACAAAGATTACATGAGATGGACGAATTCAGACTCCAGGCCTATGAAAGTGCCAGGATTAGTAAAGATAAGATGAAGCTACCCCACGATGCTAAGATTAAGAAAAGAGAATTCCATGTCGGCGAACAAGTTCTTCTATATAATTCTAGGTTACATCTGCTTTCTGGAAAGTTAAGGACACGTTGGTCCGGCCCTTTCGAGATTCTCCAAATCATTCCGGGGCGTTCTAGAACTTCGTGGTTATAGTGGTGACCCGTTTGAGTCAACGGTCGAGGTGCAAACACTATATTGGTGAACCTAAAGAGACATCTTTGATGGTTAAATTTCTCGATATTCTCGGATGTGGTGTTCATGCGAGTCGAAGACTTTAACGAGTTATCACCCGACTTGTTCTCCGAGGATGACGGAAGTGACCCTTCCGAAGTTCTAGCGGTAGTCTTGATATGGAAGAGTTTGAAAGGGAGCGTCGGTTGAAGCGTCATCGAGAGGGCTCGAGAGAATGAAGAGGTCACCCATGGGAAGTTCAAGCGTATGTGGAAAGCTATTAAAGATTTCACCCATGTGTGAGATCTTTGTTTCTGCAGCCCACACTCTTGATCGAGCTTACACGAGGTAGTGGTGGCGAGAAAAGTCAAATGGCCTCGACCCAGCTGATTTTTCAATGGTGTCGAGCTAACGACATTAACCAAAAGCGCTACTTAGAGGCATCCTAGATATCCCTTATTATATTAGTTAGGTTACTGTCACTATTTGTTAGTGTTTTATTTATTTCGGTTTTAGTTTAATTAAGTTTTAGCCGATTAAGTTTTTGTATTTATATCTCATCGCTTAGTGTGCTTTTTAGGTATGGATTACGGAGTTCTTCCCGAGGAGTTCCCATCATTAGTCGGATTCCACTGATTCTGATGGTGATGGACCAGAGGCACTATAGTCTTGCACGTAGATTTTGAGCTTAGTACCCGTCACGAAGACCATCACTTATGTTCTCATCGTTGCCCATTGTTCGGGAGGTAGTGACTTCACCACCGAGGAGCTACAGAGGAAGCTATAGGGCGTCCATATACGATCCTAAATGACCCTATCTTTGACAGAATCTAGCGCCGGTACTCCGGGATTCACATTTTAGAGGTTTAGAGGTAGCTGGAGATGATTGGGGCGAACAAGACGACTTTGATTTCCCTCCTGCTATTGATATGCTTCGTCGTCTCATCCGTTTGGTGGATTGGGACGAGATTTATGCAGACTAGCGTTAGTTAGGATTATTCGTCGAGCAAACGACGTAAAACAAAAGCGCTTCGTGGGAGGCTGTTAGAATATATTGAATAAATGTAAAAGGAATGAAGTGCTATAGTGTGAACATCCTATGACGGCTAGGGTTTAATGTCTTAGGGACCAAGAATTGTATTTACTACTTTCCTTTTATATCTTGTAAATCCCCTATATGAATGAATGGAATAAGGGAGAATGAACGTAAGTCATTCTTTCCCTCTTTGTCTAATATCAATGATTTCTAACATGGTATCAGAGACGGTTTCGAACCCTAGCCGTTCTCCTACTCGATTCTTCTCTAAAGCGGACAGCTTACATGCAATTGCCTACTCTCATGGAGTCCAAAACGAGAGCTCCATTCTTGTGGAAATATTACTCAAAGAGACTCGATCTGCTTGAGACTTCAAGCAGGTGCTCAGCAGATTGCTGAGCCTTAGGATTTCGTGCATAATATTTTGTACACCTTATTTAATTGTAAAAATAATTGTAAAAGACATATTAATTGTGAGTCATATAAACAATTAATATGTCAAACTCTAGTTTACTTTATGTCATAGACATAACTTTTACTTTTTACTTTTGCATGCTTGCCGCCCACATCTACATACTCAAGTGGCCGCCCAAGCTAGCTAGCTAGTCTCTCTATCTCAATTGTATCTATTTATACATCTTTTTTCTCAATGAATAAACTAAGTTGAAGTTTACTCTTGTGTTAACACATTCTCAAACTCTCTTCATGGTATCAGAGCGCCTTACTGAGTTCTAAAAATCCGCTGCAAAACTCAGTTCTTTTTCAGAAAAATGTCAACATTATCTGAAGTTTCATCTTCTTCAATGACTCACAATTTGCCTCGTGAGATCGATAATCGAACACTCTTCTTTTACAAATCATAAACTTGATGGTAACAATTACTTGCTATGGTCAAGGTCTATGAAAATGTATATCTCCGGCCAGGGGCAAGATGGGATATCATGTCTGGTTCCAAACTCCCCCTCACAAACCGACCCCAAAGTTTGAAGCATGGGACACAGAAAAATAACCAAGTCATGACCATCCTCACGAGGTCTATGACAAAGAGATCGAGAGAACTTCATGATGTATGACAACGCTAAGGAAATGCAGGACAATGCCGAGACCTTTACTCAAAAAAGGACAATACATCCAAGTCTATGAACTCAAGCTCAGTTCAAAATTGCGAGACAAGGGGATATATGCAGTAACTCAATACTTTAATCAACTATCTAAGGCATGGCAACACCTAGATATGTTGGAAACTCACCCTGGAATGATGTTAAAGATCTTTGCACTCTTTAAAGACATTATCGAGAAAAGAGAGTATTCAAATTCCTTCTTGGATGAATCCTACTCTTGATGATGTCGAGGTAGAATTCTTGCTACTAAACCTCTTCCAAATCTCAAATCCATGTTTCTTTGAGGTCAAACATGAGGAAAGCAGAGGAGGAAAGTGATCTTCTTTGAACCCCTGTGACAACCCTACTTTGAAAGTGCCACCTGCCGACCGTCGGAAACCTGCTGAGGCTATCGAGGCTTCTGAGAAGCTCTTGATAAAACTGGGAAGCTGTTCTGTGACCACTGCAAACGCACTAATCACACCAAGGACACTTGCTGGAAGCTACATGGCAAGCCTAACTCCTCCAAGACCTCCAGACCTGCCAAGGAAAGTCAGGGCAGACACATAAGTGAGGAAGAAGATGACAACAGGTTGAATGCTCAGCTTGCTGCATTCAAAGCCTTCCTAACTCAACAAAAGGGAGGTAGTCACTCTCTTGACATAGCCTCTCATGCCAATCTGACAGTAAATTTCTACTCATCTATTAGTAATGAAACTGGATTGTTGACTCTGGGGCCTCATCCCATATGACCGTAATAAAAATCTCATTACTCAACTTAAGCCATGTCCCCAAATTCACAATATTAAGGCTGGCATGGATCTATCTCTAGTGCAAAAGGTTTTGGTCAGTCACGACTTACTAATAAGATATGCTGCAGAATGTCCTATTTGTTCCAAAATTAGATTGCAATCTCATATCTCACAAGAAACTTACTAAAGATTTGAACTGATTATTGTTTTTAATGAGAATCGGTGCACATTCCAGATCATTCCTCAAAGGCGTGATTGGGATCACTAAACCTTGCTCAGTCTGTTTGTGGTCAACCTCGCCAAGACAGAAGATCAAGACCGAATCGCCTCAAGACACACACTCAAAACCTAGACAATATCATGTTATGGCATTATAGACTAGGACATCCTAGTTTTAGTTATTTAAAGTCTATAGATCCTGAATTGTTTAAAGGTTGTAATTTGAATGATCTTCAATGTGATATTTGTCAGTTTGCTAAACTCACCAAATCTGTGTATGCAAAATTACCTTACTTACCATCCACACCATTCACCTTAATTCACGGTGACGTATGGGACCTCAAGAGTAAAAAGCATAACAGAAAAGAGGTGGTTTGTTACCTTCATAGATGACCACACCGTAACCACTTGGTTATTTTTAATGAAGGATAAGTCCGAAGTTGGACCCATCTTTCAAGAATTTTACAACATGGTCTCCACTCGGTTTGACACTAAGATCAAAATCTTGAAGACCGACAATGCTCTTGAATATTATGAGTCTCATCTCGGTAATTTCTTGATGGATAAAGGGATTGTCCATATCAATGGTTGTGTTGAAACCCCTCGACAAAATGGGGTTCTTTGAGAGAAAGAACAGCATCTCGCTTGAAATGGCTAGGTCTATTATGTTTACCACAAATGTTCCAAAATATATGTGGGGTGAAGCCATATTGACTTCCACATACTTAATCAATGCAGACTTCCCAGTAGGTACTAGGCTTCAAAACTCCTATCAAAACCCTACTGACACACACACATCCTCGCCCCATCTTATTTCCCGATTACCTCCAAAAATCTTTGGTTGTACTGTGTTTGTCTATATCCATGCCCAACACGAAGCAAACTTGATCCCAAAGCTCACAAGTGCATATTCCTAGGATATGCAAAGGGCAGAAAAGGTTACAAGTGCTACTCTCCTTACGAAAAAGATTTTACAATTCTATGGATGTAAATTTTTTGAAAGGACTCCCTACTACAAAGAAGTCCACCGAGGCGATCACCGATGGAAACACTGATAGAAATTGACCTAAACCCCTTCCTTCAAGAAACTCTTAACCTCAAAGCACTCCTCGATCCTCGGCCAGATCGAACCCCAAGACCCTCTTGACTCACAAAGAACTCATCGATCCTCAAAGAACTAACCGACTCAGAGCTCACGACCCGAGCCCACGACACTCAACAATCTGCGAGATCCTCGGCGATCTCTGACATTGATGACAGACCTATTGCTCTAAGAAAAGGAAAAGATCATGCAATCGATCATTCTATTCATACTTATTTATCTTATGATCGCTTTGTCTCCTGTCTTTGCCATGTTTACACAGACTGGACTCTCACTCTATCCCTAGAAATATTCGAGAGGCCTTCAAAATGATAAGTGGAAGGTCTTTATTAAAACCGAGATGATTGCTCTCTGGATAATCATACTTGGGACCTCACAACTCTTCCCAAAGGCAAGAAGGCAGATTAGCTGCAGATGGTTATTCACTATCAAATACAATGCTTTGATGGTACAATTGACAAGTACAAAGCCGATTGGTAGCAAGGGGATTCACTCAAA
This sequence comes from Gentiana macrophylla, assembly GCA_026214975.1. Classification (NCBI taxonomy): domain Eukaryota; kingdom Viridiplantae; phylum Streptophyta; class Magnoliopsida; order Gentianales; family Gentianaceae; genus Gentiana; species Gentiana macrophylla. The sequence goes on from CM047813.1 coordinate 28,300,398, forward strand.
CTTATGGTATTGACTATAAGGAAACTTTTGCACCAGTGGCAAAACTCAACAGGGTCAGGGTTCTGATCTCTCTAGTTGTCCAACTGGGTGGCCTCTACACCAATTGGATATCAAAATGCTTTTCTCAATGGTGATCTCACCGAGGAAGTCTATATGAATGTACCTCTGGTTTTGTCAATCCCCACACTCAGGGGCAAAGGTATGCAAACTCGGAAATCTCTATATGGCCTCGAAGCAATCCCAAGAGCCTGGTTTGGGAAACTTACTACTCGTGGGTCAAAGGCTGCTGGATATCATCAATGCAACTCGATCACACCATGTTCATCAAGACAACCAACCGAGAGAAGGTCTATTCTTATTGTATATGTGGATGATATCATCCTTCTTGGAGATGACTCTCTTGAGATTCAAAATTTAAAGACTCTACTTGCAAAGGTATTCCAAGTTAAAGATCCGGGCTCCTAAAATACTTTCTTGGTATGGAAATAGCTAGAAACACCAAAGGCATTTCAATCTCTCAAAGGAAGTATGTCTTAGATCTCTTTGAAGGAAATCGGCATCTTTGGGATGCAAACTCGTTGTATCCCAGTGAGACACCAGATATACCTCATCGCATGGTGACATTCTTTGTCGAGAAAGAACAATATCAAAGGCTTGTAGGTAAACTCATCTACCTTTCTCACACAGGCCTGATATTGCATATGGGGTTAGTCTGTCGATCAATTCATGCATTGCCCTCTTGAGCAACATTGGGATGCAGTGAATAGGATCTTGAGATATTTAAAGTCCACTCTGGCCAAGGCCTGCACTTCACCAAGTCTACTGATAGATCAATCAAGCGTCTACACCGATCTTGATTGGGGCTGGATGTCACATTGATGAGAGGATCTACCACAGGCTATTGCTCATATGTATGGGGACACAGGTTACTTGGAGAAGCAAGAAACAACCTCTCGTGTCAAGCGCGATCTTGAAAAGCCGACTTAGGGCACTTGTACTTGGCATTTGTGAAGCTCTATGGCTAAAAAAGTCTTGGCGAACTTCAACAACCTCGCCGACAGAACTTATCACACTATGTTTGTGATAATAATTCACCTTATGCATGGTGAAGATCCACATCCATCATGATAAAACCAAGCATGTGGATATTGTGAGACTTTACGAAGGAAAAGATTGATGCCAGGGTTATTCAACTCCGGTATGTTCCTCAAAGCAGATCGAATCGCCGATATTCTTACCAAGGCTATTCCACCTCTTATGTTCAAATGAGACTTAGTAGCAAACTTGGTCGCATCAACATATACAACCCGATTTGAGGGTGTGGAAATATTACTCAGATTACTTCAATCTGATTGATGAGTCTCAGTGCTCAAAGAGGTGCCAATGACTTCGAGAAATTAAATGCATAATATTTTGTACACTTTATTTAATTATAAAAGACATATTAATTGTGATACATATAAACAATTAATATATCAAACTCTAGTTTACTTTATGTCATAGACACAATTAATATGTCATAGACATAGCTTTTACTTTTACTTTTACTTTTGCATGCTTGCCGCCACATCTACATACTCAGTGGCCGCCAAGCTAGTGCTAGTCTCTCTCAATTGTATCTATTTATACACCTCTCATATCAATGAATAAACCAAGTTGAAGTTTACTCTTGTGTTTATCACATTCTCAAACTCTCTTCAGAAGTCACTGCATAAATCGCTACAATGAGACGTCATTTCATAAATCGTTACAATGACATGTCACTGATCAAGGTTGTCAATGGATCGCGGCGGTCAATACATCATGGTAGTCAATGAATCGCGGTGGTTAATGGATCCCGGTGGTCAATGCATCGGGGTAGGTGATCAATGTATGACGGTGATCAATACGCCACGTCGATTTTTATGAAGAAAAAAAATTGATTTATGAAATTTATTCGGAAAAATATTAAATTTGATTTTAAAATAAAGAAGACGAAAAAACATGAATTTTAGTGAAAAAATTATGATGATCCGAGTTTTAGATCAAAATATATGACGTTTAGAAATATGGTGAATTAAAAATAAAAAATAAAAATAAATAAATAAATAAAAAAAACTGCTGAACGTTGGGTGGAGTTGGTTTTTTTTTTTTTTAATTACATACCACAAAACTTTTAAATCCTATTGATTTGACATACCAACTAGGATTCGGTCGAGTAACATTGTAGAATTTGTGATATACTAAACACCATCTGAACCTTACATTGATTTTTAAAATAAAAAATAAAAACTGAAGGCTGGATCTACTTTCGGGAGATGAGTCGGAGGATTTGTCGGTGATTCTATCACCTTTGTATTTTTTTTACATCATAACGATAACTTAACAATCATACATCGCCAACTCAAAAAAAAAAAAAAAAAAAAAAAAAAATCCCAATCAATGCAACATTTATTATTTTTTTCTCTATCTTATCTTTAATTTATTATCAATTCGTTGTAAAAAAAAATTATTATAAATCCAACAACTTTTCATTACTTAACAACTACCGCATTAATGATAGTTAAGGGGCATTTTAGACATTAATTATTAAATTTATGACATTCAACTATTTTCTTAATCTGTGTGAAAACACATAGGATAACTTATATTTTAGAACTGATTTAGTATATTATATAATTTTGTTATAACTATTTTGTCGTGTATCTGGATACGATGAGTAAAGGGACGTATAAAATAGATGACATTGATACATTCTTATCAACTGAAAATCAAATGATTTTTAGTCATTAATCACTCAGTGTATGTTGTGATTATTAATTCAGATTATTTACTGTGAACTTGATATGTATATTTGAAGCGTGTGTATCATTCATGGATGGTTAGAATTTACTACCTCCGGTCCAAAATATAAGTCATCCTAGGAGTTTTCACACAGATTAAGGAATTGGTTGAATGTCATTAATTTGAAGGTTAATGTCTAAAATATCCCTTGACTATCATTAATGCAATAGTTGTTAAGTAATGAAAAGTTGTTGAATTCATAATAAATTAGGGGTAAGATAGAGAAAGAAGCGATAAATGTTGCGTTGGTAATGTAGAATGAAACATATTATGGAATGAAATAGAAAAGTGTAGGATGACTTATATTTTGGACCGGAGGTAGTATAATTAAGGATCAACTTAATTATGGTTTGAAATTTTGGTATGTAATTGCATTATTCATTTACATGCATGAATTTATAATTAAGGATCAACTTAATTGTATTTTTTTTAGTGGTGATCAATAAATTTATGAAGAGAAATTAAAATAAAATATTATTCCCACCAATTCATAAAAACTAAGTTAGAGAGAAAATCTCGCATATAGAATCCATCATACTTGACAACCCAATCACAATAGATGTTATTATCCTTCAATTGAACGCAATGATTTTTTCGTATCCTCCGATCAAAGACCGCCATATTTCTACGTCTTTCCCACCAAGAAAAGTTACAATAGTACTTTGGTAAGGTACCGTAATGATACACATGTTCAAATTGAAACACGGTCTTATTTTCAGGAATTAGATTGCGACCGTAGATTTTATCAAAAGGATCCCTGGTGCAGAGGATTGCCAATGTTTCAAGGCCTGGAAGTTGATCGGTTATTGAAACATAATAAGTAGCATGGATTTGAAAGAATCCAAAATGATAAAATGATAGAATTATTATTGTTATGATATTTGGAGATAAATTTACAATAGCCATCTTTAATTTATTGTGTGCTCTAGACTCTCTTAGTATGACGCTTTTATATAAGAGCTAGACATTTTGAAATTTGTTTCGTTGTATTAAATTTCATGTCAAAAAAAAAAGTAAAAGTGAATGTGATATTAAAGAGGATAAAAGTAACAATAAGAAATTTTATTTATTGAAGATGAAAAATGTTTTTTGATGTGACTTGAATTGAATCAAAAAAATTCATATCCAAACACACTATTTGTTGATACTTATAAAGTGAAAATAAATTGAAAAATAAGCGTACACGTCATTTTTTTTTTTTTCCTTTAGGGAGCGGAGGGATCGACTGAAGAAGAGAACGAAGATTTTTATCATAATATGAGATTTTTATAATAGTTTATTAATTTGTTTCATGCATCTAGCTATATATTTAAAAATGATATATAATAAAAAATATAATAATATCAAAATGATATTAATTTCTATAAACATTTAAATGTATATCCATTCTTAATACGCGTGACTTTTGGTATTTTTATACAAAATTAATTGAACATTTACACACTTATTGCTCCACCTACTTTTTTTAAATTGTAACCACAAGCCATAAACAACCAATCAAAAACCACTACCCACTATCCACCAACAACCAACCAAACCAGGGGCGGATGTATGTAGGATAAAGGGGGTTACGTGACTGAAATCCAGGAAAATTTGTTTTAGTATTAAAATGATGTTGTTTTGTTATTAAAATTATCGTATTGTTAGTTTTAGGCTCTGGTGACTTCACTGAAACGAATTTTTGAATAAAAAGTATAGTTATACGATCCGGTGACCCCATTGGAAAATTTTTTGCATTCGCCCCTGAACCAAACACCAATATCTATCAACCATTATCTCATTTATTTCAAAGAGAAATGATAAAATCACAACGAAAATACACAATCAATTGACACAACATTGATCTACACCGTTGATTTTTACGGGACCTATATTGATTGATCTAGATCTCATAATAATCAATGGTGTAGATCGATGTTCTGTCAATTTATTGTGTATTTTCGTTGTGGTTGTATCATTGCTCTATGTCAAATTTCATGAATTGGCTATAAGAAACCATCACGTTTGATGGGTACATTAATGATGTAAGTTAACATGATGATGTATTTTCGGATGTTTTATCCCTATTTCCAATGCATTTTCTAGTGTTATTGTAATGTTTAATTTCAAACCCATTTTGCTTAATTTTACCCAACCATGGTAAATAGTAAATAGTACTAAATATTACTTAAATATCTATCTTTTGGCTAGTTATACCGGCTTCATAACCAGAGTATTGTTATCCGTTTACGCGTGGTACTCTTGAGTTTTGTTTTGCAGCACACAATTGTCGTAACACTAACCCTACCAGCCCCCTCCACCTTAGCTATATAATTTATATTTTCATACTTGCACTCACTTTATTTATAATTTAAACATAACCCGGTTTAATCTCAATATATTCACACATGAGGAAAGAGGTAGAATTCTTTATGATGTCAGAGGTAGAATTCTTGCTACTAAACCTCTTCCAAATCTCAAATCCATGTTTGCTGAGGTCAAACATGAGGAAAGCAGGAGGAAAGTGATCTTTCTTTGAACCACCTCGGCCGACAACCTCACCGAAAGTGCCACCTGCCGATCGTCGGAAACCTGCTGAGGCTACTGAGGCTTACAGAAGCCTCTTGATAAAATCGGGAAGGCGTTTCGTGACCACTTGCCAACGCACTAATCACACCAAGGACACTTGTTTGGAAGCTACATGGCAAGCCTAACTCCTCCAAGACCTCCGGACACCGCCAAGGAAAGTCGAGGCGGATACATAAAGTGAGGAAGAAGATGACAACAAAGTTGAATGCTCACTTTGCTTTGCATTCAAAGCCTTCCTAACTCAACAAAAGGAGGTAGTCACTCTCTTGACATAGCCTCTCATGCCAAGAGGTAAATTCTACTCATCTATTAGTAATGAAACCTGGATTGTTGACTCTGGGGCCTCATCCCATATGACTGTAATAAAATCTCATTACTCAACTTAAGCCATGTCCCCAAATCCACAATATTAAGGCTGGCATGGATCTATCTCTAGTGCAAAAGGTTTTGGTCAAAAAGCGACTTACTAATAAGATATGCTGCAGAATGTCCTATTTGTTCCAAAATTAGATTGCAATCTCATATCTCACAAGAAACTTACTAAAGATTTGAACTGGACTTTGTTGTTTTTAATGAGAATCGGTGCTCATTCCAGATCATTCCTCAAAGGCGTTGATTGGGACTGCTAAACCTTGCTCAGTCTGTTTGTGGTCAACCTGTGAAGACAGTAAGATCAAGACCGAATCGCCTCAGCACTGCACTCAAATCTGACAATATCATGTTATGGCATTATAGACTAGGACATCCCGATTTAGTTATTTAAAGTCTATAGATCCCGAATTGTTTAAAGGTTGTAATTTGAATGATCTTCAATGTGATATTTGTCGGTTTGCTAAACTCACCAAATCTGTGTATGCAAAATTACCTTACTTACCATCCACACCTTTCACCTTAATTCACAAAGGTGACGTATGGGGACCCTCAAGAGTAAAAAGCATAACAGAAAGAGGTGGTTTGTTACCTTCATAGATGACCACACCAACCACTTGGTTATTTTTAATGAAGGATAAGTCCGAAGTTGGACCCATCTTTCAAGAATTTTACAACATGGTCTCCACTCGGTTTGACACTAAGATCAAAATCTTGAAGACCGACAATGCTCTTGAATATTATGAGTCTCATCTCGCAAATTTCTTGATGGATAAAGGATTGTCCATATCAAGTAGTTGTGTTGAAACCCCTCAAACAAAATGGGGTTCTTTGAGAGAAAGAACAGGCATCCGCTTGAAATGGCTAGGTCTATTATGTTTACCACAAATGTTCCAAAATATATGTGGGGTGAAGCCATATTGACTTCCACATACTTAATCAATGAGACTTCCCAAAGAGGTACTAGGCTTCAAAACTCCTATCAAAACCCTACCGACACACACCTCTCGCCCCATCTTATTTCCCGCTTACCTCCAAAATCTTTGGTTGTCTTGTGTTTGTCTATATCCATGCCCAACACGAAGCAAACTTGATCCCAAAGCTCACAAGTGCATATTCCTAGGATATGCAAAGGACGAGAAAAGGTTACAAGTGCTACTCTCCTTCTGAAAAGAGATTTTAAATTCTATGGATGTAAAATTTTTTGAAAGGACTCCCTACTACAGCAAGTCCACTGAGGCAATCACCGATGGAAACCTGATAGAAATTGACCTAAACCCCTTCCTTCAGCAAACTCTTAACCTCAAAGAACCTCATCGATCCTCGGCAGAGATCGAACCCCAAGTACCTCTATCGACTCACAAAGACTCTCATCGATCCCCAAAGAACCAACTGACTCAGAGCCTGCTGATCCTGAGCCCACTGACACTCAACAATCTGCAGATCCTCGGCCAGCTTCATCGACATTGATGCGAGACTGTTGCTCTAAGAAAAGGGAAAAGATCATGCAATCGATCATTCTATTCATACTTATTTATCTTATGATCGCTTGTCTCTGTCTTTGCCATGTTTACACAGGACTGGACTCTCACTCTATCCCTAGAAATATTCGTGAGGCCCTTCAAAATGATAAGTGGAAGGTCATTGTTAAAAGCGAGATGATCGCTCTCCTGGATAATCATACTTGGGACCTCACAACTCTTCCCAAAGGCAAGAAGACAGTTAGTGCGCAGATGGTTATTCACTATCAAATACAATGTTGATGGTACAATTGACAAGTACAAAGCCGATTGGTAGCAAGGGGATTCACTCAAACTTATGGTATTGACTATAAGGAAACTTTTGCACCAAAGGCAAAACTCAACACCGTCGTGGTTCTCGATTTCTCTACCGCCAAACTGGGTGGCCTCTACACCAATTGGATATCAAAAATGCTTTTCTCAATGGTGATCTCACCGAGAGGAAGTCTATATGAATGTACCTCCTGGTTTTGTCAATCCCCACACTCAGGGGCAAGGTATGCAAACTCAGAAATCTCTATATGGCCTGAAGCAATCCCAAAGAGCCTGGTTTGGAAAACTCACTCACTGTGGTTAAAGGCTGCTGGATATCATCAATGCAACTCGATCACACCATGTTTGTCAAGACAACCAACCGCAGGAGGTCCATTCTAATTGTATATGTGGATGATATCATCCTTACTTGGGAAGACTCTCTACGAGATCCGAACTTGAAGACTCTACTTGCAAAGGTGTTCCAAGTTAAAGATCTGGGCTACCTCAAGTACTTTCTTGGTATGGAAGTAGCTAGAAACACCAATGGCATTTCGGTCTCCCAAAGGAAGTATGTCCTGGACTCTTCAAGGAAATCGGCATCTTTGGGATGCAAACTCGTCAGATCTCCAGTAGACCCAGGTCCATACCTCATCGCATGGTGACATTGTTTGTCCAGGAAGAACAATATCAAAGGCTTGTAGGCAAACTCATATACCTTTCTCACACAAGACCTGATATTGCATATGGGTCGATCCAGTCATCAATTCATGCATTGCCCTCTTGAGCAACATTGGGATGCAAATGAATAGGATCTTGAGGTATTTAAAGTCCACTCTGGCCAAGGCCTCGCACTTCACCAAGTCTACCGATAGATCAATCAAGGTCTACACCGATGTTGATTGGGCTGGATGTCACATTGACAGTGAGGTCTACCACAAGTGCTATTGCTCATATATATGGGGAACCTGGTTACTTGGAGGAGCAAGAAACAACCTCTCTGTGTCAAGAAGCGATCTTGAAGGTTTGAACTAAGGGCACTTGTACTTGGCATTTGTGAAGCTCTATGGCTAAAAAGTGGTACTCGATCAACTTCAACAGAATCAGATCGACAACCTATCACACTCTGTTGTGATAATAATTCCGCCTTATGCATGGCGAAAGATCCACCATCATGATAAAACCAAGCATGTGGACATTGATGACACTTTCTAAAAGAGCGATTGATGCCAAGATTATTCAACTCCAAAGATGTTCCTCAAAGCAGATCGAAATCGCCGATATTCTTACCAAGGCTATTCCACCTCTTATGTTCAAGGCGAGAGACTAAGTAGCAAACTTGGTCGCATCAACATATACACCCGATTTGAGGGGGTGTGGAAATATTACTCAGCAGACTCAGTCTGCTGAGACTTCAGCAGGGTGCTCAGCAGATTGCTGAGCCTTAGGATTTCGTGCATAATATTTTGTACACCTTATTTAATTGTAAAAATAATTGTAAAAGACATATTAATTGTGAGTCATATAAACAATTAATATGTCAAACTCTAGTTTACTTTATGTCATAGACATAACTTTTACTTTTTACTTTTGCATGCTTGCCGCCCACATCTACATACTCAAGTGGCGGCCCAAGCTAGCTAGCTAGTCTCTCTATCTCAATTGTATCTATTTATACATCTTTTTTCTCAATGAATAAACTAAGTTGAAGTTTACTCTTGTGTTAACACATTCTCAAACTCTCTTCAATTACTAATATCTTTTCCTCTTCCAACTCAATTTCTCCTATCACTTCTGTCAGATTAAATGGAAAAAACTACATATTATGGTCCCGTTCAGTCGAAATTTTTCTCACAGGAAAGGGGATGGATCACCATCTCACCGCCGATAAGGCAGAAAAGGGAGATCCGAGGGCAAATTTACGGAAACAAGACGACGCCGGATCATGTCCTTGCTTCTAAACAAGATTGAGCCCAACATTGGAGTGACGCGTTCTTTGTACCTAAAACGGCGAAAGGTATGTGGGATCGCCTGAAACAAATGTACTCCGGTGCCGGAAACATCTCACGCGTCTATGACGTTTGCAAGCAGTATTTCAACTTACAACAAGGTGATCAAACTCTCGAAGATTATTTCTCTTCAGTTATGAGTGCTTGTGAAGAAACGAAACATGTACCGCCTCTTCCGCCGATGTGTACGCAATGGAGCAGCGTCAAAAAAACATGGACGCGTCGTTCGTTTACGGCCGCCTACGATCGAATTCGACCGGTCAAAGCGCAGATTTTGGGTGGTACGGAGTTACCCACCCTTTGCGAGGCATTCTCGAGGCTTCAACGAGCATCGCAGCGAGCTTTACCAACCCGTTACGACTTCCATTGATGAATCGGAAAAAATGGCGATGCTCACTCGCGGCCCAAGTCGAGGAGGTCGCGCGGCCGGAATTTGTGGGAGGTCGCGGTGGAAGGGTGGCCGGTCGGCCGTGGTCGTGGGATCGGAAGTGCGATCACCGCGGTCGGACCAACCATTTTATCGATCGAAGTGCTATGAACTCCATGGCTACCCTCCTCCATGGCCAATCACGCCGCCGCAGCAATGGCCGAGAATAAGCGGCACTAGTACGTCGGATGGTTTGCTTCCGACTCCATCGTGGTCAATCGCCAATCTTGTGAAGATAGATGAGCCGACTCGCCGCCTCCTATCTACTCGGTCAAACCCTTGATCTTTGACTCCGGGGCAACCGAACATATGACTGGTCTGTCTCAATCTATTTTTAATTATCAGCCTTTATCTTCTCATCGTTATGTTACTTTAGCTAATGGATCTAAATCCCAAATCTCTGGTGTTGGTGATATTATTTTAAATGACACCATCACATTAACTAAAGTTCTTCACGTGCCCGGTTTCCCTTATAATCTCCTTTCTATCACTAAACTCACCCGTGATCTAAATTGTTCGGTTATTTTTTCTCCCACTTCGTGTGTTTTGCAGGATCTTCAGACGCGGAGGACGATTGGTACGGGTCGTGAACAAGGTGGCCTCTACTACTTCGATGTCCCTTCTGATCAGTCCCATGCCTTACATGTTGATTCTATGACTTGGCACTGCCGGCTTGGTCACACACCTTTACCAATCCTACAAAAACAAATTACCAAAGATTTCTTCATTAGATTCTTGTGACACGTGTCACCTTAGTAAGCATCACCGCATTTCTTTTAAGCATAATTCAAATAACCGAGAGAGACTCCGTTTGAGTTGGTCCATTCCGATATATGGGGACCTTTTCGTGTTGCATCAAATAAATTTCATTATTTTCTTACTTTTGTGGATGATTTTTCGCGTATGACATGGATTTATTTAATGAAAGATCGTGCGATATTATCTCATGCTTCCAACTATTTCGTAAAGAAATTCGACTCGCTTTAATTGTGCTATCCGTTGTGTTTGCAAAGTGATAATGCTCAAGAGTATAAAACTCGATTTTCTCAATTTTTGTCTAATCTCGGCATAATTCACCAAACTTCGTGCTCTCACACCCCACAACAAAATGGAGTGGCGGAACGAAAAAATCGCCACCTTATCGATGTAGCTCGTACTCTAATGCTCCACATGCATGTTCCCAAGCATTTTTGGAGTGATGCTGTTCTGACTTCATGTTTCCTTATCAATCGCATGCCTACCAAAAATCTTCAAGGTGCCTCACCTTTCTCTCTTCTTTTTCCTACCCTAACACCTTATCCCCTCCCACCACGTATCTTTGGTTGTGTTAGTTATGTCCAAAACCTTGGACCAGGCTACGACAAATTTGACCCTCGTGCTACAAAATGTATTTTCTTGGGTTATTCCCGTACTCAGAAAGGTTACCGCTGCTACAACCCTATTCTACGTCGTTATTTCGTTAGTGCTGATGTCACCTTTGATGAGAGTCGGTCTTATTACTCCCAACCTTTAAATGACCCTAACTTCCTCGAGCCTATCCCTAGCAACACCTCTTCTTCTGCTCTCCCTCTCCCAAACACCGATGATGTCCTTCTTGACCGTCCTCCTATCACGCAAGTTTACCATCGCCGTCGTCGCGACCCGGTCGTCTCCTCCACTTCTGAAGATCCTGCTTCATCCGACCTTCCTATTGCTCTCCGAAAAAGTTCTCGGACATGTGTTACCTAGCATCCTATTGGTAACTTTGTATCCTATAAACAGTTATCCCCTGCATATTCAGCTTTCCTTACTAATGTTTCCCGAGTTTCTGTTCCTCGCACTTTGCAGGATGCTCTATCTGATCGTGATTGGCGGTTGGCTATGCAAGCAGAGATGGAAGCACTCCACTCTAATCGTACTTGGGAGATGGTTCCACTCCCCCCCGGTAAGAGAACTGTTGGTTGCAAATGGGTTTACACTATTAAACGTAATCCAGACGGGTCGGTGGCTCGTTATAAAGCCCGGTTGGTCGCAAAAGGGTACACGCAAACATATGGAGTTGATTATGATGAGACATTTTCCCCCGTCGCTAAATTCCCCTCTATTCGAATATTGATTTCCCTTGCTGCTAACAATAATTGGCCTCTCTTTCAATTAGATGTGAAAAATGCTTTCCTTCATGGGGATCTGCACGATGAGATCTATATGGAGCAACCTCCGGGGTTTGTTGCTCAGGGGGAGTGTTCTAGGATGGTTTGCAGGTTAAAGAAATCACTATATGGACTTAAGCAGTCTCCTCGTGCCTGGTTTGGAAAATTCTCTGAAGTGGTTCGAGAGTTTGGTCTCAAACAATGCCGCACTGATCACTCGGTTTTCTTTATGCATACAAAACTTGGTTGCGTGTATCTGATTGTCTATGTAGATGATATTGTCCTTACAGGTAACGATGTGGAAGCAATATCCAATCTGAAGACGTTTCTTGGAAAAAAGTTCCAAACTAAAGATTTGGGCAAACTCCGTTATTTTCTTGGTGTGGAAGTGGCTCGCTCTCAACGAGGCATAGTTTTGTGCCAACGAAAATATGTGTTGGATTTACTGTCAGAAGTAGGAATGCTTGGAGGAAGACCAGTTGACACTCCTATGGACCCTAATGTGAAGCTTCGAAAAGATGATGGGCAGTTGTTTGATTCACCTCGCCGGTATCGCCGACTTGTTGGCAAGCTCAATTATCTAACCATCACTAGGCCAGACATTTCATATGCAGTAAGCGTGGTCAGCCAATTCTTGGAATGTCCACGAGTGCCACATCAAAAGCATTGGTTCGAATTATCAGATATTTAAAACAAGCACCAGGGCTTGGATTGATTTATCGGGCCAATAAGCACTTACGGTTAGAAGGATATACAGATGCTGATTGGGCAAGTTCACCATCGGATAGAAGATCTACAATTGGTTATTGAAGAGAGTTTGAGAATGTGATAAACACAAGAGTAAACTTCAACTTATCTTTTATTCATAGATAATGAGGAGTATATGTAGATACAATTGAGGAGTTTGAAAGGTCCTAGACAAGATAGTGACCTTTCATAGAAAAAGTAAAAGCTATAAACGAGGCTAGATGCTTTTTAGTCTCTTACATAATAAATGTCTATGACATAAAGTGAACTAGAGTAAAGGCTATGTCTATGAATAGAGTTTGACATATTAATTGTTTATATGTACTACAATTAATATGTCTCTTTATAAATAAATAAAGTGTACATGTAAAATCCGCACATGAGTTCAAGAGTTCAAGACCTCAATGAACCTCAAGCAGACTTATCAAGATGTTGAATATTGCCACACCCCCTCAAAGCCCAGGTCAGATATGTTGATGCAACCAAGTTTGCTACTTAGTCTCACCGAACATGAGAGGTGGAATAGCTTTGGTGAGAATATCTCGCATTTTGGTCTGAGGGAACATACTGGAGCCGGATAATCTTGGCATCAATCTTTTCCTTTAGGAAGTGTCTCACAATGTCCACATGTTTTGTTTTGTCATGATGGATGGATCCTCTCGCCATGCATAGTCTTTGAGTGATTATCACAAAGAGAGTGTGATAGGTTGTCAAGAGGTCAGCTGAAGTTCGATAGAAGTACTCTTTTGAGCCAAAGAGCTTCACAAATGCCTAAGACAAGTGCCCTGAGTTCGACCTTCAAGATCGCTTCTAGACACACGAGGGTTGTTTCTTGCTCCTCCAAGTAACAAGATTGCCCCATACATAGAAACATGTAGCTCTGTGGTCGACCTTTCATCTATGTGGCATCCAAATTTCCAATCAAAGATCGGTGTAGACCTTGATGGATCTATCAAACAGACTTGGTGAAGTGTAACCCTTGGCCGGAGTAGACTTCAAATACCTCAAGATTCTATTTATCGCATCCCAATGTTGCTCAAGAGGGCAATGCATGAACTCGACTAACCAGATCGACACCATATGCAATATCGTGTCTTGTATGGGAGAGGTAGATGAGTTTCCTACAAGCCTTTGATATTGTTCTTTCCTGACAAAGAGTGTCACCATGTAGCGAGGGTATGACCTGGGTCTACAGGGGATATAGCAGGTTTGCACCCCAAAGATGCCGCTTTCTTCAAGCAGATCCAAGTACATATTTCCTTTGGGAGACAGAATGCCTTTGTCGTTTCTTGCTACTTCCATGCCAAGAAAATATTTGAGAAAACCCAAGTCTTTCACCAAACACCTTTGCCGCCAGAGTCTTCAAATGTTGGATCTCAAGAGTCATCTCTCCAAAGTGAGGATGATATCATCCACATAGACAATAATAATAGACCTCTTACGGTTGGTTGTCTTGATGAACATAGTGTGATCGAATTGCATTGGTGATATCCAGCAGCTTTGACCACGCTTGTTAATTTTCCAAACCATGCCCTTGGTGATTGCTTCAGCCATATAGAGATTTCCTCGCTTGCACACCTTGCCTTGAGTATGAGGATTGATAAAACCAGAGGTACATTCATATAAACCTCCTCGGTGAGGTCCCCATTTAGAAAAGCATTTTTGATGTCCAATTGGTGAAGAGGCCACAAGTTGGACAAATAGAGAGATCGTAACCCTGACAGGTGTTGAGTTTTGCCACTTGGTGCAAAAGTTTCCTTATAGTCAATGCCATAAGTTTGAGTGAATCCTCGCTACCAATCTGCTTTGTACTTGTCAATAGTGCCATCGCATTGTATTTTATAGTGAATAACCATCTCAGCAATCGACCGTCTTCTTGCCCCTCGTGGGAGAGGTGTCAAATCCCAAGTATGATTATCCGTAAGTCTTTGTCATCTCTGTTTTAACAAAGACCTTCCATTTATCATTTTGAAGGGCCTCCCGAATATTTTTAGGAATAGAGTGAGAGTCCGTCCTGTGAAAACATGGCAAAGCGCAGAGATAACTTATCATAAGATAAATAAGAATGAATAGAGTGATCAAGTGCATGATCTCTTTCCTTCCTAAGAGCAATAGGCCTATCATCAATGTCGCAGGCTCTCGAGGATCTCAGAGATTGCCGAGTGTCGATGAGGCTCGGGGGTCAACAGGCTCGGGTCGAGACTCTTGTTCGGAGGTGGCCGAGGAGTATTAGGGTCGTAGAGAGTCAGAGGGTACCAAGTTCATCTGTTGAGGATCGATGAGTTGCCGAGGTTAAGAGTTTGGCCGAGGGAAGGGTTTAGGTCAATTTCAATCGAGTTTCCATCGGTGGATGGCTCAAGAGGTTTGTTTGTAATAAGGGGTCCTTTCAAAGAATTTTACATCCATAGAATTGTAAAATTTCTTTTCAATAGGGGAATAACACTTGTAACCTTTTCTCTCCCTTTGCATAACCTAAGAAAATGCACTTGTGAGCTTTAGGATCAAGTTTATACATGTTGAGCATGGATATACACAAACACAAGACAACCAAAGATCTTTGAGGCAACCGGGAAACAAGATGATGGCAGGAGTGTGTGGTCAATAGGGTTTGGAGTGGAGTTTTGAAACCTAACACTCTGCTGGAAGTCTGTTGAGTAAATAAGTTGCAGCCAGATAGCTTCACCCCACATATATTTAGGAACATGTGTGGTGAACATGATTGATCTGCCATTTCCAAGAGGTGCTGTTCTTTCTCTCAAAGAACCCCATTCTGTTTGGGTGTTTCCACACAACTACCGATATGAACAATTCCTCTATCTCACAAGAAGGTACTTGAGATTAGACTCATAGTATTCTAGAGCATTATCGCCTTTAAGATCTTGACCTTAGTATCAAATTGAGTGGAGACCATATGATAAAATTCTTGAAAGATAGGGCCAACTTCGTGATTTGTCTTTCATTAAAAAACCCAAGTGTTCCCGGTATGATCATCAATAAAGGTGACAAACCACCTTTTCCTCGTTATACTTTTCACCCTGTAGGTCCCCATACATCACCGTGAATTAGGGTGAAAGGTGAGGAGGGTAAGTGAGGTAATTTAGCATACACAGATTTGGTGAGTTTGGCAAACCGACATATATCACATTGAAGATCATTAAGGTTGCATCCTTTAAATAATTCAGAGTTAAAGTCTTTAAATAACCAAAACTAGGATGTCCTAATCTATAATGCCATAACATAATATTGTCTACGATTTGAGAGCAGTCATCTGAGGCGGTCGCCTTGTGTTTCTGTCTTCAAATAGGTGAACAATAAATGATCCCGAGCAAGTTTTGGCTCTTTCCATTACTTCTTGTGAATAAGTATCTTGGAAAATACACTGATTGTCTTTAAAAGTGATCATCAATTTAGGTCCTTAGTGAGTTTATTGATGATATGAGATTACAAATAAGCTTTGGAACAAACAGACATCATTCAGATAGATTTTATCAAGAAGTTTAACAATTCCAAAACCTTGAGCATATGAAAAAGATCCATCAATAGCTTTAATTTTATGAGTCTCACGACAGAGGTTTGAGGTTATATAACAGGTTTTATTTCTGTCATATGAGATGAGGCCCCGTAATCAACTATCCAAAGCCATTCTCGAGTTGGGAATAAGATATACCTGTCTTGGTATGAGTGGCAATGCCTGTGAGAGAGTTATCGGTCTTACGCCATTTGAGAAACTCTTTGAAGAGAGCTAACGAGAATCCATAATATCACCAAGTGATTCCATCACGAGAGTGTTTGGACTCGCATAAGTCTTCCATCTTGCTTTGTCCTGAGTTATACTTTTTCATAGATCTTGACAACCCAAGATTATTGTTGTAATCAAGTCTGTGATTTGTATATGGAGTGGAGTCAGTAACCTCAGTCTGTTGAGATTTACTTAATGAGTAGGATGCTTCAGATGAAGACATTCTTGATAAAAAAAAGATACTGAGTTTTGCAAATGAAAATTAGAACTCAAGAGAGCTCTGCTACCATGAAGAGAGTTTGAGAATGTGATAAACACAAGAGTAAACTTCAACTTATCTTTTATTCATAGATAATGAGGAGTATATGTAGATACAATTGAGGAGTTTGAAAGGTCCTAGACAAGATAGTGACCTTTCATAGAAAAAGTAAAAGCTATAAACGAGGCTAGATGCTTTTTAGTCTCTTACATAATAAATGTCTATGACATAAAGTGAACTAGAGTAAAGGCTATGTCTATGAATAGAGTTTGACATATTAATTGTTTATATGTACTACAATTAATATGTCTCTTTATAAATAAATAAAGTGTACACAGAAAATCCGGCACATGAGTTCAAGAGGTTCAAGACTCTTTAACCTCAAAGAGACTTATCAAAGATGTTTGAATATTGCCACAGTTATTGTACCTTTCTCGGGGGAAACCTAGTTACATGGAAAAGCAAGAAGCAATCAGTGGTGGCCCGATCAAGTGCTGAAGCAGAGTATAGGGCTATGGCTCACACATGTAGTGAGTTAACTTGGATTCGTTATTTTCTTGGAGAAATTGGCATCATGGTTAATCTTCCTATTCCACTCTACTGTGATAACCAAGCAGCCATACACATTGCGACAAATCCGGTATTCCATGAGCGCACAAAACATATTGAGGTAGATTTCCACTTTGTACGTGACAAGATTACTGCCAAAGAGATTTATACGCCTTATGTGAAGACAGGCGATCAACTTGCGGATGTGTTCACCAAAGCTTTAGCTGGGACTCATTTGACACGATTTCGTTCCAAGTTAGCTATGTATGATATCCATAAGCCAACTTGAGGGGGAGTGTTAGAATATATTGAATAAATGTAAAAGGAATGAAGTGCTATAGTGTGAACATCCTATGACGGCTAGGGTTTAATGTCTTAGGGACCAAGAATTGTATTTACTACTTTCCTTTTATATCTTGTAAATCCCCTATATGAATGAATGGAATAAGGGAGAATGAACGTAAGTCATTCTTTCCCTCTTTGTCTAATATCAATGATTTTAACAGAGGCAACCCACTGTTTTCTATTTGTTTTTATGTTCTAGGAATTTTATGTACTTTGTTTGATTTAAGGTTGTATTTTTGAAGTTTTAAATTAAGTTTAATAAGCGCTGTACTTTTAAAATTGGGTTGCATGGAATTTTATGATTTTTGCATTTTTGGCCTGTTGGGACGCCCGTCCAGAAAACTGGACGCCCGTCCGCTATGACAAATCCTTAGACGGACGTCCACAAAGCCTGGACGCCCGTCCGATATTTTCCCTCCAATCCTGTATGTGATTTAAACTCTTGGGCGAAGCGTTTACCGAATCGGGCGCCCGTCCCGGCTTCATTCGATTTCCCAGTGGGCGCCCGTCCACCGAGTTGGACGAAGTCCAACATCTGCCTATATATACCCCGCCTTGATGAACCTCACTTTTCGCTTTTCAAATCGCAAACCGCTTCTCTCCTCTTTTTTGGCTTAAAATCTTCATTTCTAAACCATTTTGAGCGATTCCGAGTGCTCCAGGCCGCTCTTGATCCCCTCTCTTTGATTTTCATAACCAAATTCCCCAACAAACCATATTCTTGGAGAATCAGGCCCCATTCGAGTCCGAGTTTTCAGAAGAAAAATTCGATCTTGGAGTCCATTTTGGTGTTTTCTGGATTGATTTCCACCTCGATCAACATCCACTCACCCTACTTGGTAAGTTCGTAGCAAAATTTCTAGTTTTTATTCACGCTTTTGAGTAGTACGATTTTTGGGTCGGCTCGCTCACTTGGATATTGCCTTAATTCGGTTTTTTCTGCTTTTTTTTTGTTTCTTGTTGCTTTGTTTTGGTGATATGGTGTTGTGATGGGTGATGCATTGGGTCACTGTTTGGTGATGGTTATGGTTGTGGTTGTGGTTTGGTTGATTTGAAATCCCGCTTTGGATGTTAAACGGGTATCTTGTTGTGAATCGGGGTTGTTTTGGTTAGTCTAAGATTGAATATGGTTCATAAGAAGGGAGTGGTTAAGAGGCATGGAAAGGAAGTGGCTAGGGAGGCCGGAAACAAACGCAAGGAGTTTGATCCTACTTTGGTCGATCCCAACCGGGTGTGAGTATACGAGAACAACCTCCTGTGAGCCACCCAAACTAGGGCTACTTTGAGAGATGAGCCGACCTCGACTCGAGGCCCGATGACGATGTGCCTTTGGCACGGATGCCTGTGAGTTCGAGAGAGTGGAGATTCGCCTCAGTAATGGAAACCGCCGATGCTACCCGGGAAGAGGAACCGGATGTACCTGTGGTCGTCCCTCCTGAAAAAGAAATCCAAAACCGCACCTCCTATGCCGTTATTCTGCCGGTTCGTGAACCCTGTGAGCTCACGATGTGTTTAAACAAAGATTATTTCTCGAGGACGATGTTGATTGAGCGGGCCATTTTGGAGGCCAAAGTCGATCCGGGTTCGTTAAGTTGCTCAAGGATCGGAAATGGGAAACCTTGATGACGATCCCGACTACCCCGGTGAATAGCTCCATAGTTCGGGAGTTTTATGCTAACTGCTCGAAACCGATTTGGGGAGGAAGGTAGTCGTGGTTCGAGGGTAGAAGTTCCTTTTACACCGGAAGTGATTAATCGTAAATACAACTTAGCGGCTTTCGAGGTCGGGACTACAAGGAAGAGATTGTACATGTACAGAGTTTGGGGCGTGATCCTTTGGAGAGTTGAGGTTAAAAGTGTCCGGACGTGGCATGGACGTTAAGACCGGGCGGTGACCGGAAGGAGTTGGTTACCACGACTGGACGGAGGATTGGAAGGTCCAGTGGTCGGTTTATTCGTAATCGGTTGTTGCCTAAGAACAACTTGACGCACTTTCACATCGGTGACCTAGGCATGTTGTACGCATTGACATTTGGCCTGAACGTGAATGTGGGGCAGGCGTTATATGATGAGGTGGCTATTAATCGGAAGATCTATACCCGATGCTTGATTATCCTCACCGATACACGACTCTCAGATCGATGCCGGTGTGCCTCGAGTACGGGCCGATCACAAACCGAAGAATCCGAGGCCGATACATGGCGTGAGAAGGGTAAGCCTTCAGTCCGTCTCCTGGATGGAGACACCACAGAGCCCGGTTCATCTTCGGTCCCGCCGAGCATCTACACTTCCTACCTTATCTCCCGCAGCTTAGGATGCGGTTGAGCATGGCCAACAGCTTTACGGGAGTGGATGGGTGATATTCGGGATACGCAGAACAACATTTTGACGATTCTCGAAGTGTTTCAATGAGAACCGAAACCAAGGATGACCGGATCTTCGCCCGAGCACCGCTGATTATCTTTATTCTCGACGAGATTGAGCAGGCCATTGCCGATGTCCTTCACGAAGTCGAGTCTTCGACGAGGAGCACTGATTCGGCAGCTGGAGCTACGTCACCACCTTCTGATACTCCGGCTCCGGGGCACTCTTGACTTTCTTTGTCTATCTTTTTCGATTTGATTTGCCCTAGATACCTTCATTTGTGTGGTTTTACTACTTTTTCCTCTTATATGGTTCATTGTAATTTTTGATGTTGCTACTATTTATTCTTTCGATGGATCATGTAAGCCATAAGGCACCCGTACTTTCATTTCGACTTAGTTTATACTTTTTGGTTGTATTGGATGCTTTATCTCTTGTTAGTCCTTGAATTTGCTATATCTTTTCATTTTGGTATAACTCCCGCTTTCCCGAGATGGTTCCATGTTTGTCAAGACGCAAGGTATATTTTTAGCGGTTTCGTTGAGCTACATTATCTGGTTACGCATTCTAGAGTGTCATTATGTAGGCTCCGGCCTGATCAACGATTCGAGTTTCGATCAGCTAAGTCTTTTCCTTTTTCTTTCGTTCTGCACAACATGAGGACATGTTGATTTTTAAGTGTGGGGGAGGGGAATGTTTCGATATGTATCTACACATTTGCTTAATTCGTAATGTTTCTATGTTTCTATGCAAAATGAGCTAAAATTTTCGAAATTTTTCGACACTTTTGTTTTTGTTTTGTCCCGAGTAGGCAATTCGATTCAATGTTCGCCATTTTTATAGTCATTTAAGCTGTATATCATATGTTTGGTAAGTTAGTTGTTTCACCCGACACTATTTTTCACGAGCCATAGTAAATGATGAGCTATTTTATAAAGCTATACCCCGTTTTGGATTAATGATTTTTGATTTTCTTATAAGTCATGTACTTAGTGCTACGTATATATCTTGAGATTTATGAAAGTTTGTATTTAGTTCCGAGTATGTTATACTGTGAATATCTAGAAGTTTGAATGTGATAAGTAAAGCGTAACTAATGTCAAAATGAAAAAGTTGAATTAATAGTGAATTAATTGGGTGTGTCGAAAGCTAGTCGATGATTTGAGTGCGATAGGTATACCACGATGTCCTATGCCACTATGATGACTAAAAGCTCACGACGCTTAGGAAAAGTCGCCTTATGATTGGAGTAAGGTAGGTATTATCTCGAAATGTCCTATTCTACTATGAGGGCAATAGCTTATCCTAATGTGTGTTTAAAGTGAAAAAGTTAAATCAACTGATAAAGTGTTATGAAGTGTATATAAGACTAAGTTATCGTCTGCCTTATCCCCAGTAGAAACTGACAGATATGTTGTAGGGATTGTCCTCTGAGTATTTCAAAAAGGCCCTAGATACATTCGATCATCTTTTTCGGGATATATCACGTTTGCAGGGTGCATCTTATGAGTGTCATTTATTACTAGTCTACAAGGGGGTATTAGCTAGTTTTGCTTTGAGTTTCTCGAGTTTGGATATAGTGGAAGTTTTCTATGGCTATGCACACACACAATGGTGAACTTCGATTTATTGGATATGTGTTATGCATGTTTAGATGTCCTGCTTTTCTCGAGCCTAATTTTTGTTTTGTTTTGCTCGGGACGAGCAAAAGCTTAAGTGTGGGGAGTTGTTAAGGGTGAATTTATACGATTTATAACGCTATATTTTATGTTATTTTCTCATATTTGTATGAATTTGTATAAGAAACGAAGGTTTAATGGATTTATCGAGCAAATGGTATTTTAAATAAGTTATTCGCAACATAGGATTAATTTATGTGTTTTAATTATGTTTTTATGATTATTTGAGCGATATTACATTTTGCGATATTTTTATGTGTCATAGAAGCACAAATTCGAGCTCAAGAGGTGATCCAAAGATGATCAAGTCGGATTTGATTAAGGAGGAAGAGATAATGATGATTTACATTGAATTAAAAGGAGATAAAGATAAAGAAATCGAAATCAATGCATATTGGATCAAGGTCGGGTCCCGTCCCAAATGGGCGGGCGTCATGGAATTGAACGAGCGTCCGGGATGGGAAGTTGATTCGTGATGTTTGGACGCCGAAGTGGGCGCCGCCTGGACGAGCGCTTGGTCGCGACTCGCCCGATTTGAAGTTCATATGAAGAATGGACGGGCGTTCACCCTACTGCACGGGGCGTCCGCAATGCCGACTTAGTGAAACCGCCTCAAATCTCTATAAATAGGCGGCCGTTTTCTCCACACAAGGATATCATACACTCATTATTTAAAACCCTAAACCTAGGGGCGGCTTGAGGCTGCGTTTTCATCTTTTTTCCCCGCTTTTATGCTCTTAGTTTAGATTAAAACTAGTTACTTTTATGCAATCGCTTCGCAAAATTTGAGTTGCCGAGGATGTTCAGAGGCTAAAAGCTTCATCAAACGAGTATTGTGAAGCCGTCCAACAATTGTTGATTTCGCTTTTCTTCGATTATACTGTGAGTTTTTAATAAAGGTTGTTTCTTATTCATGCTTATTCATGTTTAAATTGCTCTTATATCGGAAGATGTGCATGTGTTGATTGTTTATTGTTGATGGAAGTCTTAATAAACCCTAGATCACCATGAATAAGAATAGTAATTCAAATCTATCATAACGGAAGTTAATAGGTTTGATTACTAGATTATAAACACAAAGTTTGCACCTTCGGTTAAAAACGCGTTAATCTTACATCGGAAGATAATAGATTACTAGATGAACTTTCTAAGGAATTAGGGTTCATGTTTAGGTGAGGTGAATCACAACCTAGATAAAACCGCAATATAGTCGAGATAGGAAATCAATGCTTGTTGGATAGGTGGATCAATCCTCGCTTGCTCGTTATAAATTTGATTTAAATCCTTAAAAGCTTGAATTTGTCTAGGTAGTTTACTTTTATCTCGCATCTTAGATTAGTTAGTTTAAATTGGTTCGCAGCCATTATCCTTCCTGGCTTTAGATCATCTCTTCATCCCAGCTTTTACGCTTTAATTAAGTTTAATTTTCAATATTCGCTTAGTTTTATCCGCTATTTAGCTTAGTAATCGTGACATAGGTTAGTTAGATAAAAACTAGAAATCACAATCGTTTAGTTCCCCGTAAGATCGACCCGGCATTAACCGCTATTACTACGATCCTTATACTTGAGGTTAACCGGATTATTACTTGTTTATTTTGTGTTGATAAAGTCCGTGACAAGATGGACTTCCCTCACCTCACAACCTAGGTTTTGGGGATGAGGCCCCTCCTCTTATATGGGTTTGGGCCAATGATTTTCTACACTTGGTGATAGTATCCGTTTGGTGAGGTGAAGATAACTCTTGTTGGGTTGTCTTTGGATTTGGGTTAGCTGCCTTGGAGACGTCTTGTATATTTTTGGTATGTGCTGAATCCTTCTTGGGCTCCTCCATCAGTTCTTCTTCTATAGCTGTGTCAGTTGCGGAGTCTTTGTTGGTCTTCTCTTTATTACTGTCTTGTACCCTTACAAACTCAGCCTCATTGCTATTAGATTGATTATTGCTTGTGGATGGTGTAGAAATCAAGCCTACATTAACAGAATGCTCAAATTTGTCCTTTCCTTTGTCCGCATTGACTTGTGCATCAGGGGGCTTGGTGTTCCACGGAAGCTTTCACCACATATATTGGTGCCGGTTTACTCGTAGTAGATTTATTCAAAGAGGTCAATTCCGGATGTTTGACAATGCAATGATCTTGATTGTGACCCATGTGCCAACAATGAGTGCAATAAGCAGGCCGAGAGCCTTCAGGAATGATAGGTTGCCAGAAACCATCACCATTTTCCTTTTGAATCCATATGCGGTTTCGAAGATTTTTCAGAACATCAACTTCAACCTGAACACGAGCCAAAGACGGTCTACGTAGTTCAGCCGTAGCTGCATCAATGCGTAAGGGCTTTCCAACCGATTGCATTAAACTAAAAATAAAATCCTTGTTCATGAGATGAACCGGCAATTTGGGGAGGGAAATCCAAACTGGGATTATGGAGGATTCCCGATCAACATGAAAATCAACAGTCCATTTAAAAACCCTCATGATCTTGTTACCCACTTGCCAGGAAGCTTTCGAAAATAAACGGATATAGTCTACGTCATGTTGAAAACGAATCAAAGCATGCTTATTGTCAAGAAGACCTAATGCGTAGTTACCTTTGAAATTTTGGACATCGAGAAATTATTTGATGGTATCGAGTGGTGGCCGGCCTTGTGAAAATTTTCCGACGAGTGAACGCGGGAAACTGGCTGCCAGAACTTTCTCCGCTTCAGCTAGGATGATTATGGAAGGTTCTCCCTTGAAAGTAGAAGCCCGAAGGGTTTCGGCCTTAAAGGGAGATGCCCTATTGCCGGCGATGTGCGCATAGCTAAGCGGCTGTTTCGAGGTCAACGGTTGTTGAGAATCTTGAGAGACTGAGGGGTCCGGTGGCAGCCCTGACATGGGGTGACCGGAGCAAGCCCGCCCTGATCGTTGATCGTTGATTGATTTTCCCACCCTCCAGGCCGCCGCCGCTTATTATCCTAGGGTTTTCTTCGATTCAGCCCAGCGACCTGGTGCCCTTTACTTATTTTAGCCTAATGAACATGGTAAAATATTTAGAGAAACATATATATTGGTGTGATCTAAATTTGGTTTTTGATAATGAAACATATATAGGAGCTACTTGTTATAGGTCCACGGTCTCAAATTGGCTCCTAACACGTGAGTGAATTCTCGTATTTTGGAACCTCAATAATAAAATTAAATAGTTTGTCTATTTAATGAATATGCGAATTATTATTTATATTAATTATTAGATAATATGCAACATGGCCCACGTCACGTGTGAGTAAATTTGGAAAAAGAAATTTTCTCTTAATTATGTCACATGGGTAGATAATCTATTGGTTGGATGATTGCATAATTAAGAAATAAATTATTTTATTGGTCGGATGATTCCCATAATAAGAAAGTAATTTTCTTATTGGTTAACATAAGAAATTAGTTTTCTTATTGGTTAAGATTTTATTTATAGGAAAAGAAATCTTATGTGTAAAATAAACTAGCAACTCCTTATTATTACAATATATAAAAAGAGTTTCTCTCAGCAAACAATATAAACATAAATTGCACCACTTTTAAGAGGAAAAAAAGAGAAATTTGGTTTTTTCTTATCTTAGCCATTGGGAGAAGAAAAACTGAGGTTTTCTTGGAGGCATATTCGATGAGGTTTGATTGCGAGATCGACGACCACCAGTCATCGCTTGGAGATACAATATGGAAGGTCACGGCATCTCTATGATTGGTTAACATATTTATCTTCTCTTTAGATTGTTAATTTTATTACTCGTTCGGTGGTTAATTTGATCGAATTATGGAGAATTAGGGATAATGACAGCTTTTGAAATATTTTTGAGTAATAAGACAACCACACACTTTTTATAGGGAGAATGACAACTTTTATATTTTTTCTAGCCTGAAGTACAACAAAAAAAAAAAAAAAAAAAAAAAAATCCGCCGTGTCGCGGTCTTCCTGCTCCATTATTATTTATTTTATTTTTTCTCTTTCCTCCTTCATTTTTAAACGCTCATATTTTTTTATCTAGAGATCCAAATGCGATAAAAATTTCACTGAATTTTTTATTTTTTGATGTTCTTCGTTTTGAGATTTGGTTCAATATAATTACATCGTTTTTCGTGAGATTCACTGGAAATTCACTCAGTGAATCTCTCCAGTGAACGTCGATAGCGGATTTTTTGAAACCACCTCGGAATATGTTGAATGTGTCCTCAAAATAAAGAGCATGAAAAAATAAAAAAAATTGATGAAAGAATTTTCAAATTTGGAGGTTGTAGATTGAAAGATATGGGTGTTGGGTTTTTTCTTGAGGGGGAGGGGGGATGGCGCCAAAAATAATAAAATAAAAAAATTAGTTTTATTTTTACGCAAAAGCTTAAAAACTCATTCTTCGCTTTAATCATTTAAATGTTTGTGTCATTCTTCCTCATTACCCCAATAAATTATTGCTTCCTCTGTGAATTTCGTTAATTCAAGATCCGAACGAATCTGTGTTGATTCTGAAGCGAACACGCAAACCGAGCCTGTCGAAAGTTCGACAGAACCTGTACCAAGAGTTCAGTAGCCTGAACCAAGGGTTCAGCCTCAGTGTTGAATCCACGGTGGGTCGGATCTGTTCGGATTGCAGTTACGGGTCAGATTCAGATTCTGATAACTCCACCATCAAGAAATCACATCCTAGCCATCATGGACAGGAAATGATTGACTAGACCTTTTCCCTCAATTAGAGGTCCTTCATAAAGGCGTGACAAATGTCTCTTCTGCAAATATCATTAGGACAAGGGCCACGACACCAAAGACAGTCGTCAGCCAATGAGGGAGATCGATGGCTTACTTGAAGCGGGGAAACTAAGGAAATTTCTTGATCAGACAATGAGAGATCAGCCTCAAGGACACTGACCTTATCGCCAACATGAAGGTGGAAACATGGGCAGACATTATAGAGATAACAGGCATCAGGACAGGATTCTCGACCAAGACCTAGCTGAGGGAAATGCCAATTCACCTAGAGTGGTTCTACAAACTACTAGGGGACCTAACCACCTACCACTCAGCTCGGAGGTTCTAGAATTGCAGGCTATCATATCAACTGCTCATGTCAGCTTGTGGTTTCCCACCGCGAGAGGAACAGCCGTCGTTAAAGGTGATTCAGACTTGGCAAGGAGCTGCTTTGCTGCCTTTATCCGCCAGAAAGGGCCAAAATAACTTTAATGATATTCAAATTCAAGGCTACTGCGTCTTCTTTATTATTGAACTGAGCAGGTATTCAGTTTCCATTATCACTATTCAAGGTATCCTCGCAGGCCGTACCAAGCAACGCACCCACCACAAACCCGAGCAGGACTCGGCCCAAAGGAATATTGGGAAAATATTGTGGTCTCTTATACCGTGAAACCATTTGCTCGGATGCAAGAAACACTTTTGTCCTAAACCAAAAAAAAAAAACCAAGAAAACACTATACCCAAAAACCAAACAACCACAAAGCAATACCCAAATTGCTACTCTAAACAATATTTGTCCCTTTCTTTTTACTCACTACAAACCCCCTTTCAAGAAACATTCAACCAACAAAATAACAGGCAGGAATCTTTCACTATACACAAAACACACCTTTTCTTTTTTACTCACATTACTATCTACTTTTACTGTTCAACATACCCCTACAAAACTTACAGAACCAACCAACAATCAATAACTACTTTTCGGGACGCAATAACCTAAATATGATTTCTATCATAATCCACATGTCTATCATACAGGAATGACATCTGTCCTCGATGCATCTTCACAACTCAAAACAATGCCCTCTAAGCTAGCTGGAAATATACCTTTTAACCACTGGCATCCTGTAGTGAACGGCTCCGGCGGTGGGACTATCATCAGCACATTCTCATTTCTTTGAACCACTCCCATCACACTCACTGCACTTCCTTCCTTAATGTACCTACCAATCAAAAATTAAAAAAATAAATAAAAACAGAATTGTAAAGTCTGTAACTACATATCTTATTAAATGAAAGAAACAATCAAGAAAATCCAATGCATCTTCTCTAGTGTATCCAATTGTTTGGTGTATATATATATATATGCACACACTCCCGTAGTTCCTCGAAGTATTATTTAAGGTAGTTGCCAAAAACACAGATATTAAGAAAGAGAATTAATGATGTGACTTTAACAATGAAATCCCTATAAAAAAAACCTTGAATATAATCAATGTAAGTATTACTTTTAACTTCTCACCAAGTAATAAATATGGATAAAGTAGGGAAATGAACAATAAATGTAGCTTTGAAAAGTGTTTTGCATCGGTTTAATAGGAACAAACATTGTTGACAACTGTTTTGGTTAAATAGGAACGGAGAGAATATATAATAAGGGATTAAGACACTTTTGGTCCATTTGATTTCACGATAATTGCATTTCTATCCCTAATGTTTCATATATATAGACACCTTTACCCCTCATCTATTCATCTTTTTACCGTTTCAGTTCGTATATGTCAAGTCTTGATTGGTTGAAGTATGTCATACTTTCAATGGTGGATGTCAGACACATGACATTTTGGACTAAAAAGGTTTTAAAAAAAATATGCATAGATGAGTAGTAAAAGTGCCAAGATGAGATATTGAGGATAGAAATACGTAAATCGTGAAGAAAAAAAAAGGGTCCAAAAGTGTCTTTTTCCCTAAACTAATTAAAAAGGATTATTACCCTTCCTTCAACTGCATCATGCGATCGTCACTTGAAAGATTCCTCTCACCCAACCACCTTATAAGTTCAGGAGACAACCCTTTGTTTGAAGGATCGGCTTCTACAACACACGATTCTTCAACATACGCAGTTACTCTCGCACCGAACCCTGTCTTAACCAATGCTCTTAATCCAGTCTGGAAATCTGAGATGTAGAAGTCAACCACGTGCCTCTGTGACAATATAAGGAATAAAAAACGGAATCTCAACTTCATCTAAACCCAGCAAGGACTCAGTAATCACATACAATAAACAAAAAAAACTCTTAAGTTCATCTGACCCATAAATACAAGGGCACAGTAATACCATCAACAAGATTGAGTTTTTCACCTCCAAACAATCAACAAGAATGTGAACAAGGTTGAAACACCATTTCGAGTTACATAAGCGGGAAAGGAAGAGCTAGGTTATAAAAATAAAAAATAAAAAAACTCAGCCATGGCATGAAGCTAGGCCGCTTTGCACAGGAATGAGCCTTAAAGAGCTCATTAGTAAAGTAACGATTTTTTGGCAAGGGATAAAACCACTTAAATTGCTTGCTTAAAGTGCTAAAAAGAACTCCAACAGGAGTAATTTTCTCAGTTTCTTTTGCAAGGAAGAAATCAACAAGACCATATACATATTTATGACAAAGAATAACACACTATGTGAATCAATGGATGAAGAAACAAAGCCAAGAGCTCGCACCTCTGATGATCTAAGCCCCCAAGTAAAACGACGATGAGTATGATTTGCAGCTTTTGAATCCCAGCCTCGATATTCGAACAAACTTGTAGATGTATAAACACATCTTGGCACCTTCTGGAAGGATGATTCAAGGGGTACATTTCCACAGGTCACAACCTAGAACCAACAGTAACTCCACAGTCAGCATAGAATCTCCAATCAATCCATACATGGCAACAAAAGTAATGACATGAAAATCACTGCCTTTACGTAATTAGATTCTCGCATAAATAGATTTGTTAAATGGCTATTGTTTCCCTGCAACTGATAGTTTTTCGACTAGTACACAAGCAGTCTTATATCGTAAACATTTTCCTTGCACGCATTCCACATTCCAATCATAAGATGGCAGTACAAGGAAATTTCACGTTTGCAATCATAGCTTTACCACATTACTTATAGCGATCAAAAATTGAAATGCAACAAAAAGGAATGGTGAACGAAACCCTTACCCCTGAAACCTTCACATATTGTCCATTTTTGGCACTTCTCAGTTCAGCATCTGGGTAACGCGCTATGTAACCAACTACAGCTCGTCTTCCCCAAAACGAATTCCACAGGAATAAAACTCCAACAATGATGAAGAGTACAACAACCACCACCAAAAGTATCACGTTATGCACAGCTCCGAGGATAAAGCCACCAGCAATGAAACCCATCACAAACAGCATAATCATTGCCCAAAGAACAAACCTTGGAAAGCTCCGCATGAAGGAATAGTCGTGATCTCGATTAAGAGTAGTCACTGCTAGGTTGTTAGCAACAGATGGACCATGCCCTTTAGATGATGCCATTGAGTCCAAAGGACCAGAAATTTTCCTTGGAGCTCCCAATGAATTTAGTGGACCAGAAGAGATGGGACCTGATGTGATTAGACCTGTTGTAGGGAGCAATGGTGGTAGAGGGCCTGAGTTTTGGCGAGCAAGAGGTGTCGCCCCACCGGATTGAGGACCAGATGACTTCTTTATTGGTTCTCCGTGCTTACTTAAAGGCCCTGAATTCGTTTTCTTCATTGTATTCGAACCCGGCACCCCAGCAGACGATACAGGACCGGAGGTAGAATAGCTTGCTCTAGCACCAGAATTATGATTGATTGGACCGGATTGGGAAGCAGCTCCTCCAAAAGAACCAGTCCTTGACGGGGCGTTGTTAATAGGTCCTGATTTTCTTGATCGAGATCCCTCCACAGGAATATCAAACATCTTTCCAAGCTCCCCGGATTTTTTAATATCACCTCCAGTGTAGGGCATCGGCGCTGAGCTCACTGTTGAAGTCCTTTCTTTCGGCTGTTCAGGCCGGCCTGAAACATAAAGGCCATTGCTGAGCTGATGCGATGGAAATCTAGAACCCATTGGGCATGCAGGGGGGAGTACTAAGTATCCGCGGTCTCTTCAGTACCGAAGCAAAATTCAATCCAACGAAGTGACCACAATGCTGCCAATAGAAAACATGTTTTGTGATGCATGACAAAGCAAAAACAACATCGAACTAAGTGCACATGTTAATACATGTGTACAATTAATGTATTCCATAACCAAGATAGAAAGGACAAACAATACTAACAGTACTAGCAGACAAAAAAAAACATGTTTTCCCTCATTTACCAGAGGGCAAAAAGAGAGCAGAAATCATGGATGGGACCGCATCAGGTAAAATTGACGCAATATAACCGACTGAGAGGGGTTGACACAGAATTTTATAAAAGCAACAAAATGTTAACGGTGTTAGAAGTAAAAAGTAGAACCCCCTGCTCATTCCTTTTGAGCGAGTGCAATATAATTCATTAACAAAACTATAATATAAGGCAGGAATATAAGCACTGACACATGGTACTTAAATCTACGTGAATAACAATGAATAAGGCAACAATCAAGATCAATTGGTAAATGAGAAGTTAAACATCAGTGTCAATCTATTGTTCTGTTTAGTAAGCATGAAACTGAGTAACCAACTACAATGTTACGTATGTGCACATTTACTTGTGGTCAAACAATAAAAAAAGAAATGGGTGGTTTACCAAATATCAATTTGCTATATTCCCGAATGATGTAAATGCTTTATGACGTCTGAGCACATAACGACAGATAAGAATGAACGATTAAATATTCACGATAAAACGTCAAAGACAGAATCTTGGAAGGCACTGACTTAGCTTTCTCTAAATGGTAACAAATCACTAGCCCTAAAGAAAAATCTTTAAAAGAGTCATGTTCAGCTTCTTAAAGAGCCCACAATTAAGGCATGAGGCAAACTAACTAACTAAGCACACCACGTCATATGACACATGAAGTAGACTAATTGACCACACCGTCATATGAATTGAAGCAGGAATGGAGCTTCATTAGGGTGTACGTGAGCGGCACGCCGCACCTCCATGCCAAAATAAAATGACATTTGTAGGCGTAACATACCGCATGATGTATTTTTGGAAACAGAATATGTTAATACTATCACCTTGTAAATAATTTATCTTTTAGAATATAGAAATACTAGATACAAATAAACACACCTCGTCATATGAACTGAAGCAGGAATGGAACTTTTGGAATCAATGCTATGGTTACGGTTCATGTGACGATGTGTGCTCATTGGTATCTAGTATTTCTATATTCTAAAATATAATTAATTTACAAGGTGGTAGAGATATTAACAGATTTTGTTTCTAAAAATACATAACACAGTGTGTTGTGGCTATAAATTTTATTTTTGGTACGGGTTAGCGTGCAGCTCACGTCTAACATAATGAAGATCCATCTTCAATTCATATGAATTGGTGTGCCTCTAAGGCAGACTAATTTAGCACACCACGTCATACGAACTGAAGCAGAAACAGAGCTTTATTATGGCAGACGTGAGCTGCACACCAACCCCATGTGCCAAAACAAAATGAAATTTATAGGCGCAAAATACCGCACAATGTATTTTAAAAAACATAAAATGTTCATATCTCTTATCCCCTAATAAATTATTCATTTTTCTAGAATGTAGAAATACTAGATACCATTGGGGAGTATGTGAGGAGGTACAAAGGGCCAGAAAGAGGTTATTAACTTATTATAGCAGATCTACAAACCCAAATTTCTCAGTTTCTTCACTAATGCAGAGTGTTAATTGCTAGTATATCTAAGGGTACATTCACTTACAGACAGCAAACCGAAGCCAAGAAGAAGGAAAACATATAACATACTAATATTTATTATATAAAAAAAAAAAAAACAAATTTAGAATTTTTAAAATAAAAAAATAAAAAAATCACAGGTTGAAGAAGATTTAACTGTTTCTACGCTTAACTACTGTTTATGCCCATCCAGTAATCCAATAAATAAATAAACTCCAGAGACTGCAAAATTTGATAGGGCTATTGAGAATTTTACCTGAAAGGTATAACAAAATAAGATTAGTTAATCTTATATAGTTGAAATAATCCACATACAATCATAATTTCCTCTTTCTGAAATCAATGAAACTAAAAAAAATCCTGAAATAAAACTTTCTACTTAAACAAAACAGAGTGAATTTAAATAAGTAGGAACAAATAAAACAAGTTCATACATCATTAAAGCCACACAAAAATGCACAAAATGGGGGAAAAAAAAAAAAAAAAAAAAAAAAAAAGGCGATTAACCGCTTAATAAAAAGCTCTGGCGGGGGAGAAAACAATGCATTACCTTAAGCACAGAAACAAAAAAGTAGTGAAACTGAAACCTGCAATTATTAAAATTGAGCAGTCGAAGCGGCCCTTTTTTAAGTAAGCACTCAGATACGAGTTGGTACACAGATTATTACACGAGGAAGAAGACGTTTTGTGTGTTGGTGGCTGGTAGGTGCGGGGGCGGGGGTGGGGACAGGCATGGGGTAGTGGTGCGGGTACGGGTGGGGTCGGCTCTGTTGTTTTCTGTTAGTGATTTATTCTAAAAAATGGGAAGTTATTGTGTAGTGAGGTATTTTGAGGGAAGTTATTATATGGTGAGGTATTTTGAGGTAAGTGATGGGTGAAATGATCAGAATCACACAGTTTAAATACATAATAAAATTGTGTGCTCTGTGTGCTGCTATACGGTGTCTCCGCACCGTGTGGAGGCACCACACAATAATTTCCCCAAAAATTGGCATTAATCGGTAATGTTATGAAGGGTAAGGATATCGACACAACACTTATTACGTCACGATGAGTTACATGTTATAAAACTAATACAAAATAGAGAAAGAACAACAAAAGAAAGAAGAAAAACAAATATAGAGAAGATTGCAAAATGTTTGTGTCTTATTTCAATGGTATAAGGGAGTATTTATAGTACATTCTACGGTGTGAATACAATAAATGATAAGAATTGTAATATTACATAAAATCAGTCAGAATCAATCGATATCAAAAGACAATCCAAAATATATTATTATATAATACTCCACATTGGATGTCTATTATTCAACAAATAACGGATATGATATGCCTCATTAAAAACTTACTAAGGAAAAACTCAGTGGAAAAAAATGTAATTAAGGAAAAAGAGTACATATTTATATGTGTTTGACTCACTTCCCCTGAACCAAGCATCAATTTAAATCATTCAAGCACCGCATCCCAATGCTCTTCACCAGTCTATCAAATGTTGTAGTCGGCGATGTCTTGGTAAATAAATTTGCCAGATTATCGATTGACCAGATCTGATCGGTCTCCTCATTCTTTTGTAAATCATTAGTAAAGAGAACTTGGGTGAAATATGTTTTGTTCTATCCTCATTAATATAGCCCAATTCAATTGAGATATGCAAGATGCATTGTCTTCATATAAAGCGATTTAAATGATTTTCATTCTCATCTGCATAATGTCTCATTGAATAAATGGTAGAATTGATTGTCTCGATCGTAGTTGCATAACGATATGCCATATACTATTAATTTTGCTAGAAAACCACAAAGTGGGGAAAAACTGTACAATGTAAATAGTTACGCCATATGCGCTTTACGCTGTTCAGACCGATCGCCTCTCATTAAAAACCTTTAACTAAGAAAACCCTTTGAAAAAAACTTTGTTAAAGGAAAAAAAAGACAATCATTGATTTTAAGACCAAATCCACACAAAAGTTTTGAAGTTATCGTTCTTCCCGACGACAACAATCTTTCAAATGTGACGCATTCCAAAGATTATTATAAACACTTATTATCCAAAACCGATGTAAGAATAATCTTAGTGAACAAATCTATTAGATTGTCACTAGAAATCAGATTTTGCATATCACTCTCTTTGTAGTTTATTGGATAATCGAATGTAGTGGCTAATAAGTGTCATTCTCACTACTTTCTCAAGAATACACGCAACACAATCAAGATTGTAATCATCTAAATAATGGGGAAGTAATATAATCGAAATTCCTTAAAATTTATAACAATAATTCCTTAAAATTACAATGCATTATATATTCCTTTCTCAATAGGAATCTACTAACTCATTATACTACATTCAATGTTAATGTTAACGACTTTAACCATATGCATATTGCGATTTTCATATTAATTCATTTTTTAAATCCATCAAAGATTTCCATATCAATATTTTGATTTTATGGGAAATTAAAAAGAAAAAAAGGGAAAATATGGATGTCATTTGCATATGGATCCAAACGTGACTTCAGAATTTGTTTCAAAAGTCACAAAACGACACGGTTAAAGCAATTGTAACGCATTCTTTATTTATGGATGCAAATATCACCTTTTTTTTCTTTTCTTTTTTTTATTTATATATATAATTTTGAGCCGTATATAATTTTTTTATTTCTGTATATAGTATTTATTTATATTAAAGTTAGTTGAAATGTCTAAAACATATAATTTCAAATGAGTCCCGTGCATTAAAAGTGGGATAAAACTCAAAATTTATATATGCTTTGGTTTATATTATGGATGATTTTCTTGATTATATATGAATTAAATCTTTGTTTATAACTTTAATTTATTATATTGCATACTCTGCATTTACCCCTATATTTGCATAGGATATGCTGACATACATTAGACATATAAAATGAGGTTGAGAAAAATTTAATAAGTTAGTTTCACAACCAAGATACAGAAAAGTTAGTTTCATAATAAATTGTCCATAACTAGTGGTGTCTTACTGTACGCGTACGTGCGTTGTATGGGTTTGACCCATTTAGAGTAGCCACAATAGGTTCCCTAATGGATTCCCTAAATGGACTATAGGGAGAGGGTCCAGGCCTGAAGCCCACAGTGGATTCCCATATCAGCCCTCTGTAAGATGTAATATCATCGGATAGATCAAGATTCACCCGATTACGCAGCGGAATAAATATCAGATCTACATCTAAGCAAACAAAATACATGAATAATAAATCTAACCTACGAGGGGGTTAGATTACCAACCTTTTTATGGTGCAAAACGCCAAGAACAAGGTCAATCCAAACCGAGCTAGTTGAGAGCCTAGTTGAGAAGTCAAAGTCTTCCAACGCTGTGTCCAAGACCATCAGGTGGATGGTGTTTGCTCACGGACCTCCTCGATATGCTACCTTAGAAAACCCGAAGTTTCTAAAACTCGAACCCTTAGTAAAATAGCCGAAATATCAAAGCTATTTTACTACCAAAAGTCGTGTGATGTGTTATATATTGGCTTGGGACAACTCTCTTTATATATGAGAGAAATCCTAGCCTCCAATGCATTATTTAATTAATACAAAATCAATCAAAATAATCATTTTCCTTAAAGGATAAATCTAGAATATTCCTAAATTAATAGGGATAAATAAAAGATTTTATTTTCCTTAAATTATTTAACAAATAAATAATTTAATCACATGTCTTATTATTTATCAAAAAAACTAATTTCCCAACAAATAATAATATACAAAATGCGGCCATACACCAAATTAATTAGGTCATGCGCATTTTTCATTTATTTTACTTTGAATCACTTAAAAATTTCTTTTCCATGTATTTAATTATCTAAATCCAACTAAACAATTAATTCACATATCAATTAAACAATCAAATCCAACTATTTAATTATAATTGAGGTGAACGACGACGAGAAAACGATATGCTATATTAGAGCCACGCTCGGGGACCACGACCCATTTTCATGAATTACAATAAATTGAATAAAATTATTCGTCTGACCGAACAATAATATTCAATCTATTAATTTCGGGATTACACCACCATAAACCCGAAACTGAACTCTGCCGAATATCGATATAAACTTACACTCAACCATGAGTCATAAGGTGTCCACTGATATAATCATTACATACGGGTAACTCCTCCATAGACTGTTCGTTACGAATCGGGATATTTCCGTAAACCCTACTCGAAACATCTTATCATTTACCATTAACCCCCTAGTGATCAATTAGTTCATAACTAATATAATATGAACTGACGCCATCGATCAGTTTATAGGATTAACAAATAAGCGAATCGTTCGTCTACTTCCGAGGAAGGAATGGATTCCATATCTGCGATAGCACGTGCACTACTTACTCATCCTAAAATAGAACCAACGAGTAGTGTTGGACCACATACTACTGAAGTGATCCTTACTAACGCATCAAACCCTACCCTAGTCTAAGCGTTAAATGCCTGCAGATCACCTCAGATTGAGATTAATTCATATATGATCATCTTGTGATTCGATAAGACTTTTCGATCACGGAATTATATCGAGAACTCAAATCAAATCGGTCCAAATTTCTATATGATTATCATCATATATAAATGCCGCACTAGTACTTATATTACCGATAAATCGGATAAGATCATCACACCTAAAGTGTTCTGGGCGCATTATTAGCAAATTAATCTTGAGACAAGTTAATTTTAAGTACATCTCACTAACTCAATCCTCTTGTGTATAGCCATACACTGAGTTATGTGATTACATAAACGAGATACTTAGGGTTTTCAGTAGTGTCTTAATTATAAGCATGCATGCATATAATAAGATGAATTATTAATTCTGTCATAAAAACAATTAGATAATTGTCTTTCGGGCACTACACCTAACACCCTCTATCTCCAATTGAAATTAGTTGGCTCTCCTATTATACAAAATCACTTATGGCACGTTTGGATTGCGGTAATGGAATGGAATGCTTTTTTCATTCCATTCCATCAATTTGGCGTGTTTGGCAACGGAAAAATGAAATATGTTTTCATTCCATCCAAAACCCAATGGAATGGCCGGAATGGAATGAAAAAATAAATCATGCAATAAGAAACGATGTCATTCCACTGTCTACCAAACACAGTAATGGAATAATATCATTACATTCCATTGCATTCCATTCCAACAGATTCATTCCATTCCATTACATTCCAGCAATCCAAACGAACCATTAATTAAGGTGAACAATAATGTCTTTCGCCCTATTTCCATATATAATATCACATGTATTTCTATTTCCCGCTTTCTTTCCGTTCATGTGGTTCCCTCTTTCAATTCCATCTCCATCGGGTTTTTTTTCTATTGTGATCAAAAGCAATATTATGAGGAGAAGATGATTAAGGTTTTATCATCCTCTTGCGTTTCACTTTTTTCACAGTAATCAGATCATCCATCCTAATTGTCGCTTATGCCATACTCTTCTTGCACGACCACGACTTCCTAAGCTTCAGGTAGCAACGAATTAACAATTGCATGGTTTGATATGCTCATTTCTGTTAGATAAGCTAATTATTGCACCAATCATTGTAGGGAAAATTGCATTGCTTGCATCTTTTCTAGTTTCCATCAAAGTAAATTTTTTTATCAGTAGGTAAAGTTGCATTCTTTCGTTGCATTAGAACAACCAATATAACATTCTTAAGATTATTGCAAGAGTTCTACTATTGCAATTTTGTTTTCTTCCTGAAAATATATCATTCAATGTACCAATTTGTTCTCGTGTGTTTTCTTCTCCAAGTAGAGAACTTTCTTGCTGCAAGCCTCAAATTTAAGTGCATGTTTGGGTTTTATCTATTTTCCTGCATATTTTTAGTAGCTTGAGTCACAACGATTGGCACAACAAAAAATCTTGCATTATTAATTATAAGGCCTACATCATAATCAATAGGTACAACATCATAATCAAGGATGAAAATGTGTGTTGTGTCACTCGTTGTGACTCAACCGTTGATAAAAATACAAGGAACTTCAAAAGATACTATATTTTTTCGAAAATGACATACGACATGTTTTATAAACGCATACGACATATTAAAATATCATTCATAACAATAAAATATTTTATTTTGATTTTATGGGAAATTAAAAATAAAAAAAGAGGGATAATATGCTCGTAATTAAATTGGTTAGTTGAGATGGGAGGGAAAAATAATTTTAAAGAATTGTATAGAGAATGTTTATTGGAGTTGGTTGTTTTATAAGGTGTTGAAAAGTGATCCTGAAGCGGAAAACAAGATAAATATGGAGTACTATAAAGAGGCGCCACTGTGGTTTCTCTAATATTGGTATCGCAGGTTTACATATTGATGGCCGTTTTATAGTATACCAACTTTGATCGACAGAGTACCGAGTCGGTTGTAGTATAAAACTAACGAGCAAGGTTGTAATCCCACAGGGAATTTAGTTATGTACCAAAGCTAGCATCGTCTTTAGTTCAGATCAACACGATTTTCGGGAAGATTATTAAACTACAAAATCTATTTCTACAACGACTAAGTTATAACGAGAGTTTTAAACGATTAAAAGAGATAGCTGAACAATGATGCAATCAAATACTTACCAAACCCTAGTCAGTCCGGAAGTGTTCCTAACCTAAATAAACGTTCTCGATGTCATTCATACAGTGTTGTTTCCTAATTCTGAGAGTAGACACCATACAATAATCTACCCTTCTATGTCAGGTTCAACAGTCCGTTGACCGGATTTAACTGACCTAATGTTGGAATAGTGTCCTAAACCCAATCGGGTTGGACCGGATCCGACCGGGTCGGATCATTTCTACTATTTCTTTATGTTTATACATATATTAAATGGCTTTTCATTTGTCATATATATGTTCTTTTAAGGAACCAATTATGAATTGTTATATGATAACGCCCTTAGTATTAAATCGTGATAGAGAAACCATGATAGGCGATTATGGTTGATGAGATCTCTAATCACTTTAATGAGTTTGATACTTAAATGTCTCTAGGCCGACGTCTATCAAACAGGGGCATTGATAGTATAAACAGACTCAGCACGTATTAGATGTCTTCTGTCTTTAAGCGGCGTGGATAGATCTCGCTTATCGGGCGTGTAGAGACACTTGGACCGTGCGTGGGCGTGTATTAGAGAATGCGACGTTAGGGACCCACTCCACTTACACGAGATAAGTGTCACACTATGTGGCGGTTGTGTAATTATCCTGAGGACCGGAGTCTTCATGGCATCACGGTGTGGATTGTCATGCTTTGACACTATTGAGGTTTCCAGCAGCCATGGGGCGATCATGCGGTAGTGATTGGGTGTGATCTTGACATCGGAGTATACATGATTGGTCGTCCGGGAATCGCGCACCTATCGGAGGGTAAATATCCGAAAGGGCCTTCTTATAAGGAATGTCTTGTTTCTCGTGAATCTTTGCAAAGTGGGAGTAAACGTGTTACTTGAGAGAACTTGATATCCAGCTTTATAAGATACGGTTGTTAATGTTTGACACTTTCGATGTCTGCACCGTAAGGATATTGTTACTGGCGATAGGATTGTAAGTTACACGGTAATCGCTTTCACATGAAAGGTAGTAGTCATTGCATTTGACTCTTCCGATGATTGGGGGTCACGGTGTGTTGCTGACGCTATCCCGTGATCGTTAGGCATGAAGGGCATTTTCGTAATTTGCACTTTGTGTCTACGGCCAACATATTCGAAGCCTATCGGGTCACACACATATGAACATCGTGCGGATTAAAATGTGGTTATAGATGATAGCCAAATAAGGAAAGTTTATCTCGAGACTATAAGGGTTATAGTGGTAAATTAATATGGTGGTATTTATTTATTATGAATAAATAAAATACAAGATATTATTTATATACAAATTATATTAATTAAAGAATTTTCCATAAGTCGTTTTATGGTAAGTTTGGGCGCCATTATGTAAGTGTGTATGACACACTTGGATTATCTTGAATTTAATTAATGGTATTACTATATATTAATATTAGATATTAATATTTATAAATATATATATATATATACACGTTGGTGCATATATGATGTGCATGTGCATATATTGTTTCCAAAATATATATTTATATAGATTTATGTTTGTAATATATATAAGTATATATATATACACACGTGTAAATTGATTTATGGTAATAAGATAAATATAGTCAATATAAGATATTGACAAAATATTGATTCATTTAATATAAGATATTAAATTAAATGAGATAAATCAATCACATTAATTATGTTTCCTTATTTTATTGGAAAGAGATTTTTCTTCTCCTCCTCTCCAAGTTATAGGCCACGCCCATCCCCTATTTAAGTGAGGATTGCCAAGCTCTTTTGTACACCATTCTTCCAAGAGCAATTGTTCTTGTGAAAAATTGCAAGAACTCATAGTTCTTGTGTAAGAAAGAGGGGGCTTCCTATAAATGAGTTTAGTGAGGGAAGAAAAGGTCCGGTCTAGCAATCGGAACTTTTCAAGTAGCAATCCATGGTGGGATTCCGCGGTCGCTCGTGTGGATCACGGTAGAGGCCGAACACTTAGGGCGGCTTCATGCTGAACTACTCTCCTTAGACGGTCAAAGCGTCGATCTTTTAGATCAACCAAGGTAACCGCCGTCTTTAGTTTATTCGTTTATTGCTTAAACGAAGTCGATCTTGGGAAAAAGGAAATCAAATTTTTGAATTCCGCTGCGTTCCCGCGTTGATTTCCTAACAGTGGTATCAGAGAGAGCTTCGAGCTTAAGCAATAAGCGTGTTTATTTGCGTAGTTAATTTTATCGTTTAAATCACGTAATTAAAGATGATATATTTTGATTCGTAAAACAATACACGAAAAGAAATTATTTTGTTTTGTGTATTTTATGTTTCAATATAGTTCATAGTTGTGATTAGTCGATAGATGCAAGATTCAAATCACGATACGTTAAGTCGAGGTTGAGTGATGGATTCTCGGTGAACCCACTCTTCGTTAATTCGATGTGCTCGATTTTTCGTCCCGTGATATTTATTGTGCATAGATATCTCGTTGTTTAGTCGTGTCATGGTTTGAAAACCAATTTACATCCCTTTTGATTACGAATCAAAAAGGAAAGAAACAAAGAGAGATTTAATTTTAATTTAATTTTAGAATAGTTCTAATTAATTAAAATTAAAATTAAAATCATTTAAAATTAATCGTTAATTTTATTTTGATTAAAATCATTTAATTAATTAAATGTTAATTAGTTAATTGATTGGATAAAATTATTTATAGATTAAATGTTAATTGATTAGTTAAGACGCAAGTAGTTAAATTTTAATTTTATCTTTTTCATAAGATTTTATTGTATGGATTAGATAGTGTAGATATAATATGATTATATGGACCCGATTGATCATGGACTCAATCGATAGGATAGATGTGAATGATTTAATTTTCTGTTGGTTTAAAAGTTGTCCTAGGCCGTTATGAAAAACGTGACTCAGTTTATTTTCTCTGCATTTATCCCATTCCCGCTTGGCTCCCCATGTGCGGCGGGGGTATATTAGATAAATTGAATGTAACAAGAATGGAGCGGAAGATGGAGACCAAAGAAAGACGAAAATGAAGATCCCATTGGAGAATGGCGCATTGAAGATCCTATTGGCGGTTGCGGCTAACCTTAGATTGTGACCCGCGGTTTAAATCGGTTTGTATTCGAAACCGCACTCTAGGAAAAGTCCATGATCATACCGGTTAATTTACGCATTTATTTATTTTGTGCTTGTATTTATTTTATATGATACGATAGATGCATGAATAGGCACGATCTAGATGAATGTGTAGGATGTATGTACATAGAGATAGATATAAAATTGATGAGACCGAAATTAAATTAATTAAGTGAATTAATTTTTACATAAATACTTCCACCTCAAAAGAATCAAGTTGAAATTGCCTCCCATATTATAATGACGGTGAAGAGCCCTTGTTCGGATCCAACTCATCACCCAAAGCAGGGGTTGACCTCACCTCGGTATATTGTCATTATCGAGATATGATCGTATGAGATCTCACGAATATTGGGGTTATGACTTGACTAAGAATTCTCTCGCCACCACCAAGCCGGGTCGTTTGGATTTTAGAGGCAAGGTTTGACTACTTCATAAGATGAAAATTGTCAAAGAGTTGACTAGTCAAACAACAAGAGTCGTATAAGATACGATTGACAAAGAGTTGTCTACCTATTATGCTATTTTCGGTCCACCAAACAAAAGCGGGGTCGGGGTAGTTTAGTGGGATCTTGTCCACTAAAGAAATTAATAATTCTTGAAAGTCAATTGGAAGTAGTTGACTAGTGGGAGCAAAATCATAAACCAAAAGACCATTTCTTTTGATTTTGCGTATATAAACAACAACACTCTTTTATCTTTATTTTATGTTGTAGTTTTAGCAAACTTTATATTTATGTTTAATTCTCGATTAGTAAAACCAAACATGACTGTTACCTTTTGAGAATCGTTCTCAAATATGGTTAAGTAGTTTTAATCCTTTTAAAATAAGCAATGACACGAGCAATCCCGTTATTGTAGTTAGAGACAAGGAGACTACATATTTGATGGAGTATTCCAAGGCTTTGATTATTAATGAAAGCGGAAGCTCATGATATGATTAAATCATTTGAAATAAGTTTCAACGAATTAGTCATATATTGGATACGATCTAAGATGATCATTCTGTCATACGATGACAATTAATTCAAACGTTGGATAAGAATGACCACGTCTAATTTTGGAAAGGTTGTTTTCAAAATTGTAAGATTTAAGTATCGACTTAATTCTATCATTGTTAAAGGTTAATTAAATAGTCAATATTTTGAATACGATTCAAAAGGATAAATAAACTATTTAATAACTTTAGATTTTCTTTATGAAAGGAAATTAAGGACATGGCTCTTGTGATCTTTCTTAAGTCTTATGAAGACTACAATAAGAAACATTTCTCAAGTGCTTAAAGGATTAAAAGGAAAGTTAGGGCATGTGCTTAAATAGAGAACTTATTGAAGTTTCTACTCTAGGCAAGTGAGTTGAGATAAACCTATCTAAGTTCAGGTCAACTCTTAGATATATGATATCTTACGAGTGTGATTAAGCTAGAAAGGTTAAATCCAGATATGGAAGGTGAAGCAAACGTTGTGACACTTCCATATTCTGGATCTAGTAAACT
Source organism: Gentiana macrophylla (assembly GCA_026214975.1). Taxonomy (NCBI): domain Eukaryota; kingdom Viridiplantae; phylum Streptophyta; class Magnoliopsida; order Gentianales; family Gentianaceae; genus Gentiana; species Gentiana macrophylla. The sequence goes on from CM047813.1 coordinate 28,344,010, forward strand.
GATAAGGGAACTAAATAAATGTTATTATGTTCCGGTTCTTATAAAGAACATGCTTTCAGTTATTTGTTAGGATTTAGTAGACATATTCAATTGTAAGGAATAAATGTTATTCCGATAAAGTTGAAAGGTCACTGAATCTAACATACTAGATTGATGTCACTATATAGATGATATAAGTGATGAGATCTCAACTAAATATTTGTATGGTTATTATCCTTGATTTGTGGTTACTCTAGACATAGTCTCTCCGAAGGGGAAGCGTATAATTAAACGTCATTCGATGATGATGAACCATATGATTATGAATCACGTGGGTGATACGTATCTTATCTAAAGATGACTAAAATACCCTTTTATGAAAAAGGTTGTAAAATCTAGAAGAATTGTCTAAAGCCTAAACATACCGATGTTTGTTGGCTTATGACAATTAATGCCATAAATAATTGTTTGTTAATCTCTATGACTATTTTTAGAAATAGTCAAGTGTACTCAGTGAAGTGCATAATTCGGAAAGCCCAAAAAGTTCGAGCCAGTACGAATATGAGATTGATGAGCTACTTAGGAATTAATCTTCAATTGGATTGAAGTAATTAATACCTGAAGGGTGTTTCAGAAGTCGTCTGAAAGGGAATAAGATTCTCCCTTGAAGGATACTATCTTTGGGATACGCAATTAGATTGTGTTCCCAAAATGGAAATAACACTTTATATGATAAAGGTGTGACGCAAGCCATGCGATCTATCCCATACCCGTTTCGGGATAGTGCCCTTATGCTTAACCTAGTTCCAAAGAATAGAGGTTGAATAAATTCCATATTAGATATGGAAGGGGATAATATCGAATCTATCTTAACCGATGATTTGAGGTTGTCATAGGCAAAGTCAGAAAGGCTTGGAGCCTAGTACGACGTATGCAACTTTGTGGAATATCTTAGCAATTATGCTAGATATTATTTACTTGTCTGCGGAGCAAAATGTTTGTCTCCGAACATGCCGCCTTCTAAAGGAAGTGTTTCTTCCAAAAGAAACAAATGGGAGTAAATCGATCTCAAAAGAGTTTGAGAACCACAAAGATATATTCAACCATAGAACGTGAGCGCACGCCACATAGCGATGAGGTGTAGATCATCGCCAAAGGCACACAAAAGTTCTCGTAAGTCCGTGGATAACCTCAAGCCTGAAAAGGTTGTTGGTATGTTCATCTTGAAGAATGAATATCTCACGACTTATGAAAGAATGTTTGAAAGGCAAGATTGAGAGATATGGCCAGAGCCATAATATCCGAATTAGATTCCATCGGTGACAACCAGGTTATGAACCTAGTCCATCTTACCTGCAGGAATGTCCCCGTAAGGCTGAGCCCAGTTCTATTCAGATAATACTTGTTAGAACTTCGTATCATGACTATATGATAGTATTGAAGGCGTTGGGCAAAAAGCTCGATGTTCATAGACGATGACATGATATGTAAGCCCATGAGATCCATTTATGGACTCAAACAAGTTTCTCTAGACAATTTCTTTGTTTGATAATCAAAGGAGTTTGATTTAGTCAAAATAAGGATATGCCCAATGTGCAAGAAGGATAGTGGGAGTGTGTTACGATTTTCGAGTAAGGTATTGGATATCTCTCTCAGAATTGTCACCCCATGTCACGATCAATTAATGTTTGGTAGTTCAAGGTCTTTGTGAAAGCACTTGGATTAGCGAGTTCTTACATTAGAAATAAGAATCTATAGCGATGGATTTAATCATTTGTTAGATTATTGTTTACCTATATAGATGTGATGCTAAAAGAAGTTTAGCATAGATCGCAAGATCTATCTCGTGTTAGGACATTGGTCCTAAAGATAAGGTGAAAGATGATGCTTATGAAAGGTTTCCTTTGCTATCATGATAGAAACCATCATAAAGATGATGCCGGATGTTCATAGTCCATGAATAGTCATGAGCAAGTATGAAAGTAAATCTGGTGAATGTCGAGAATATCCTTAAACAAGTTAAGGAAAGGTTCCTAGTTTATTGAAACTTGGAATTAAATAAACGTAGATATACAGACGTATATCCTGAGTCTTATGAAGGCGAGTGGGAGCTACAGTCTGGGTTTGCAGTCACTTCGATTAAGTGATACAGTGAGCTGGAAATGTTCTAGCCTATGGGTCACTGTAAACTCTACAACTAGGCCAAAACACAGTAGTGCCTTGGAGGCGCAGCGGGAGCAGTACATGGATCTAGGAGGTTCATTCCTGAACCTTATGTGGTTCTTCCACCTTTTCTATATAGCTGATATAGTAAGTGGATTCATTGCTTGGAGCAAGGACCAGGGTCTCGTCAGAGATTCGTGTGTGTGTTGAGGCAGTTCCTTTGACTTGGTCAATTGGAACATGATATGGAGATAGTCTGAGTCCCCATGGATAGCGATCCGTTTAAGGCTAGAGCTGGTTGCGAGTATTGCATAAGCTTCTTGTGTTTCAACTTGGTCTTGTGTGTGCGAGTGATTGGTTTTAGGCCAAGTGGGAGATTGTTGGAATAGTGTCCTAAACCCAATCGGGTTGGACCGGATCCGACCGGGTCGGATCATTTCTACTATTTCTTTATGTTTATACATATATTAAATGGCTTTTCTGTTGTCATATATATGTTCTTTTAAGGAACCAATTATGAATTGTTATATGATAACGTCCTTAGTATTAAACTGTGATAGAGAAACCATGATAGGCGATTATGGTTGATGAGATCTCTAATCACTTTAATGAGTTTGATACTTAAATGTCTCTAGGCTGACGTACTATCAAACAGGGCATTGATAGTATAAACAGACTAGCACGTATTAGATGTCTTCTGTCTTTAAGGGCAGGGATAGATCTCGTCTATCGAAGTGTAGAGACACTTGGGTATGCGTGGACGTGTATTAGAGAATGCGTTACGTTAGACTGACCCACTTACACAGATAAGTGTCACACTATGTGGCGGTTGTGTAATTATCCTGAGGACCGGAGTCTTCATGGCATCACGGTGTGGATTGTCATGCTTTGACACTATTGAGGTTTCCCCTAGCCATGGGGCGATCATGCGGTAGTGATTGGGTGTGCGTGATAAGCATCGCGGAGTATACATGATTGGTCGTCCGGGAATCGCGTACCTATCGGTAGGGTAAATATCCGAAAGGGCCTCTTATAAGGAATGTCTTGTTCTCGTGAATCTTTGCAAAGTGGGAGTAAACGTGTTACTTGAGAGAACTTGATATCCAGTTTATAAGATACGGTTGTTAATGTTTGACACTCGATGTACGACCGTAAGGATATTGTTACAAATGATAGGATTGTAAGTTACACGGTAAATCGCTTTCACATGAAAGGTAGTAGTCATTGCATTTGACTCTTCCGATGATTGGGAGTCACGGTGTGTTGCTAGACGCTATCCTGTGATCGTTAGGCATGAAGGCATTTTAAGTAATTTGCACTTTGTGTCTACGGCCAACATATTCGAAGCCTATCGGGTCACACACATATGAACATCGTGCGGATTAAAATGTGGTTATAGATGATAGCCAAATAAGGAAAGTTTATCTCGAGACTATAAGGGTTATAGTGGTAAATTAATATGGTGGTATTTATTTATTATGAATAAATAAAATACAAGATATTATTTATATACAAATTATATTAATTAAAGAATTTTCCATAAGTCGTTTTATGGTAAGTTTGGGCGCCATTATGTAAGTGTGTATGACACACTTGGATTATCTGAATTTAATTAATTGTATTACCATATATTAATATTAGATATTAATATTTATAAATATATATATATATATACACGTTGGTGCATATATGATGTGCATGTGCATATATTGTTTCCAAAATATATATTTATATAGATTTATGTTTGTAATATATATAAGTGATATATATACACACATGTAAATTGATTTATGGTAATAAGATAAATATAGTCAATATAAGATATTGACAAAATATTGATTCATTTAATATAAGATATTAAATTAAATGAGATAAATCAATCACATTAATTATGTTTCCTTATTTTATTGGAAAGAGATTTTCTTCTCCTCCTCTCCAAGTTATAGGCCACGCCCATCCCCTATTTAAGTGAGGATTGCCAAGCTCTTTTATACACCATTCTTCCAAGAGCAATTGTTCTTGTGAAAAATTGCAAGAACTCATAGTTCTTGTGTAAGAAAGAGGGCTTCCTATAGTGAGTTTGTGAGGAAGAAAAGGTCCGGTCTAAAGAATTGGAACTTTTCAAGTAGCAATCCATGGTGGGATTCCGGCGGTTGTTCGTGTGGATGGCGGTAGAGGCCGAACACTTGGGCGGCTTCATGTTTGAACTACTCTCCTTAGACGGTCAAAGCGTCGATCTTTTAGATCAACCAAGGTAACCGCCGTCTTTAGTTTATTCGTTTATTGCTTAAACGAAGTCGATCTTGGGAAAAAGGAAATCAAATTTTTGAATTCCGCTGCGTTCCCGCGTTGATTTCCTAACACCTAACACGGTCTACGTACAATGAAACGCTCAACAAAGTCAATATTAACCTCACACACGAAACCGAATCTAAACAACTCAGTCGGTTTTACAGGGTGATCCTAGAACCCTGGTTCCCGTATCCTCTCGCAAAATTCAATATATATTACGATTATCAAATGGCTAATTAAACAAACGTGATTAAATATAAGTTCTAGAACTACGGTAACATCGAGAGTCAACAATCAAAATATCAAGAACGCCTCAACCAACAAACTAGGGTTCGATTTTGAAGATTATCACATAACTCGACTATCGGGAGATTAGCTACTCATTACAACTACAAAAACACGAGATTTCATCATAGAATTAATACACACAAGCATAAGAAAGGTAAAAGTCATACCTATCTAGAGAAAACCGGAAGAAATTTCGAATCCAAGAAAACCAACTTCATATATATAAAATCCGTAATGATCCAAGCGTTTATTACATATTGTCAAATTAAGCTAAGAATTTAATCTATTGGTGAAAAGAGCAAAAATGTGAAGTTGCAGGGTTTGTTTCGTTTAAAGAGATGATTGGAGGTGATAAGAATGATAATTATCCCTGAAAACGCATTTCATAGTGGCTGGGTCAAGTTGACCTTCGCACCGTAAGCGGCTGCCTGTGAAAGGATAGACATCCGCCTACCAATTGGGCCAATTTGGGAGAGTCTCTGCATCAGATAGGCGGTTGCATGTCTTTTATAGGCGGCTGCCTATCAAGTTTTCCATCAAAATTGGACTTTTTCACCATTCCGAATCTCCGAAACGCATTTTCCGAGTATCTCGTACACCTAATTCCTGAAAAATACCAAAAACAACAACACACATAACCCCTATGGGATACTAGCTAGGGTGACCGAGAGAATAATAAATACACCGAAAAAGACTGAGAATCCCGGATTATATGTCCGGATCTTGTAAACATCAAAACGGTGCAATATGTGACAAAACCAAGCCAAAAATGTCCGGAATTAAGTAAAACGAGTCGAAACGGGGTATATAACACGCAGGAAAACAGAACCCTCATAACATATTACAATCATCGTATCGTGGCGTTTTTTTCTCTTCTGTAATAGAACAAAAAGAAAATATTGTACTTTATACTTTATTTTTGTATTGGAATAATGTTTTTAGTAGTAACAGGGCATGAATGTGAAAGTATGAAATACAATTAATTGTTTCTCCTTGTTTGTATTTATCTGAAGAGTGATTAATTCAAATCACAATAATCTTTCAGTCAAGTTTGGGACTTGCACTTATCTTTAAATTTAATAAAATTATGTAACCTATCTTGTATCCAGGGGCGTACCTAGGCATGGGCCAACGGGGCCACGGCCCAGGGTCCTCCTTAAAAGTGGTATTTTTAGGGCCCTTTTTAATATATTTTTAGTGTATTCTAGATATGTTTTAATTTAAATTAAATTAAAAACACTTAGTAATACTCAAATCAATACACATATTTAATAAAAAATGTTTAATCAACTTATATACCCTTTCGTACCCATGTAAACATAGTTTAGCTTAAAAATAAGGGACATTTATTCACACCACAGCTGATCTACCACTGCACCTCTCTACTTATTACACCACACCAAAACGCAAAAATCTACTTTTGTACCACATTCAATTTCAAACATTTTGCATTCCTTAACTACACCACATTTTCTACCTTTACAGCAAATTTTTATACTACTTCCACACCAATAATTTTTTATTACATATTGGTCCCTAAATTAAATGTAATTTACATCCTACAACCCCATCTTCTTCATCCTAAATCATCTTATTAATCACCCACAATTCATCATATTCATCACAAATCCTTTACAAATTCTTCACAAATTCATTATCTTCATCACAAATCTTTTAATCTTCACAAATCCATTATCTTCAACATCTTTTTTCTTCACAATTTTAATCACATTCATAATCTTCATTTTTTTCCTTCACCATCTTCATCATCTCCATCATCATTTTTTTCTTCATAATCCTCCTCCTCATCATCTACATCAAATCCCACCAACATAAACGAAAAAAAGCCTCTTTGGATGTTGTAAACCAAGATATGGATTGATCAAACAATGGAATCAAAAACCCCCAATTTGAGAAATTGGGATTTCATGCAAATTGAATTAGAATGTAAATCTGAAATCAATGCACTTTTGTATATTCTTTTCTTGTAATAGAAATGTAAAAATATTTTAATATACATGAAATTAGTGTATTACAAATTTATTTTGGTTTGGTGAAGGAATGTTGCAAAAGTTCAAATTTTTTTATTTGAAAATGGGTTTTGGTTTGAAGACGCAGATGAAGAACATAGAAAAAATGGGTTTGGTGATAAGAAAATTGATTTGGGTTTGAAGATGAAGAGGATGAAGAAGATGAAGAAAAATGAATTTGGTGATAGGAAAATTGATTTGAGTTTGAAGATGAAGATGAAGAAGACATAAAAATGAGTTTGGTCATAGGAAATTGATTTGGGTTTGAAGATGAAAAAGATGAAGAAATTGAGTTTGGTGATAGGAAAATTGATTTGAGTTTGAAGATTAAGATGAAGATGAAAAGATGAGAAGATAGAAAAAGGAGTTCGGTGATAGGAAAATTAATCTGGGTTTGAAGATGAAGAAGAAAAGATGAAGATGTTTTTTTTTTTTTTGTAAATTATAAATGTTTGGTAGAAAATATGATATTATAAAATTTTGACGGTAGTGAAAAATGTTTGGCAATAGTCTTTTTTTTTTTTTTTTGTAGACAAAATGTGGTTTAGACGTAGATTTTGAAATAACATGTGTGGTGCAACAAATAGATATCATATTTTTTTCATTTAGGTGTGGTGCAGTTGTAGATTTTGTGTGTTGCGAATAAATGCTTCAAAAAATAACTGCTACATCGTAATTTTTTACACGGTCCAGAGCCTTAAAACAAAATTTTGGCTAAGTGCCCTCAATTACGGGAAGCTCTTCCCTAGTATCTCCACATGCACCGAAGTGATCGGTGGGTTGATCAGGGCCACACAGTTTACATCTAACATCTAAACTGTGTGGTTCTGATCAACCCACCGGTCACTTCACTCTAAAATCCCTCAAAACACAAAATGTTTCCCTCAATTACGGGCACCTCTGCTTGTATCATATTTTGCAACTGTTACTTTTTTCGTTAACTTGACGGAAATTAGACGGAACTGACCACCACTCTCCTGCAAGTTTAAAGACAAGTGACATTAATTATTTATGACATACTCCCAAATGTTCTTCAACAATATTCTGCTAGTTTTATATATGATAGGAATATTCAATGTGTATTTAGAAAAATTGTGTAGTAATAAACTTTCTGCTTAATACACATCAGTTACATTACATAGATATTCAATGCATTTATAAAAAAAACATTATGTTTCCTCTAACTATTAAAAGATCTATTAATAGAAAAAAAAAAACTTGAAGATCAATCAAATTACAAACAACAAACAAAAAAAAAAAAAAAAAGAATTTGTTGTTTGTCTACAGAAAAAATAGGCATCGTAAAGAAACTTTCTGCTTCCCCTATCTATTAAAAATAGGCAACTATTAATACACACAAAAAAAAAAGGCCTTGAAGGTCAATCAAATTACCAAATTAAAAAAGTTTAATAAATAAAATGTTGTTTTGTCTACAGAAAAAATGCGTTCATGTGAAATTAAATTAAATTTGTTTTAAAGGTCAATCAAATGGTATCACCATTATTAGGAAAAAAAAATCCTTCAATTTTGCTATAGAAATCAATCAAATGGTATAACCACTAAATTAAAGGCCTATATAGCAAGAGGAAACAACAAAATCAAACAAAAATAGCTATTTACTCACCGTAAATAGGTTGTTCTGCTCCCAATATTCGAAGTGTCATCTTGAGCACGACACTCACCGGCACCGACAGATATTACACTCACCGGTGCAGACAGAAACTCCTCACGATTAAAGTGTATTGGTCTTCTGTCTAAGATAGGTTTTTGTTTCTCGTATTTGGGAATGACAAAGGGGGGTGGGAATGACAACAATTTGGAAAAATGCAGTGAAAATGGAAAACGCGTATAGCATTGAGAAATTAGAAAAAATGTTGTGTTAAAAATGGTTTAAAAGCCTTGCAAAAAAGTTTAAAAAATAAAAATGTTGTGTCAAATAATGTGGCGTTATATTTGTAGTCGAGTGATGGTCATTTCCGTCCAACATAACGGAAAACGTGAAAAGGGTTTTGCAAAATATGATACAAAATAGGTGACAAAATTGCCAAATTAAAAAAAATAAAAAAAAAAAAAAAAGCAAGTCCCAAACTTGACTGAAAGATGAGGATGATTTGAGCTAATAACTCTTTTTTGAATAGACAGATATCTTATCATGTTTTGTGCTTGAAAGACGAGGATGATTTGCGCTAATCGCTCTTTATTTGAATAGGCAAATATCTTATCATGTTTTGTGCTTTAAGTATGCAATATGAAGTGTAAGTCATAAGGATGGAATCCACTACATCCTAAAAAATGTGGAGTAGAAAAATGGTAGCTGGGAATGTAAGTCACAAGGATGAACTCCACTTCTTCCTTGGATATGTGCAAGCCTTGTGGATATTTTTTTTTTTTTTTGGAGTGCATGGCTCGTGGATTTTTCATGAATATGTATGCAAGTCTCGTGGATTTTTCATGGATATGTACAAGCCTCGTGTATAATTAGTCGATATGTGAAAGCCTCATGGATTTTTCGTGGAGTAGAAAGATGGTTTCTTGCATTGGTTGATTGAGCACACATTTGATGTGATCAAAGGACTGATAGTCAGGAGTGTAAATCACAACTCGCAAGGATAACTCCTTCCTTGAAAAATGGAGTAGATAGATGATTCCTTCAGTTGTTAATTCTAGCACTGATTGATTGCGCACACCTTTGATATGATTAAATAATAACGATTAATGGTGGGTTAATGGTAGTTCTAGTATAATTTTCTACTACATTTTCCTTTTTTGAGGGTTCTTTTTTTTTTTTTTGGGAGGGTATTCAAACTCTTAATCTATATGGGAAAAAAACACAATGCATCAATACTCCATTAGAGCACTTTCAATTAATAATGTAAATGTTTAAAATACTACACTTTGAGTTTACCATCCAAGATGAAATGCATTAAATTCTCTATTTTTTAGAACCTAGATGAATGTAGTATATATAAAGGAATAGTTGGACAGTATGTATGAATGCGCTAGATGTAAAGAAAATTTTACAAATGCCAAATGATGGGCGAGACCCTGCTTGGGTTGTACGCTGAGATGAACTTATGCTCATAGTTTTGTCTGATGAGTGTCACGTGTACAGTGATCGATCTCAACTATGTCAGCGTCACTTAGCCTACATCCAAATGATAGTACCATTCATTGTGACAGTAAGAGTGTAATACAATTGATCGAGGATCATATGTATAATGAAAGGATAAAGCATATTGATATGAGATATTACTTCATTCGAGAGACTATAGCCGAGAGGAATGTATATGTTCATAAAATCAGTTACTAAAGACAGTCATACAAATATGTTTACGAAGTCTCTTAACGTTGTAAAGTTCAAACAATTCTTAGACTTGATTGACGTTCTAAGATATTTGGGAAGCTTGTGAAGAAAGAGTAATAGCATTACTCCTTTTCAATATGGGTCAATTGCCCCAATGTACATACTGGGGGTTATGTGGATGAGTCAATTTTTTCCCACACCGGCAATGTGTTTAAGTAGCCAAATTCTTGACTTTGAATATTGGTCGGGTTTGATGCTCGACTATGTATGAGTTTGGAAAATTTCAATGAGTTCGATTTCGTTATTACTAACAAATATGGTCGAGAATCAACCAAATCCTTCTCAACACGTATATTCCGAAATCATATATTTCAATTATGGATAATGTGTCGTTTATATTTTGTTTTTCAAACTTTAGTCGAGAATGAAACAAATGTAAAAAAAAAAAAAAAAGACGAAATTGGAAAAAAAAATGCATGTGGTAAGATAAAAATTTGTGTGAAAAGATATTAAAATTAATTATAGTGTCAATAGAATTCAACTTTTTTTTTTTTTTTTTTGTTTTTGACTTGTGGGCTTCACGAGTGTTTTCTTTGTATTCTCCAATATAGTAATGTTGTTTTATTTTTATTTATATTTTTTTTTGTGTCTGTTAATGTAGATTATATTAACCGAACCATGTAAATTAAATGTGATGTTAAATCTTTTCCTTCTATTATATAAATTTGTTATTGCCGTTAGTGGTTTTTGTTTTCCTGACATGTTATAATGAATATCACAATTACAATGCATCATAAAGCATCACTGAGACATCACAAAACACAATGAATAAAAAAAATTATCTTGGGGTATCCAAAAGCATCACATTTACTATGTCTCACATTGCCTTGCAATAATTATTGTGAAAATTTTAGTAGTATTATTTTATTTTGAGATAGAGATAGTAGCTATATTTTAATATTGCCCATTCCTTACACATATTCAGAGGCCAAGTGCTAACAATAATTGAACCCCATTTGTCCATTTTTAATACGTACCGGGTTCGCCTCAAAATATAAATTATCCTATGAGTATTTACTAATGTCTAAAATACCCGTTGATTATCATTATATAATACTCCTTCCGTTTTTATATATATGTCATAGAGAGAAGAATCACACAAATTAAGAAAATAATTAATATTGTATTGAAAATGTATTTTTTTTATTGGAAATGTAAATGTTTTGTTGTAAATGAGTTTTTATTATTGGAATTATGTTTTTTTTATTGGAGATATAAATATTTTATTGGTAAAGGAGGAAAAAATAATAAATGTTGTATTGGAAATGTAAAATGATAGATAAATAAAAAAATAACAAAACTAAAATGAATGAGATAAAAAAGAAAGAGCGATAGTCAAAAACACAAAATAGACTTAATTAGGTAAATAGAGATACTAAGGAATCTTATTTGATTATAAGGGACACAAATTAGATAGATAGACTAAAATCATTTTAATGAAGGAATAAAATAAAACAAAATAAAATAAAGGGAAGAGACGCTTTTTTTTCTTTTTATTTTTTTATTTTTTTTAGCAATGAAGCCGCTGTGGTTTTTAATTTAATTTATTTTTTATTTTTATTTTTTTGAGCACGGAAGACGCTGAATATGGTTTGTTTCTTTTTTTTTTTTTTTTGGAGCAGGAAAGGCGTTGAATGTTTTTTTTTTTTTTTTTTTTTTTTTTTTTCTGGACGCCGAGACGGTGTGTTTTTTTTTTCCCGGTGACCACCGCGATAAATTGACCACCCGATGCAACGACCACCCCATGCAAAGACACCGCGATCAAGTGACACCGCATTGCAGAGACATCGCGAAATTATGACATTTGAGGATGCAAAGACACCGCGATGCAAAGACATCGCGATGAAGTGACACCGCGATGCAGAGACACCGCGATTGACCACCGAAATCAAATGACCACCCGATGATGCAACGACCACCGTGATGCAATGACCACCCTAATGCATTGACCACCGTGATGCATTGACCACCTCGATGTAGAGACACCGCGATCGCAGGCGCGCCGATGAATTGACACCGCGATGCAAACTCCCCTGCCCCATCCTTTGACCATGCTTACTGGCTTGAATCCAGGGTAATAAACATTGCAAACTTGACGGATGAGAAGCCTGGTCAGAAGAGTTCCAACCTTTGTTGCCCGCCGGCGAGTGAGTCTCATCGACAACCGCGATCGCATGACCACCCCGATCAGACACCGCGATCGCGATGACCACCCTCGATGTAGAGACACGCGATCAGCGGACCACCATCGATCGCGAGACACCGCGAGACACCGCGATGAAGTGACACCGCGATCTGAGACACCGCGATGAAATGACACCGTATTGCGAGAGACACCGCGATCTGAGAGACACCTGATGAAGTGACACCGCGATGCATGAGACAACCGCGATCTGAAGCGCCTCGATGAAGTGACACCGTGATGCGAGACACCGCAATGCAGATGACCACCCGCGATCACGAGAGACACCGTGATCGCAGCTGACCACCCCGATCTGAGACCACAACACGATTCAGATGAGCACCCCCGATCAGAGACACCGCGTGCAAAGACACCGCGATGCTTGACCACCCTGCATCCATTGACCACCACGATGCACGCGGCCACCCCGATCTGAGAGACACCGCGATCTGATGACCACCTCCGATCTGAGAGACACCGCGATCACGACCACCCCGATCAGGTGACACCACGATCACGAGACATCGCGATGTTATAACATTTGACGATGCGAGAGACACCGCGATGAAGTGACACCGCGATGAAATGACACCGCGTTGCGAGCACAACGCGATCGCGTAGACACCGCGATGAAGTGACACCGCAATGCAGGTGACATTTGATGATCCGACATCGCAATTAAGCAATACCGCGATGACATTTGATATTTTTCTCGACTTGATTTGAAAATTGATTTCTTTTCTTCATAAAATCGACTTCAAACGGCTATATCACGGTTGAGCCAAAATTGTACACCCAACAACCATCATGATGCATTGACCATCGCGATGCATTGACATGTGAAGATGATGTGACATGTAACGATGCAAATGACATTTGAGGATGTTATGACATTTGACGATCAGTTGACATTTGACGATGAAAAGACATGTAAATTAAGGTTGTAAGTGAGCCAGGCTACTCGTGGTGGTACTCGTACTCGACTCAAGAGAGAGTTTGACTCGATTCGATTTTTTCGAGTTCGAATTGAGTCGAGCTACTCGAATAATTAACCGAGCCGATCTCAAGTTTTAAAACATAGTAATCGAGTACCTCACGAGCTAATCGGGCTTCATTAATTAAATATTATTTTTATAATTCAAATAGTATTATTCGAGTCTAGTATTAGACGAGTCAAGCTCGATCTTGCCATATTTTAATAAAAATTAAATGAATTCCAAGAAAACAATCGAGCTTACGAGGTATATAGAGTGCTTAGCGAGTCAAGTTCGATCTCGTCTTTTTATGGCTTGATCGAGCTCGAGCCGAGTTTCGAAATTTTTATACAATCAGAGAAATCGTTTTATGCAGTGACACCCAATAACAACATTTTATGCAGTGACACCCAACGACACCAACATTTTATGCAGTGACACACATTATGCAAATGTCACTTTTTTTCAAAGTAAATAAACAAGCATCATAAAGGTAAATCCATACAAAGCAAAAGAAAATTGAAACAAAATAGCCATGATGAAAAAGTATACCAGATTCTGGAATTCACTCACAACAAATATAAGTTCAAAGCCCCAAGTGACCAACCTTTTTAATTATTTCTTTATGCTACTAATTATCATGACAACAACACAAAAGACAGAATAGGCAGCATCCCAGATAGAACCTCACCAGGAGCGTATGCAGTCACAGCTGTCCATCCATCAGGCCACATTCAATCACGCCAATTACCTGTTTGATACTTGTTATATATATACATATAAAAACAAAAACACGGAGTATATAACTGGTAATTACACAAGTGAACGGAAGAAAAATGAGTACCTGAATTAATCATAGGTTCAATGGAAAAGGTTTGGCCAGCCTTCATTAATCATTACACCAACTGCTATATTTCTGAAAAAGATAATAAATTGACTTAAGTTCTTCACCTTCCCAGACAAGATTGCATACTCTAACAGTTCATCCACTATTCTTTTGTAACTCGTTTATTCTTCCGCAACATCTTTTTGCTTTACGGTATGTTGAATCATAAATCTGAAAAGAAAAAAAAATCGACGTGATGCAGTGACATCAATGTAGAATGGAAAAGACGGTAAGGTTGACACAAACTATACAAAGTTTTCACGATGATACTCAAAATGTAAAAGAAATATCAAGACCAAAAGCTTTGAACAAAAGTGAAGAGTCAAACACTTTTTAGATTTGTTCTTTGCTACCGTATGTGTAGCATGCTTTACCTTTTGGTTACTAAATCAAACATATTGTCTTTTTTATCTCCTCAACATATACCTTAGAATTCCATCGATCGGTTGTATTATGGTGGATCAAGTAGTCGCCACGTTCACAATCTCTTCATATATCCCTTGCTTCAACCTTCATGTCCGAATGCTATTGATGTTGCATTTCTTTGTGCTCTTGCACTTATAATAACCTCTGTCATTACCACGACTTCTTGTTATATACTTACGGAGCATGTCATTTCGGTGTTGATTTTTTTTCCTTTCCCATCACATGTGATTTGCTAGTAATATGTTGGCCCTGTTATACAAATACATTAAAGGACTATCACCATTCATATCGAAGTAGAAGCACAACAAAAGTGCATAACGTCCACAAATTTCATTTAAATTGCATAAAATCTAGTTGATTAAAAGGCAAATTGAACTTTACCTAAAAGACAGAGACTTTATAATTGAGTTTCTTTCGACTCTCATCCAAAAGCCCATACATGTTCCTTCTGTGAAGTAGAGCTTCACCTTCAAAGATACGACGAGGGTCCTTCTCTTCCACAGTGAGAAGATTCCTAGCATTGTTTCGGATACAGCTCAGAGCATATTGAACTCTCCATAGTTCCCTTTTTGCAGCGAAGCCCGTATTCCCCACAACATCAAGAATGACACTACACCAAGAAAGACTACAATTATTTTACAAAGCTAGCAAATTTATGTGTCCAAATGTATATACAGTGACATCAATGTCATTGCATCAATTTTATTCCAAATCATACTCAACAATATGCTCCAGAATATCTAGCAACAATTACATTTAGGACATAACCTCCACTGCAGACAATTCTAAAAAGGGAAATGGTATTCTTTTAATTTGCCAGAAAATGTTTGAATTGGAAAGTTTTATACACAAAGCAAACATGAGAGGAATAATTGAACAAACAAAACATGACATTAATTACCTGCTGAATACTTTCTCTTTGGGCCCAAAGTTCAGAAGGAGGATTCAAGAACTCATAAGTAAATCCATTACTCTGCCTGTATAATTCCCCAAATTCCTCCATATTATGAATCCCACTTCCTAAAAAGCAATTTTCTTGGCCAAAATCCAGGATTCTGTAGGTGTAACAACACCATCAGGTCCCTACACCAGCACGCCCACAACCAACTACGATCCAGATCTCAAGCAAACCGTCTTCTTCTCCTTCCGATGATTCCGTCATTGAAGTATATTGCTTCGAAAAATTTCTGGATGGAAACAAGCTTCGAATTGCTCCTTTGTGAGAATCTGTGCCACTAATTGGATCAAAATGTGACACTGTTATCGGCGGCGGCGGCGCCGACATTTGGGAAATTGATTTTCGAGTTCAGTCACTCAGGAAGAAAGACGGAGAAGAACGAGTCGTGGAGTCGAATTAAACGATTAAGAAGCGATTTGAAAGCAAGCTGCAGGGGAAGAAGAGTATAGAAGGGCAATTTAGGAAATCGAGATAAAATGTGTCGCTTATAAACAAATAAGATTTAGGTGTGTCACAAATCATATTAAGTGTTATTAGTCGCTATAAACAAAAAACCATAAAAAAAAACAGTAGTTCTTAAATAATGAAAAATTGTTGGATCCATAATAAATTAAGGATAAGATAGAAAAACGAATAATGAAAAATTGTTGGATCCATAATAAATTAAGGATAAGATAAAAAAACGAGTAATAAATATTGCGTTGATAATGTAAAATTAGTTATATTATGAGATAAATAAAAAATATATATGATAATTTATATTTTGAGACAGTAAAATATAGTATAAATAAAGAAATAAATTCCACTCCTTTTCCTCTTCCACACATTTCTTCGTCTTTCTGTTCCTTTCTTTTCTCCCTTCCCTTAAGCTGCTATGGGAGCTCGAGCTATGGAGGGGGGGGGAAATGGTTGAGCTTAAAGTCTAAAACCAAAAAGCAGTCTTCTTCACGAGAGATGTCAGCCTAGCTGTACACATATGCGTAGTATGTATATATAGTTCATGATCGTCGTCATCAATTATGGAAGTGACAGCTTAAAAGATCCATAAAAAAAGGTGGAATTCGGTGGCAGGTGTGTGGTGTGGGTATAGCTTCACGGGCTATAGGAAGTCGCTGTCATTTTCTTCAAACCTACTACTTGATTTCACTTCAATTGTGTGGACAATTGTTTGCCACCTTATAATTGTGGGGTAAAAATTTAGGGTTTCTTCTAGATGTGGTGCTAGCTAGATGCTGAGCTGATCATGGTGACGAGGTCTTCTTAATTAAAGAGTTGGCTTTGCTTTTTGGAAATAGAGGAGTATATTATTTGTGTGTGGCAATTGGCATGATGGATAGAACAGCTGTGACAGTTGGACCAGGGATGGACATGCCTATAATGCACGACAGTGATCGGTATGAGCTTGTTCGTGACATTGGTGCTGGGAACTTTGGGGTTGCAAGGCTAATGCGAGACCGGATGACCAACGAGCTTGTTGCTGTTAAGTACATCGAGAGAGGTGATAAGGTTTGATGAAATCCTAGTTTCTTTCTTTTTGATTAGTATTTGCTTTAGAACGTTGGTCTGTGAATCGTTACTGAAGCTTAATTTCTTGTGGGGTTTCTCCTGACTAATCAAGTAAACAAAACAGAGCATTTGTTTTTACGTTGGTAATTGTGGATTAAGAAGGTGACAAAAAATGCTTACAATTACCAAGAATGAAGTTGAAAATTTGTATCTTGGTGTTGTTTGTAAAAGGCCAGAAATGCCCGTGAAATCTTCATTTTTTTCACGGTTTGCATTCCTGGGGATGGGGCTGAGATTCAATATTTGTCAGTTGGTGGCTGAATATCCATGCAGTTGAAGTAGCAGTTAAAGGCCTCTTTTCCCTTGTTTAAGCATGTTTGCTTTGAAGAATTGAGCACCCTTCGAATCAGGGAAGTCCTTTATGGACTAGTTTTCAATTGATTGTGTTGTGGCATCTGTACTTGAACTTAGAACTTTAAGGTGCTAAATGTTTGTTGCTTAAGATTTCATCCACTTGTCTTGATTTCTTTCAATTATTTGGCTCTTGATTTCATTCATTCTGTGACATCTTTATGAATATCTTTGTAATCTAGTAATCTTATGCTAAAAATATGGCAGATAGATGAAAATGTTAAAAGAGAAATCATCAATCACCGATCCTTGAGGCATCCAAACATAGTCAGGTTCAAAGAGGTAATGAACTTCCAAACTTATCTTTTGAGAAAAAAAAGAAGTGGGATTAGGGGTATTTCTTGAGTGCTTAATTTTGTTCATTCCAATGATACTCTAGGTCATATTGACGCCTACTCATTTGGCCATAGTCATGGAATATGCCTCTGGAGGCGAGCTGTTTGAACGGATATGCAATGCAGGTCGTTTCAGCGAGGATGAGGTTGATACCTGATTCATTAAGTTCATTTTCTAGTGTTTCTTGTGCATGTTTACTGATGAATGTTTCTATCTTGTGCTGCAGGCTCGATTTTTTTTCCAACAACTTATATCCGGTGTCAGCTTTTGTCATGCTATGGTACTGTTGATCTTGTATAAGACTAGATGAAACTCATAGTCTGAAGTATTCTCTCTCTGTTTTATTTTTGTGTGTGAATGATTCTATTTATCTTTCACCGTGAAGCAAGTTTGTCATCGTGACTTGAAATTGGAGAACACGTTGCTGGATGGAAGCCCTGCTCCTAGACTAAAAATCTGTGATTTTGGATATTCCAAGGTGCCAACTTGCTTTCTTTCTCATCTCTTAGTTTCTATATATTGAAATGCTTCTCCACACAACCATTGTTGATTGCTCTGAGACTATTTATTGGGGATATTGTCCATGGGAAAATTTTCTTATAAGAATACCGCATTATATTGCAATATTAGCTTTACCATAGGCGAATGGCAACTTCAGTAGTTCCACTCCTTATCTTATCTTCTCCTTTTTTAAAAACCTTTTTCCCTTTTCAAGTTGATTGTGTATATATTTTCATAGCATATGACTCCTTTTTTCTTTATGTTCAGTCCTCGGTGCTGCATTCCCAGCCAAAGTCAACTGTTGGTACACCTGCATATATTGCTCCTGAAGTGCTGCTTAAGAAAGAGTATGATGGAAAGGTAATCAATTACTTCATTGAATACATAAACACTTGATAAAAAAAGGTTTCTATGGAATGTGTCGACTTCATTGCAATTATTTAGGCCGAAAAGAATGAGCGTTGCTTTCAGAGTCTTGATTACCAGTATTAGAAGGCTTATATCATTCACACTTGGATATTAAGATAAACTTCATATGTGTGCAATTTAATTGTTATAGATAGCAGATGTGTGGTCATGTGGAGTTACTTTATATGTCATGCTTGTGGGAGCATATCCTTTTGAGGATCCAGACGAGCCTAGGAATTTCCGCAAGACAATACAGGTAACTCTCTTGTTTCATTTGTTTAACCATTTTTTCAATGTACCTGATGATGTCTATTTGGATTCTTGCAGCGAATCCTGAATGTACAATACTCGATTCCTGATTACGTGCATATATCCCCAGAATGTCATCATCTCATTTCAAGGATTTTCGTTGCTGACCCTGCAAAGGTTAACTTGTTGCTTCCCTTTTCTAAATTGCATTTTTGCTATCCATTTATGCTCTGTCACACATATACACTCCCACTATGTGCAAGAAAGTAGAAATGAAACAGCTTTTCTTCAATGATTGTACCGCGAACAATTTCTTTTTCGTTGGTGGTTCTCGTTTCGTGATGAGGGTGTGGTATTTGTATTTGTTTCAACAGAGGATTAACATTCCAGAGATCAAGAACCATGAGTGGTTTCTGAAGAACCTTCCTGCAGATCTTGGTGATGATAATACGATGAACGACCAGTACCAGGAAGCAGATAAACCTTCTCAGAGCCTGGATGAGATAATGCAGATAATAACAGAGGCAACTATTCCACCAGCTGGGGCCAACAATCTCGGTCAGTTCCTAACTGGTAGCTTGGATGTTGATGATGACATGGAAGACGACTTAGAGAGTGATCCCGATCTTGACGTTGATAGCAGCGGAGAGATCGTGTATGCATTGTAAGGGTTTTACACAAGATTCTTCGGTTAAAAGAGTCTCTATTGCATCAGAATGTTCAAGGAGTGATACAATAGAAACTCTTCATATAAGAATTTCTCAGGCCAGTTAACCTGGGCAGCTTTTGCATTTGTAGATTGTTGTTATTGGTAGGTATGTCTTATCCAAACCTGGAATATCTCAATTTACACTAGTAAGCTGTAACATTAGTTGAAACCCTGTTTGAATTTGATGGTTAAGATTCATGTCTTGATATTAGATGTTTTTCTTAGTAGTATTCAACACCTATGCAGATCCATAAAATGAGACGATGTAATTCGATAATGGATTACACAATCACAATCAATCATTTTTACTGAACAAAAACTAGAGTCACAATATTGGGTGCTTAAATTCAAAATTAACAAAACGAAAGAGATGGCGGATGGCCGTTTGAACTTTATATCCATATAATCTACTTGGAATGTCTCTTTGTTTGAGCATCAGCAATGTGGAACATCAGCTTAGTTCCAATATAAAACGAAAAAAACAATCCGCAAAATGTAGGCAACCCTTGCTTTTGCAAGAATCTGGAAACAAACAAATTCATGTTTGAAGGACCAATAACAAAGCCAACAAGATTAGCCACCATGAGACAAGTGATTGTAACAGCACCAGCTATTGCATTGAGTTCACGGAACACACAGCTCCCGAAAGCACTCTGTACCTGAAAAGATTTTGCCACCGATTTCACAAGCATCTCCGGTACAAAGAATAGACATGTCAACCAAGCCCAAGATAGAAGCTTCCATTCTAAATCATGCCATATGGCTACAAATGTGAAAACCACCCACACATTTAGCAGCTTTCTTTGAGCCCCTCCAAGAGGAATATACATATACCTAACAAGCCATTTGTTAAAGGAAGCATGCCAGTTTTTCCAGAAGATTTCAAGGCTATAACAGTTATTCAAACACTTAGGCATATTCTCAGGGGCTTCAATCCCATTCATCAACGACCAAAACCGAAAGTATCTCCAAATAAGGAAAAACTTAAGCCACATAAAGTTGAGGACACCATATCCAACAATGAAGTTATCCATAGGAGACAATTGCTTCCATACACTACTAATCGCAAAGGCGTTGTAGTAAAACAAGTGTGTCATTACTTCCATTAGCAACAAACCAAGAGCCAAACGCAAACCATACCACATAACGTCTCTAACCAAATAACTATTCTGAGAAGTACCCAACTGAGAGGCAAAAGCATTAAAGCTTATAATTGGACCTGCAATATAAAGTGGAGCATAAACTAAGTAACACAAGTACATGATCAGACAAAACTTGTCATTCGGGACGCTTCGTTCCTGTAGTACCAAATAACATGTATTTCCTCCGGATGAACACGTATTGCAACGTTGGACATGTTTCTTCAGATCGAAACGATTGTACTGCTCAGCCCAATGGTAGTCATAACCATAGCTAATCATGCGTAAAACTACGAAGTTGAAGCAGATATGCCATCTAAAAGTACCACGAAACTCGTCCAAGAAACTGAATCCTTGCCAAAAACTGGAAAATTTATATCCTTCATACACACGATTATATATAAGAAAGAAGAGGTTAAAAACCCAGAGCATGAATGGAAAGTATCTTGTCCTGCCAAATATCTTCACCAAAAGGAAATTAGCTGTAGCAATAATTAGGATGAATATGACACAAGCTCCGTGCAGATATGATAAATATGTCAAAGATATTACTAGCCAGATAATTGACATCCCTTTTGATTTTAAAGAAAAGAAACTTCGCAGAGTACTTGCTATAAGTGTAAATATTCCGAAAACAACAGAAAGAATTGGTAAATTCCCTCTGAAGTTTCTCCATTGGGAATCGGAGACATCATTGAGACGATTACCGATCCATCCAGAACGTAAACCGTGCAGCTTCAAGTAATGATCGTGAGAAAGTTGGAGAGAGCGACGAATGACAAAGGCGTAAAAGAAAACGACATAGAGAATGATAAAAGCAAGCTCTCGTCGTCGCCAGGAGCTCTCCATCACTCAAACACGGCGGCGGCCGGTGGACTCTGCTACTGAATGTATGCACCGCCGCTTCAAATCTGAGCTCCTATGTTTTTTTTTTTACCTTTTTCTTTTTTTTTTTTTTTTTTTTTTTTTTTTTTTTTTTTTTTTTTTTTTTGAGAAGCTTTTTGACTTGAGTTAAGTTAAAGTTTGATTATTATTTATAACACAACTTATATGTGATAAATTGATATTGAATTAACACCTGATAGTGAATTGACACCGTTGTGGGTTAGGTTTGTTAGGTGTTCTTATTGTAATCAAATTAGGTTAGATTGTATCTGACGCCGTGTTGAGTTAGTTCGAGGATCTTCTGAGTGCAATCTCTATGAGAGAGTTAGTTTTATTGTAAATTTGGTCTAATTTGGTATTACAAAAATCTTTCGTCTTTTGGTGAAAGAAAAACATGAAATTGATATTGAATTGAATTCTACTACGTCATCACAATTCGATCATGCACTTACTTTATTCATTCTATCACATTGAACCAAATTTTGTCACATATTACATCTTATATATATACTAATGTCATTGAAATCTTAGACTTACGGTATGTGACAAAAAACTTATTGATTAATTAGATGATATGAAGATGTCTTAACATGATATACAAAGCAACATTATAATACAAGAGATCAACGCATGGCATCAATTATTCATACAATACATTGTATAATTAAAGATGTCAACATGTGATGCATCATGATATTGTGAAAATGAAGAACATCCACAAGATCAAAGGAATGATTTGAGGGCTCAATGCAACTCAATGGATCAACTTGGCACTACACTACATAATACAAGTGTTCACCTTCTTCTCCCAACAGATGAAAGGAAACTTTAGATGCTTTTTATTAAAAATGGTTAAACCCTAATCACAATGGTCTTCATTTCCCTTGTCCCACGGGATAGTGGAGATGTTAATCAGGTAACCTAGTGGTTCAAAATCACGAACTTACCATTATACCAAACAGACTGAAAGAAGCCGACCGTCCCACATGATGAGTTAAGATGTTAACCAGGTAACCTGGTGGCTTATAGTTATGAGTTTACTATTATACCAAACTGATGTGAATCTCGTTGAAAAGAAATAAATTAACTCTATTATTTTTGTTATTGTGCTCGTGAAGACTATTTGGAGTTTTTGTTTATTTTTAGTTATTATTTCTTTTGTTTAAGTCTGTATTTGTCCCACATTGCTTAGTTTGTTATTTTACTTTAGGTTTGTAGTCTATATAAAGACATTTGAATCATTATGATCATCAGACATTATTGAGTGAAATTTATATCAAGCTCTCAAGCTTTTTGTGAGTATTCTTATGCAGAATATCTGAAATCTGAACTCATCAAGGTTTTGAGCATATCAAGATTTTTAGTTACGAGTTAGCTAAGGAGTTCTTAGTTACGAGTTAGCTAAGGGGTTCTTAGTTACGAGCTATGATGTACCGACACTTCAATCTGGTCGCCGTGCGCTGTGTCCGACACAATACACGACACGACACGTTGCGACACCGTGTCCGACACGTGTCAGCTGATTAAATTAATATTATGTAAATTTTAAATATCCGACACGCTTCCGGCACACTGTCGACACTCCCTGACACGGCACCGACACTCCTGAACCAAATTTTTAATTTTTTTCTTTATTTAAGTTAGTCCAATGGAAACGTTAAAATACACGATTTTCATTTATATGATAATTAAATAAATAATACGTCGTATCAAGTTTATATGTTTTTTTGTTGATAAACAATCATTTTTACAATTTGTAATATTTTGAAGGTCAATCACAACTTCTTTTGGCACCATATAAAGGTCAAATATCTATTCTAGATATTTAATAGAGCTTATGTAATATCTATCTTATTTTGTTTAGTTTTTTCCGATGTTTACAAATAATTTTTTATGATAATATATATATATATATGTATATATATATATATATATATATATATATATATATATATATATACGTGTGGCATGCGTGTCGTGTCCTTAAATTTTGGAATTAAGCCAGATCGCTGTCGTCGTAGTGCGACGTGTCCGTGTCTCAGGCAAACATAGGTTACGGTTAGCTAAGACTCATGATCTTCGCTTTATTGATACTTTTAATCGGTCCTTAGGCAAATTCGGATCCGATCCGTTTACGGATCACATCAGCTTATATAAGTTTGAGGGCAAGAATGTCATTATGGTGATTGTGGACAGGCTAACAAAGTTGCTCATTCCCTTACCTTTGATAAAGGATACATTGCTGAGGTGGTTGCCACAGTGTATCTTACTAAAGTGTACAGATTACATGGGGTGCCTGACAGCATTGTTTCTGACAGGGATAAGGTTTTTACTTCAGAATTTTGGAGCTCACCCATGAAGTTAGTGGGGTGAAACTCTCCTGCAACATTACATACC
Organism: Gentiana macrophylla; assembly: GCA_026214975.1. NCBI lineage: Eukaryota > Viridiplantae > Streptophyta > Magnoliopsida > Gentianales > Gentianaceae > Gentiana > Gentiana macrophylla. The sequence continues at coordinate 28,368,093 of CM047813.1, forward strand.
ATCCACAAGTTGATGGGAACACAGAGAGAGTTAACCAATGTATATAAATGTATCTCATGTGTATGTCCTTCCAGAGACGTAGAAGGTGGAAGAAATGGCTTTCTTTGGCCGACATCAGTATAACACCAGTTTCCACATTACCCTCAACATTACACCTTTTGAGGCTTTATATGGTTATGCTCCTATTTCCCTACCTTTGGGGAGCTTTGCTCAAGAACAGTATACAGATGTAGGGGAATTCTTGAAACAGAAGCAGATTGTACTAAAAGAACTGAAAAACCAGTTGGAAGAGGCCCAAGCTAGGATGAAATTCTATGCGGATCAGCACAAAAGAGAGAAGGAATTTGCTGTTAAGGACTATGTCTTCCTTAAGCTGCAACACTACTTACGAAATTCAGTGGCTTTGAGGAAGAATTTGAAGTTATCAGCCAAGTATTTTGGTCCTTTCAAGGTCATAGCCCATGTTAATGAGGTGGCTTACAGACTTCAGTTATCCCCAGAAACCGAAATCTACCTTGTGTTCCATGTTTTTTTACGATGAAGAAGTACATTGGGGCAGCAGTGCAGCCATCAGTCTCCCTACCTATCACTAACCAACATGGTGAGGCGGTTGTGTACATAGAAAAGGTGTTGCAAATCAGTTCTGTCAAGAGTTACAACAAGGTTGTGGTTCAATGGAAAATAAAGTGGCTTAATTTGGTTGAAGATCAAGCAACATGGGAGGATGCAAACTTCAACATTTCCCATTTCCTAGAATTTCCCCTTCCTTGTGCATAAGCAAGGTCTTTTTGGGAGGGTGATGTTAGGAACTAGTTAATTTCTCTAGTGCTACTAGGTATTTCTAGATGTGGATTAGGTGTCTCTCTTACCTCCTTGAGCCAAGATGTATATAAGGGATGTCTGTGTTGTATCATTGCTCACTTTTGATGCTAATAAAACTATCATTTCCCGCCTATCCTCTTCTCCTCTCTATTTTCCCTTCCCCAAATTCTGTTACAAACAGTTACAAAACCCTATTTTTGATGCAGCGATAGAGAAATAAACCAGTTGGATTATAGTTGTTTTTTCCGACTTTGACCAGAATATCCAACTTACATTGGACAGTATAAAATCATTGAAGAGTCTCCGCGTAAAAATTATCACGTTTGATTCCTTGAAGTTTTCCATCAAACTTATACTAGCTAGATAGAGGATTTTACAAGAACAAGTGATTTCTCATTGATTCTTTTGTGCCCAAATGAAAAGGGATTGTTTTGTCTGTACAAGAATCCAAAATGTGTACATTGGCAGTTAATCTTGTTACAACATCAAAAAGCTAACCAGTGCTCTTGAGTGGGAAGAACAACTGATTTTATGGGATCAATTTCATTAGACTATTCACACCTTAAGTTACTACTACACTATATATTCTGCAATGTTGTGTTTCCGGCCACGAACAAATTGATGGCCTCGATGCCAATGACTGAGAGATTTTCACTTTCCAGGGTGGCCTCACCTCCGACGATCCTTTTCTTTCTCCTTGTTTATTCGATTCTGAAAAGCAGAAACTGATTGATTCTTTGATTTCAAATCAGTATCTTAAACACTAAATAAATGAAACATGATTTATTTTTTTTCAATTAGTCCAGTGATTTAATTAAATACCTTATGTTTTGCATCTTGTAGTTCAGTTTCTAGTTTATTAATCCGTCGCTTCATTTGCTCGATTGCTTCTTCCGCGGCTGTTGGATTTATATCCTGTGCTGACCTCGTTATTCCAGCTGCCTGCATTTTTTCATGATTTTTCGATTTTGGTTAATACAATCATTTTGTTGCTTCAAAAGATGAAGAAAAGCTTCCAATTTTCCATTAAAAAGTCTAATTTACCTTTAATATGCTGGTGCACAAGCTGACCAACTCATGTGCTAATTGCAGTCTTTCAGCTTCAGTTTCCTATTTCGAAAAGGATTAGTGAAGGAAAATCAGTATCTTTATTGCTAACAAAGTCAGATTACGTGTCAAGATTAGAATTAAAGTTAAATTGCTGACCTTCAACTTCTTGGATAACCTCTCCTCCTCATCCAAATCAATGCAAGGTATTCTACATCTAGCTGATCGGTACTTGGCTAGTTCTTCCCTCACTCGTGTTAGATTAGCCTCTGTTTTTCGCAGTTTCTCACCGAGTTCCTCGTTTTGATTCTTCAAGTTGTTGTTTTCTTCCTGCTCCATATAGTGAAGGGAAACGAGTTAAAAGACTATTCCTGCTTCTTTTTGCTAAGTTGTCGTGTTTGATGTAAGAAAAAAGTGATTGCTGCACTAATTTCACTAGAGAATATACAAATCGCCCCACCACAGCAGCAGCTTCAGTAAGGAAACGACTTGCCTTGATTTTAGCATGATGATGGATCCGTTGTTGGATATTCTGTTGACCAGACAGCCTCCTTACTTCTGCTTCGAGCTCCATAGCCTTCTTCTTGTGATTTACATTTTCCGTCTGAGCGGATAAACATGGGGCACACATATGTCCAAGAAATTGATTAGCTGAGATTACATTACCACAACCACATCTGCTAACACTAACATGAAAGAAAATGCATAGTAATAAATAGCTAAAAATTCAACCTTGATCATCTCATTCTGTGTTTGCAGCATTTGATCTCTTTGGCGTAATGTTTCCAGTGTTACTTGAGCAGCAATTAACTCGGCTTGTTTTTTGTCAATTTCTTCCAGCCATCTTCAAAAAGTAAATATATTTTTCTTCAGATCATCTGAAAATTAATGCATCAAAGCAAAATAAATGCCATACTGCTGCTAGAGATTGCATTTCATTACCCTTTCCTCTCAATGTTAAACGCATTCAGCTGCTGCTTCAGCTTATCTATCTCCTCTTCCTGTATACATAAAAAGTTTGGAATATTATGTAAATTTCTTCAGCAAGAACCATACCTTTTCCACATAATTAAGCATTAAGTACCTTAAATTGAGCTTCAACGTCTTCATGCTCTACTTTCTGGGTTAGTGTTCGCAGTTCTTGTGTATTGAGCAAGGTCTGATTTTGACAATAAAATTGCTCTGTTAATATTTATTAATTCCAGAAGCTCAATACTTGACCGAGATATGGATTCATAAGAATGAGAGAATAGTTTGTATGCAAATTACCCCACAACTATTCATGTTCAGCTTTACACCCAACAAATCACGGATAACATCATGGGTCATGCTATCTGCTGTAGCTAATCTAGCCTTCAACATGAATATCTGCATCGAAAATAGCATAGAATTTGATCATTCATTGATAAGAATTCAAACAAGGGACACGACAGGTGTAATGCTCATGTACCAAAATCTACCTCTTTTTGTCTACTGTTTGCTAGAGCCTCGAGTTCTTCAAGTCGATGCCTTCCCGCGCTAAGTTCTTCCTCTTTCTCAGACTTCATTTGTTGAACTAGTCCCAGTCCAATGCATTTGAAAGGGGAACCAGAACCCCTAGATTTTGAAGCAGTTTTCTCCAATTTATTAGCGGAGGAATTTGAGCCATGAATAGCAGGCATGTCCTGTTTGACTTGCTCCAGCATAGCTTCTAGCGTCTTGAACTGTGTTTCAAAAATATTTTTTCTTTTGGTTAAAAAAATAAAAAGAGCGGTTCAAAACGCTATCTGATCTGATGTGACACAATTATGATTTACCTTTTGCTTATACTCAGATGCTTGGGCCTCTGCATGCAAATTAACCTCAGATATATGAGACTTGCATCTCGCTATCTGTTGCACGTGCTAAACGGTTCATTAAATGGTTCATTTCAGCTAACATAAAAATAATGGTGAGAACCTTTCACAGCATCACAAGAAAAAATTACCTCAGCATCCCTTTCAGCTAATTCAATCTCTAGAATTTCCACGAGCTTAAGGTTTTCTTGCAAGCTCTTTTCTTTATCCATCAGTTTCCTAAACAAAGATGAAATTAGTATCAAAAGACTTGAAAATAAGGTAATGTTGCATCCATAAATTTTATTTCTTGAAACCTCTTCACATCAGCGTCATAGATTTGCACGCTGTGCATTTGTTGCTTGACAGTTTCAAGTTCTGTTTCAAGCTCTTCCCTCTGTAATCGTTGCTTTTCAGCTTCTTCTATAAGAATGTCAACCTGGGAAAGATGCATGTAAAGGATAAGCATTCCATTCTCGACTTCAAGACGATCTTTCTCAAGTGACTAGCTTATTGACTACCTTATTTTCAAGTGCATTCACAGTACATTCGAGCTCTTGTATAGATCGTTCCAGTAGCTTCACCTCCTCCTCCTTGTTTTCAAACTGGGATTTCATAGCTTCTGTTTCCTATTGACAATAACAAAAATAATAAATAATAAAAAAGGAAGGCTCTGAAAATAAAAAGCAGTCCCGGTCTTCATTACCTCTCGAGCTTCTGCAAGCTGTGCTCCTTTTTCATCTGCCAGATCTCGTTCGATCTCAACCTCTTTTGTCAGTGTTAGAAGTTTTTCATGTAGATCATCCCTTTCATCAGTAACATTGTTCAAGCTATTTTCTAACAACTTAACTGTGAAGCTCATTTCATCCAGGGCACTACCCACCTCAGCAATCTCTTTTTCCAGGCTCTCGTTCACGCGCCTTTCATCAGTCAACTCTTCTTCAACACCTTCTTTGGCTTCTTCAACTTCTTTTTTGCTTTCTATGAGCTCAATAGTTTTGCTGGAGAGAAATCTGACAGCCTCACGCTCTTTTTCTAAATCAGACTCGAGAGAGGATAACATACGTGTTCTTTCCTGAAGCTCAGCCTCAAGTTTTTCGACTTTTGCAATGTTTTCTTCAAGACAAGCTGATTTAGATTTTAGTTCTTCCTCCAAGGCTCCTACAGAGGCATTTAAAGATTCCACTACATCCTTATGATCCTTACTATTTGATGCAGACTCTTGTAACAATCTCATATCGAAAAGCAGCCCATTAAGAAGTTCATCTTTTCTAAACAGCTCTGTTTGAAGTGTAACTGTTTCAGATGCCAGATCTTTTGCTAGCTTCTCCATGTGCTCAAAATCATCCATGAAATGTACTATCCTTTCAAATTCTATGAGCACCTCTTTAAGCAAGGTGTCTGTACAGTTAGAATCATCTGAGAGAAAGTTGCAAAGTTTGCTACCTGCAGCTTGCACGTGTTCCACTGAATCAGCACATTTCATAAGGTTCAAACTTAGGGCATTCAAGCACTCCCCTTTCTCTTGCAAGTTTTGTGTAAGCTCGTTTCTTAAGCCGACATTCAGTTCCTGCAATGAATGGACTTTATCGACTTGAATCTGCAAATCCTGTTCTTTTAGCTGTAAATCGTCCATGATCATGGATTTAGACAGTTGCACGTCATTTAGCTCTGCCTTTGCTATGTCCAGATCACTCTGCATGTTGAGCATATGTTCCTCTAGAGCACAAATATTAGCTCGTAACGTCTGGTTCTCCACATCAAGGTCTTCTACGCGTCTTAACAAAGATTCAAGTTTAGCCTTCTTGTCCTCCAAATCTTGAGAAACCAAACAGTGTTCTGTCTTTGATTTCCCCATCTCAGATTGTAGTGCATTTTCTAACAAACAATTTCTTGTTTGCAATGTCTCATTTTGCTGCTCAAGGGCAGAAATTCGGCATGAAGAATGTTCAAGAGCTGCTTCAAGGTTACTTTTCAGATGATCATTCATAGACTCAGCCTCTTTTAATGCCTGAAAATCAACGAGATGAGCTTTGTGTGATTCATCCATCTGAACTATTCTTGAATTCTTTTTCTCGATCTCACTCAGTAATGCTACCTTTTCCAGTTCTGATATTTCCAGTTTGTTCAGTACAAAAGAGTGTTCAATCTGGTTTTCTTCCAAGATTGATTCTCTTAGCTGCGCATCAATACTCCACAAAATCGTCTCTTTCTTGAAGAGTTCAGCCGCTTCACGTATTTCCTCCGAGTTTGCATGTACGGCACCAAGTTCCTTTAACTTACATGACATGATCAACAATTCAAAATCCCTTGCAGAAAGATTCATCATGAAATTTTCCTCCTGAGAATTGAAGATTTCTTCTTTTTCCTTCAACAATCTTTCTTGATCTAATAGAGATGCCAACACATTTTTATTGCTGAGATCCACATCAGCCATTATAGCACTGAGTTCTGATCCCATGGAATTGGATCTTTGCAGCATTAGCTCCTCCTGGAGTTGTAAGTCCAATATTTTTTGCTCAAAAGTGTTCAACTTGACACTGACTTTTCCTGTTTCATGTTCATGTCTTGATATACGATCAAAGCTGTTTTTAATGTCGGCCAATAGCTTCCCCTCAAGAATCCTGCACCTTTCAAGTTCTCTCTTCGACCTAAAATTATGCTCCCTTAACTCAGATATAACAGTGTTAGATTCGTCTACCCCATGGTGTAGAAAACTATTCTCTGCATTCAATCCAGATACAGTTTCTAACAAAATTCCGATATGGCAAAGGTGTAGCACAGACACTGCACTGTCCCTCATAATAATCTCAGACCAGATGTCCTCAAGACATGACTTCATCAACTTCATTGCGCCGTCAAGTTGAGATTTTACGGCCAGGCAATCAGAGGCCAACGACATAAAATCTTCCATGGATGCTTCTTTTACCTGTGAAGTCATAGTCTCCAACTCCTGCATAAAGTACTTCATTGTCACTGTATCTGACTTGATTTGTTTCTCTAGTTCTTGATTGCATTGGTCCTTCAAATCATTCATTGACTGCAAGCTTTTGACTTTTTCGCTCAGGACATTGCAATTGTTTGTCGACAAAATCTCTTGTTCCTTTATCTTCTTAATGTCCCGCTTTAGGGTTTTGTTTGCTATCACTAGCTCGTTGATCATTGTATCTGCTTCTTTCAAGGTGTCTTGGACCTCCTCAAATTTCGCAACAACGCATGTTGCTTCAGTGGCTTTCTGTACAGCAACTACCTTTGCATCAGAGAGTTCAGCCTCAAGCAACTGTAAAAACCAAACGTTATGGTACGTTATTCAAAGGACTAATATAACATATGGTAATTTCACAAACTATGCACTCTTGCATGACAAAACTGGCATATTGATGTGTTCATTTTAAACAGTATATCTGAACTGCATACATAATTTCTGCGAACTGGTGCCTATATCGACCTATTAAGAAAGCTGAAATCAGAGATCAAAAGCAACATCAGCACTTAGCCTGATTTGGTAAGAGAAATTTGATGGCATACCTCCTTGTGGAACCTGTAGGTGGTACCAGAGTAGTGCACAAATTCTTCAAATCCCTTCAATTTACCATCCAGAACCCCCATTTTCGTTTTGAGTTCTGCTTCAAAATTATCCATAGCTGTTTGTAAATTGAATCCTTGATTCATTATGGATTCAATGCACCTTCTACTTTCTGTTTCAGACATGCGGAGTACGTCCTTCTCATCGTGCAATTTGGCCATCTCAGCCTTCACGCCTTTTAAGCTTTCAAGAGCAGACTCTATTTCCTTCTTCAGAAGATTAATAGTTGCATCTCTACGAATCGAACCCCCAATTAAATTCCTTGGACAATTGTATTCATTTAGATCCTTTCTATTTCCATCTGATTTCTCTTCTGTGTCAGTAGGATATTCGGGAGATTTCATGCAGCTGGAGGCTTCTCTTCTTTCAAAACCTGTCTGCAGACAAAATATCACAACCCATGGAATTCAAGAAATAAATAAAAAACAGTAAAGTAATGTTCAAAATTCAAATCAATTTAAATTAAGTAAAGTATTGCTTTTATAGTAGGTTTTTCCTAATGTTACCGTTGCGTCTCCTGTTTCATCAGTAGGGAAACAAGCAGAACTTCCAATTCCTTCAGTATAATCTTTCATGCAAGACCTTACTGCAGAAACACCATTCTTTAGCTCAGTGAGTTTCTCCTCAGTTTTCAAGATGTCAGCTTCTTCATGCTCTTCCATCTGCTGCTTTAGAGCATTAGCATGCATCTGCTCTTCATATATCTGCATTCTTAAGCCGCTGCAACTCTCCTGAAGTGTTTCTATTTCTCTTTGAAGAGACTGAATCTGCTTCTCAGCTTCTGAAGCCTGATGCTGGATAACGTCATCTTTTTTCAAGCACAGTTCCTCATTTTCAGCAAGTTTAGTTGCCAAAGCCTTGCTTTCACCGAGATGCTGAGCATTAAGTTCAGACAACCTGCTCAAGGCCACAGAAACAGCCATTGTGCAGGTTGTTATCTCTCTTAGTTGATTCTCTCGATGGTCTAACTTGTTCCTCAGATTCGAGACAATGGATGCTTCAGCAGCCAGCTGCGAAGTCAGAAGGGTAATGTTTTTGTCTTTTTCTTTGCATTCCTCCTGATGAGCTTCAGTCATAACCGCAGCTGCACCTTTCAAGGATCTCAGCATGGATTCCATCTCAGTTTTTTTCACAAAGACGTCTTCCAAACATTGGTTTAGCTCTTCAATTAACAAATCCTTTTCTACGATATTTTTAGTCATTTTTCCAACTTGTTCAGAGATCCAACCTCTTTTCTGAGGATACGACTTTGATATAATCTCAAGCTGATCAGATGCGTCTTCAAGAGATTCATGCCCGTTTGCAAGAACCGCTTCAACCTCACTAGTCAGCAACGCCAATTCTTCAGACAACTTTCTTGCATCTTCTTCTTTGTCCTGCAACTTTTCATTTAGCTTCATGTTTTCTTGATTTAAGGTGCTTAATTGTTCTTCCATTCTTTTAATTTCAGCTTGAGAATTTGCAAAGTTTTTGCTGGTCTCCATCTCTTTCAAGCTACTAGCCTGGAATTCATGCTGAAGAACAGCGAGTTCTTCCTGAAGGCACACAATTACCTCTGCTGTTTCAGCTTCAACCTGTCTCCGCACTTCATCCATTTCTTCCTCATTGGATGCCTGAAACACTTTATCGTGTTGGTACCTCTGATTCAATCTCTTCGCTTTCTCAAGTGATTTGTGCATCTTGTTCAAATTTTCTTGTAATGGAGAATTTCCATGTTCTGTGTCCTTATGTAGATTTCTGAATTCCCGAAAATGAGCCTTCTTGAAAGAAGATAGTTCAAGCTCTTTCTTCTGCAAGAGTTCTGCATAATGACTATTACTGTTTTTCAGATCTTCTATCTCATTGATTGCCAAAAGTTGTTGGGACTCAAGAGCATCAATAACTGATTTCGCTTCATCGAGTTGTTTCTGGACAGATTCACATTGTTCAGTTAGCAAAGAAGCTTCTTTATGTGATAACTCGAGCTTTAAGGACAAAGATTTTGCATTTTTCTCCACGTCAGAACGGCATGACCTCTCTTCTGTAAGAATGGCTTTCAGAATATCCAGTTCCAATTGTAAATGCAAGCTCTCTTCTGGTTGCGGATTTACATCTTTATTCCATGACTCGTTCCTCTCTTCCATGGCGTCCGGTACAGTATGACTATTGAGGTACGGAGCTTCTGATATTGGCTCCTAAAAAAAATTACCATCATCCTTAATTTAGCTCATGTCATAAACAATAATACGAAGATACATCTACTTGATTTTGAGAATTTTCTATTTTTCTCATTCACGCGTAAACATAATTGTACATTTGCATGCAAATTAGTCACCTTAATGACTTCAGCAGTGCTAGCATGGTCATGGATCACAGAACTAGTTCTCGTCATAAAAGCTCGTAACTCTTCAATATCCCTGTCAAGGAAAGCTCAAGTGAATCACATCTTCATATAAGAGAAGTAAATAATGGAGGACACTCGATAAAAATGATGATTAATCATCAAAATTGTCAATCATGTAAGATTGGATGATATAGTGGAAAGTGCATACCCTTGGAGCTTTGTGTTATTCTCCATGCAACTGCTTAGCTTACTCCTGCATTCCTCTAATTCGGATTGGGTCCTTTTTAACTAGTACATGAAGAAGAAAATTTCATTATTTTAAGTTTGAAAACGGAAACTTGGAAATAGGAAACTGGGAATCCAAACCTCAAGTTTGAGCGAATCGTTCTCTTTCATAACATTTATAACCTCCTCCTGTGCCAATAAGGAACAATATTCACATTTTAGAGGGATGAATTTTAAGGGGCATCATCCGTGATTGAACCATAATTTGGGAAAGCAAGAGGAAAAAAAACTAAAGCTAATTTAGATAGTTACCGGAGAAGATTTCACATCTGGATGGTTAAGCTGTTTCAAGTGCCCATTAAGAAAGAGATATAGCTGTCAAGGAGAAAAGGACTCATTAAAGCTATGTCAAGTTAAGATTTTTCAGATAACCATGGAGAAAAAACTGAAAAAACCTCATTGATATTAGTATGGTAATACCTGGTCCCGAAGCTCAGATATTTCAGCCAACAACATTTCTCTCTCTCCTTCTTCATAGAAATCTTGAAATCTACATAAAAAAGTACTTTCAAAGTGATTAAACTATTACTACCAACCAACATTGATATAATATTTATAGAACATTTCTAAATATCCACCTTCTAAGTTGTTCAAGAAGCCTAATATTTTCAAGTGCAAAGCGAGTCACTTCTGGATTTTTCTCTATCTTGGCTTGAAGCAATTGAATTTCAGTTGTAAGAGCATTATTCTCTTCCATCAAGTAACCATCTGAGGGGATTAAACCCCCGACAAGGGACTCCATCCTCTGAATTTTGTCTTCCCTAAATTTCAGCATCATCTTTGTACAACGAGAGTCTTCCTCCCTCTGACGAACCTGAAATGAAATGCAAATAAGGCACAAAACGCAACCGGTTATACATGATAAAATTGTGTTATTTCAGGTGCATATCCAAAGGTTCTCAAAGAAAATTAGAGAAAAGAATGAACCACCGGAGGAGTATTACCAGGCGATTCAGCTGTTCGATTTCAGCTTCAAGCTGCTTAATAGAAGTTTCTGTCATCTTTTCCCTCCTCAATGCCCCGGCAAGTGTTATTTCTAATGATTTTAGCTGTAAAACAGGACATATTAGGTGGTAATATAGCAATTGCCTTAAGCATAGACGCTACAATTATCTAAGTTTCTTCAGGATAGTAATGGTATGATATAACTGGCACGTAAAGCAGAATATTTGTTTTGTTGCTATTACATCCATTAAACAATTACAAATGAATAAAGAAGCAAATATGAAAAGAAACTGAATATAGATAGAAAGTTGTTATCTTTGGAAAAATATGGTTTTACCTGTTTAGTGGATAGCATGAGACTGCTTCTACATCCCTTGCCATTAGTAAACGTAAAATCTTCTGTTTCATCTGCTGCTATACGACAACTGTGTTCATCACGTTCTTCTGTACCATTAATAGCTGCTTGGCCAAATGAAAGTGACCGAGCAACATTTTGACGTTTCAGAAGAGACAATTCCTCCTATTTGCCAAATTCCACAAATGTTAGCACCTAAAAGGTACTTGGTATACCCTTATAGCTTATCATAGATGTACACTGACCTTAAGAAGTTGTATTTGATTCTTTAATGTAAGGACATCTCCAGAAGAGTCTTCATTGACAAAAGCCTATCAAATGAATAAAGGAAAATTAAAATAGAAAGTTCTCGTTGATAACTCCAACGGTTTTGCACAGACACCAACACATACACACAAACACACAAAATTCCACCGGTGAAAAGGATGAACTTACATTGTTCTGGATAAGTTTTGCTCGCTGAGCAAATTTTAAAGTGTTTAGTGTTTCCGCGGCAGAGCTGGTGAAAAAAGAAAAATATATTAGGCGTTGTTTATACATATAAGGGCATAAGCCATCCACTACCTTAGAAAGCTTATTCACATACCAAATTGAAGGGCTGACATTCGCGATTATCATAGTTTTCGAGTTCCCACCAAGAGAATCCTGTCTTCACAAAACATAATGAGTACGGTTGAGTCGTAGAGACCAACAAAGCATGATATGTCATTATTTTTGTCACCTGAAGTAAGAATGTGAGTCTTGAATCTCTATAAGGAACATGCTTTGGCTTTCCATTAGCCAAATCAACAAGAACCATTATCACATGACTGCAAAACAAGAATATATTTTACTTTAGAAGATTGGAAATAACCGGTAATACTAGTAATTAGAGCTGGCTATAAGGACTGTTACCCTAGAGTAGATAATGATTTATTAATATTTGCAGCTTCCTTCAACCGGTCACCCTCAGCACCAGAAGTCTTTTGTCTGTTGCAAGCATTGAAAATGTGAATGACATAATGGCAAGAAAAGTTCTTACAATATCATAAACCAAAAGGGTTGAATGTTTTCCTTACCTTTCAGAACCAGCAAGATCGACAAGGTTCAACCTAGCAAACCGGAAATTAGAGGTAGAATCTTTTTCCCACTCACACTCAACCACGCACGTAAAAACACTGTGGGAGCGACTGCTTTCCCTGTTCATATTTGTTGCAGCAACTTTCCTATTTGAAGAACCCTGAAGCAATAACTCAACAATAAGTAACATTTTCGCTGCACATATGGACATAATCACAGAAAAGTGGGCATTGAATTAAGCTAGATCAACAAACATTACCACTCTCAAAAGCTTAAGAACATCGGCAACAGTTTGGACATCAAATTCAGATAGATTTTCAACATACACTCCTTTCTTGATGTCTTCACGCAGCTGCCAAATGTAAATTTTAAACAAAAATGCAAAGGCTCTTTTTGCCAACTATTCAAACTAGCTAATCACGGGATCAAAAGTACCATCAAGTTTGTAGACGAGGGATCCAGGAGATCAGTAATTTGTTCATTGTAAATCTCTAAGAATGAGCATTTACAATGATATCTAAGGCGTTCATCCTTGCGGCTTTCCTCTTCCTGAAAGATGACAAACTTTCAAATATACAAATCAATTGGTAATTATTCAAGAGCCAACCGTGAGTGCCAAATCTTACAGCTCTGATTCTTGCAAACAAGAATTCAAATATGCGAGGTGTCATTCCACGGTTCGAGCTAGGTCTGATTTCTAGCTGTTCAATGTCTCCCAGCATCGTGTATGTTTTCCCACTTCCTGTCTACATTCAAGAACTTTACACCGTAAAAATATTTTTTTTTTACTAAAAGCTAGAAAAGACACTGAAAGCAACAGATGAAGCCAAAAATGACATAAAACAACAATAGCGGTTAGTTTTGCTAATCTTTGAAAGAAGTAGATGAGCAATGAAGAGATATATTATGCCTGAAAAAGAAGTCTATAACACCAAAGCTTAAAATTCCGTATCCGTTGTGAAGAAAAGGCATTGATGCATGCAAGTCACCGGAAGGGTTATTAAAGGGGTTGAATTTGCAATAAAAGTAAACAATGACAAAAAGCACCAAATACAACATAGACCATCATTTCAATATTTTTGGAATGTTAAAGCTGATTTTGTTTCAATAATTAGCAAAATAATGAAGAAAAAAAATCAATCTGGTTTTTCTAAATACACAACTATAGCTTTGCATATGCTTTTAGGTAACTACAATAGTCTTCTATATCCAGATAAGCAGTATACTAATTCTACCATACCTGTCCATATGCAAACATGCAGCTGTTATAACCAGATAAGCAATTTTCCACCATAGGCAAGCCAACCATCCGAAATAGCGTTTCCTGTACAAATTAGAAGTAGAATTGATAGTATTTGTTAAAATGTATGATTAGGCTTACCTCTAACGGCTTAGGCTTTGAAGCGAAATGTTAATATGTTGATATCAGAACAAGAATGACATGCGATCAAAACTCATTGTTACACCACATATGAAGAAAAAACAGTTACTATTGCATTCACACATGCATATGTGATAGGATGTAAAGTGTATAACTTTCATTTTTCTCCAAGAGCTTTAAGTTTTAATGTAGAAGCAGGCACAAGTAGATTCATAAGAGAAATAAATGAAATATTTTTGCTCCAAATAACCTGGTCTATGGTTTCACATGCAACATGATCAAAGGTAAATCGTGCTTCAGGTTGCCCGATCCAAGTGATGCATTGCGCACTCTCCTGTTTTAGGCACCGATTATACCCGTATGTGCTCTTCTCCGCATTACTGAGAGGCCTCACGCGGATCAAAACCTATAAACAATCCATGAACATAATGTACTTCTTCAGAGTTCAAAACACAAACACCAACTAAAAATGCTTAGAAAGTTTGGCACCTATTATGCTCACCGAAAAAAAATTGAAAATCCCATAACAAAAGCAACTTACTTGTACATTGTGCTCCATCCAAAATGATGGATCTTCCTTAAGTTCAAAGTGAGGAACTTCAACTGTATTTACTACCGTTACGGAATTACAAGAAGCTGGTATGCCTTTAGACAGCGCAGAAAAGTTAGGCATTCGAGCACCTCCGCTTGCTAGAGGCCTGGAACCACCTGTCAAACATTGCCCTGGATTTGGGGGTTTGCTCACACTCTTTGTAGGTGTACTCTGAGTAGAATAACAATCCGAATATCCCGAATATCCCGAATTTGCCCTCCTTACATCTGTCTTCATGGACCTAGGAGTAATAATACTACTAATGATAGCCCTCATATCAGACCTTCCCTCGTCATTGACTTCCATAGCATTAGAAGAACATGAATCACTTTTCTGAGCCCAACCAAATTGATTTTTGGCTTGCTTTTCAGGCGTCCTACGAGGCAGTGTCGAGGTAAACTTGGGCTTGGTAGGGGTTTTATCAATTTTACCAGCCTTTCCAGTTACATCTTGATATGTTCCACCTTTGATTTTCGAGAATGGTTCTTGAATTGTACTAAAAGGGGGCCTTGAAGATGATGAGTCGGTGACATTGTGAGACCCCACCGAATCCCTGTGGTTAACAGGGACATTCTCCACTTCCTCAAGATTTAAATTCTTTCCAGAATTTCGACGCAAGAATTTCGAATCCCTCAACATTCTTCACATAAACAAAAAATAAGAAAGCAAAGTAAGAAACTTTAGCTCGATTTCTTGATAAAATGTAAAAAGGGAGTGGTGGGTATTGCACCTGGCTGAAGAAGTGAGGAAAAGAATTCCAATTCCTCGAAACCCTGAAATTGTTTGCCACTAAAATACAGAATGTAGCCGGTGGGCTTGGCTGTATGTCATCAGGATGTTGGTTATGCCATCGAATCAAAAATCGCAAATCTTGAAAAAGAAGAAAGAATAAGGCACATGGCTTTCTCTACACAGATTTCAGAGGAAGAAGGGTTTTTTCTTTCTAGTGTTTATGTTGAATTTGAGCTTGCAGAAATGATATTGCGAACAGGGAGACCAAGTGTTAGAGACGTTGGGATCGAAGAAGTATTTGAATTTCAGAAGGAACCCCCGCTTCTAGATTTTGAATATTGTTGGAGAGGTGTGTAACAAGTGTATTCTTTTGTTTTTCAAAAAACAAAATAAAAAGAGAGATATGATTTGCCAGAAATTGGAAAATCAGGTTGGGTCGAACGTTTGACTTTGCAAATCGCGGTTGTCGCTTTTCGACGTTGAAAATCGCAGGTAAGCGTAAGGTTTTCTACGTTTAAACGTAAGGAACCCTACGTTTAAACGTAGATAAATCTGAATAATTGCAACCTCTAATTTATAGATATTCCTTACGTTTAAACGTAGAAAACTTACGTTTAAACGTAGGTTATTTCAATAAAATAGGGAAGTAGCAATAAATGTATATTTATCTACGTTTGAACGTAGGTTAGAACGTATTTATCTACGTTTAAACGTAGGTTTTCTACGTTTACAAAGAAATTATCTACGTTTGGAAGTGGTAGATGACAATTAATGTTGTTGTAAGGTACTTGTTCAATATACACCACATTGCGGGCTGTTTTTCTCATTCTTTCAGAGTATTGCATGTTAATATACATTATCTAACCACGTTTAAACGTAAAAATCCTACGTTTAAACGTAGAAACCCTACGTTTAAACGTAGAGAAAGATCTTTTGCACCCGGTTATGTTATTTACATTTCCTGACGTTTAAACGTAGATATCCCTACGTTTAAACGTAACAATCTCTACGTTTACCATATTTTTCATGTCAGAAAAGGCACAACCTGATTTTCAAGTGTCAGATCTGACCCGACCTGATTTTCCAATTTCTGATGATTTGCTGATGAATGTTTCCTCTTGGTATTTTTACATCTTCTATGCATTTTTCTCTATCGTTTTTTCAATCTAAAATGTCACACGGCGAAAAAAAGATATAATTTGATTCAATCAATGAAAAGTTAATACATGACAAAAATGCATTCACAGATGATGTAAATACGAAAATCATTAAACAAAATGGATTAAAATTGTCTTTTTATCCCTTAGATTGATTAACAAAATGGGTCGTTGTCTCGTTAGCCCAGTGGTAAGAACTGTGGTCACTAAATCCGGAGTATTCGTGTTCGTCTTTCAGTGGAGACAAAAGTATGCATGTATATTTCGTTTCGTCCCAATAAAATGGACTAAAATTGTCTTTATCTCTTAGATTGACTAACGATGATACGTCATTTTGTAATAATATGTTTTTCCTGGCACAGATCCGACGGCTGAGTCCAATGAGGACTCCCCGCATCAGAATTACCCGTTTTCCTCTTAAGTCCATCACATTATGTATGTATTTTTAGAATATCAATTGAAGATTTATTACATTCTACATTTCCCTTACTTAATTCATCATCACCATCCGACAATTATTTGTTACTTCACATAATTGCATTATTTATAGTCATATTTTTTTTGTCAAAATTTATCAATGTTTTTAATCTATGTAAAACCCCAGAAAAAAAAGATTCTTAGGTCGGAAGTGTTTATGGCACCGCGCCGTTGAATGAGTGACATGTATATATAAAGACAAAATGATGCAATAAGGACTCGTGCAAGGAATTACAGTACCAAGTTTTTGGCCATATCTTGAGCGAAAGATGTAGTATTCTGCACGTTTAAATGGTATTGAGAGATGTATAGTTGAACGACCCTCATCTTACCTTACACAGCTATAGGACGAGATTTCTATTGAGTTAAATGAGATTTTGCAACACGAGAAATTTTATTGGCATCAGCACTCCCAACTCAAATACACCCTCCGTCACGTAATATGAGTCTTTTTGACTTTTTAGTGGTGTCCCAAAATATAAATGTTTCTCACAAAACAATCAGGGCCGGCCCAACACTAAGGCGGTCGAGACGGTGGTTTTAGGCCCAACGGTGTCCCGGGGGCCCAAAAAAAATTCCGTGGAGATTCAATCCGATCCAACCTAATATAATGTGTTAGTTTTTTTTTTTTCTTTGAATTGATAAATGCCCAAAAAAAAAATTATTCGAACCGATAAAGGTCCAACTTTTTTTTAACTAGCCTAATTCAAATCGATAAGTATGAAATTTCGAATTAAATGGTCTAATTCAACGACTTGGCCTTAGGCCCAAAAAATTCCAGGGCCGGCCCTGAAAACAATACAATATTAAATGCATTGCTTTAACTTTCACACGAAACAATGTAATATTATTAGTCAGTTCCAGAAAACAATACAATATTTTGCATTGAAATATTAAAAAGTAACTCATTTAGTAGGTTTTCTTAAACCGTGTGAAATGACCAAAATGTCTTATATTATGGGACGGAGAGAGTATATGGTGAAAGGAAAACATAACACTCATTTCTACCATCTTACTGCCCTTAAAAAATTGCAGAAGCATAAGATTATGTGCTTGAAAACATTTGACGAAGAAACCATCAGAGGGATGATCTGCAATTCAATCAAAAGTTGTACACTAATGACCAGGATGGCAATTGTGATTCCTTTTTTTCCTCTATGCTCTCTCCTTAACAGGCTTCTATCTCTTGAGCAGAATAGTGTCGGAAATGGAAATAGAAATGACCCTTTTTCATATGGGAACATACAAGTCACTCGGGCCTGTTGGAATCCCCTCCGGCTTTTATTAAGAAGTATTGTCATATTTTAGTTCTTGCTCTCGTGCAATTTGTCTCGCACTCCTTTAATTTGGGTAAGTATCCTAGCATTATGAATGTTAGGACAGATCGCTCACACTTTTAAATGATAAGGAAATAAAGTAGCACCTTTATTAATACCAATTGGTTTTAGTACAACGGTAAGCGTTATATCTTAACATGGTATCAGAGGCATAGGTCATGAGATCGAACCCTGATATCGACATTATTTAAAAAAAAATTGTGCAAGTGTTGGGACATATTACCCACACTTGGGGGGGAGGGGGGTGTTGGGACAGATTGCCCACACTCTTGAATGAAAATTGTGCAAGTGTTGGGAGAGATTGCCGTGCAAGTGTTGGGAGAGATTTGAAAATTGTGCAAGTGTTGGGAGAGATTGCCGTGCAAGTGTTGGGAGAGATTGCCCACACTTGATGGGGGTGTTGGGAAAGATTGTTCACACTCTTGAATGCCTAAAGAAATACAGTGGCGCATTTACTGGCACCAATTGGTTTTAGTAGAATGGTAAAGGGGTGTTGGAGAGATTGCCACACTCTTGAATGCTTAAAGAAATATAGTAGCGCCTTTACTGGCACCAATTGGTTTTAGTAGAATGGTAAGCGCTTAATCCTAATATGGTATCGGAGCCAGAGGTCACGAGATCAAACACTGGTTGGAACATTATTTAAAAAGAAATTGTACAAGTTTTGGGAGAGATTGCCCACACTTGAGGGGGGTGTTGGGACAGTTTACCCATTCTCTTGAATGAAAATTGTTCAAGTGTTGGACAGATTGCCAATACTTGAGGGGGGTGTTGAGATAGATCGCCCACACTCTTAAATGATAAGGAAATAAAGTAGCACCTTTATTAATACCAATTGGTTTTAGTACAACGTTAAGCGCTTGATCTTAACAATGAACGGTACTCTTATTTCTTTTATTCCAAAGACTGCTCCCCCCGGAGATCCCTGCACAATATCAGCATATAGCCCTCTCCAATGTTGTAGTCAAAATTATAACAGAGGTGATTGCTAAAAGAATGAAGACTGGAATTGATAAATTGGTGGTAGCCTACAAAAAAAATTGTATTTCAGGAAGAAGAACCACGAGCAATATTTTGATTGTCCAGGAAGCCCTATAATATTTCAGATTTAGGAAGGGAAAAGGGGCATTATGATGGTGACGAATATCTTGGAAAGGCCTACGACATAGTCAACTGGAAATTTGAGGTGACATTCTTAACAGCATTGGTCTTTCCGATATGCTTGTTAAGTTGATCATGCACAACTTGACTTCTACTTCTTTTTCTATATTATGTAATGGCACAACTTAACATGCTTTTGTAAACCGAAACCGGTTTAAACCAAACTATTGAGATTGGCTTCATTGTGGTTTAGTTTTTTGGATACCAAATTATAACCCTCAAACCGACTAAAAATTTCCAAACCGGCCCAAATCAAATCCATGATCAACCCTATAGCAATATAACGATATTCTTAGACTTATTTCCATGTGAACAAGTCATCAATTTAACATAAACGTAAACTAAGTCCACGTATAATGATTTAATGAGATAAAGTCCTTGATAAGGGCCGACTTGAGTCTCGCCACGTGTCATCTTTACGTTGACTAACCATTAAGTCAAGATAGAGAAATTATAGCGTTAAGGGTCAGGAGCCCTATTTTATACCTAAGGGCAAATCTGAACCCAATGTGGGAGGTCTTGCCTGTTGATGAGAGTCAAATTTACTATAATTTCGTGTGCATTTTACCCCCTGTTTGTAGCATATTCGATGTGATTTTTGGGTAGTTAAGTTGTTTTTATAGGCTCGTTTCACCACGGTTCGAAACCGCGAGACGAAAGACGTTTACGTCGACAATCTCGATGACGATGACAAATTAAGTCACCTTGATGATTTGAGCCCTAATTTAATCTAGTGATGAACACACAAGAACCCTAATGCCGAAAAGATGAATGAGGAGGTGGATTTTATGTATGCGGCTGAGTCCAAGACTGTATCTTGGATTGCCTACGTATCCTGTTATGTTCCAGGAATCAAGCCTTACGTAGTTCCTGGATTGGGGTATTTATAATGACAATACTTGCCTAAACCCTAAGGTTAAGTCGGCTTGTGTTATTGTCATCTTTACCCTTAAATGGGCCTTGACCCTTGCCCAAGCTATCGTGGGTGGGCTGGACGGTGGCGCGGACTCGTCCTCGGTGTCGATCTCGCCGACTTGCGGTGATCGACCCTGGACTCATTGTCCTACATTGCTAGGTGGTGTGGACTCTATCCTATGGACTTGTCATCTCACCTTTGCTCGGTCGTCGATAATGATCGATAGTAATGCTTTGGCTTTTATATGATGGCCTTGGCCTCGAGCACAGGCATCGACATGGATATCTTTGGAGTTATTTTATAATATGATGACCAACCGATAGACGACACGTGGAGGGAGTGAAACCCTGTATCGTCATAAGCCCCCCAGACTCGAGAGAGGCTACCTCCGTTGTCCGAGGTCGGGTCTGTCATTCGAGTCGTCATCGAGTTGGGTGTTTCTTTGGGCGGGAGAAAGCCCGCCTTTTCATAACCCTAACTGCCTAGTGTCCACGTGGAGCGGTTTCTAGCCCACGAAACCGCTTGAATCCCGCAAAAGACGCCGTTCTTGCCTTGATAACCGCGATTTTTGGTGGTTATAACCCCCATTATCCCTGTCTTTTCAAATCATTTGCCATATCTTTTGCTACCATATATAACAGAAGGGACAAAGGCCGCTGCAAAACTTCTTTGCTATATTCTTCATCTCATTCTTCAAATTCAAAACACCAAGTAAGATTACTTCTTTTTTCAGTGTTTATCTTTTCTTTTGGTTTATCTATGTCACGCAGTAGTAGTAGTGCCACAGAATCTGATAGAGGTAGTGATACGCCCGTTCATAGCCATCCTCAGGCACCTGTTGTTTCCGATCATCTCCTCCGGCAAGGGTCCGGCGAACCTTCAACTTCCCCTCCTCCTGTCCCTAACCAGCCCAAAAAACTAGTCACAAGGATGGATGGAAAGGGTGCTAAGGGATGTCTAAGCACACTTACTTCAGAGGATGTTGTTGAAATTTGCCGGAAATACAACATCACTAACCCTCCATTTGAATCTCAACTTCCCTCCGGCAACCATATATTTGCCGACGAGCCCCCAGAAGGATTTTGTGCGATCTACGAGAATCAACTGGCGAGTGGATTGAGGTTTCCACTCTGTCCAGCCGTTCTGGCCATCCTTCATCACTACGAGATAAGCGTGTCTCAACTCGCCCCGAATGGCGTCAGAACTCTGATGGGGTTCATCATAGCGTGTCGAGTGGCGCAGTGCGCTTCCACGAGTGCCCGTGTTCGATACTACTACAAGATTGCTGCCACACCTGACAAGTTGTGGTATTCCTTCCAGAGGAGAACAAATCGCCACGAGTTCATTACAAGGGGGCCTTCTTCTCATGGGGAGTGGAAGCCTCGATTTTTCTTTGTTCGTCATGGCCTTGATAACCCCTACATCGGTCAATGGAGGTCGAGAGAGGGGAAACAAGACAAGCTGGGGAGAGAACCGGCTTCACACGAGGCTCGACTCCTGAGTAACCATACTTTCGAGGTGTGTACTCGAGACTTGAGTCTCTTGTATCACCTGGCTCGCTTAGAGGAAGCTGGGCCCATGCCCTATGTAGGCCTGAACGTTCCTGATCACGAGAATCGTAGGATGCTTTACTTATTTGCTTGTTTTTAACATATTAAATTTATTCTTTGGGTCGATAACTCGTTGCTTGCCGATTAAAAACTAACTTGTCTTTTCTTATATTGCGGTGGGCAAATTCTCCAAAGTCACCAACCTCGGCGCATTCCCGAGGCGACGGTCGTGTTTGCACCACCACTCGAGGTCGAAGCCGCCATCGGCTTGCCGATGGCATTTGAGACCGCGTGCCTTCCTCTTCTCGGTGGCGCTCCTCCACCCGTAACAAATCTTGCGCCATCGAGTCGTGCCGGGCTGGAGCGAGCGAGGTGCCTCGACTACCGGCGAACTAACCGTCCGATTCGGATCTCTTGAGATGAAGACGAGGATGAGCTGGTCGATTTAACCTCATTGCCGAGGCTAATGTCGAGAGCAAGTACCTCAAACCAAAAAGAGGCCGTCTGTCGCCGAGGTGGTAAAGGAAGCGACTCCGAGAGGCGAAGAGGAAGAAGGTTGCCGAGGCCACTGCCGAGTCGAGAATCGGTGTGGTTTGGGTTTTTGACGATTATCTTTGGAGTGGATGATGAGATCATCTTATGTTCTGCGAAATCGATATCGCCTCGTAAGTCGATCCTCCTTTTATATTTGCTTTCCTCGAGACACGCGCCTTGTTTATTTATTTTTCATCCTTCTATTTTGTAGCATACTCTTGTTGGTCGGGAGGCTGCCCGACGGTGGCCAAAAGCGGGGAGTCGGCAAGCGAGATCAAGAAGGAGAACGGCAGCTACTCTCAAGACAACATAGCAAAAGGCGCCGCACTCTCTCAGTGAAAAAGCAGTATAACGAGTGAAGCAAGAGTCGGTCGCCAAGCTCGAGGAGGCTGCGAGAATAGGTTAGTGGTTTCTTTGAAGCAAAGGCGCCCACTACCGAGAAGAGCTAGACCGAGTGCGAGATGAAAGACAAGATCAGGGTCGAGAGCTGCTCAAACTGGCTCAAGACTATGAGAAGCTGCAACAGTGTCAGAAAGCTGCAGATGAAGAAGCAAGGAAGGCTCGCCAGGATCGTGATGCGCTACAGGCTGAATTATATCGAGCGCAGGCGCGGGTCGAGGAGGTTAGGAACGAGGCCATCATGGAGTACCGCAAGTCATCCAATCTTGAAGATGATTTAGAAGTGATCATGCGGGCTTCGATGATGGGGGGATACACCCTGGCCGTGGATCAGATGAAGGAGGCTACCCCGAGCTTGGACATGTCGACTCTCCAGACGCCGATGTTCTACAATCCCGACTCGGAGAAGTCATCGATCGATGCCGAGGAGTTTCATTGAGGAGAGTCCTGGCCATAAAGTATGCTCCTCCCCGTCGCGCCTTTAGTGCCAATCCGACCGCCGGCCATCCGACCTCTGCACTACTTGAGCCGACTCGGAAGCCGACCCACGATCCTCGATGTTTTATATCTTCTTTGCTATTCAAACCTCTCGATTTGTAATAACATTTACTTAATTTTGGTTGGTCTTTTCGACTGGCCTTGTCGTGTACTAACTTTATCCTGAATTCGACTTGCTTTTGAAATTTGATTTTTCTTTCTTGTGAGCTTAGCTTGTCTTGATCTTGTTCGATGTTTAATAGCCCTTTGCTTGTCGAGCCTTTGACTCTGTTTGCTACTACTTCTACTCGCTTTATTAAATCGTTCATATTATTGATATCGTGTTGCCCCCAGTGTATTATGAACCCTTGGTTCTTATTACACTTGAGATTGACATGCTTGCCTTAGTCTTTTGCCCCTTAGGCTTTGTTGACCTTTGGTGAGCATTTTAGTATAAAGCGTCACGATCTTTGGTCTTTTTAAGCTACTCGAGCTCTTTTGACCATCGATCGGGACAGGTGGCCCGACTATCTGAAACCGTCCTTTGTCTAGGCCTTTTTAGCCTCTCTGGGCTCGTTCGACTTTCGACTTGGGCGGTGGCCCGACTATGCGAACCGTCCTTTGCTTAAGCCTTATTTGCCTCTTGGGCTCGTTCGGCTTTTAGCTTGGACCTTTGGCCCGACCTGCGAACCGTCTCTATGCCTTTGCATTAAGTAAGCCTACTAGGCTAACTTTGCTTTGGCTTTATTGAGATGTCCGACCTGCGGATTTCTCTACTCGTTTTCGATTGTTTTGCCTTTAACTTTCTGTCACATTGGACTTGTATCGTTTTGGCTATAAATCCTAACAAACACGAAAACATCTCGAACAGATAGAAATTTATTAGAATATTCAAAATTGTCTTATGGACTTGTTACAAGATTCATAAGTGAAAAGTAAACAAGTTCATCAAAGTAAATCTTATCTCAAACATAATACTTTCTCAGTTGTTGGCGTGCCAATGTCGAGAAACGATGAGTTCCATCTGCCCGACCAAGTGATAAGACCGCTTTGGGGTGGACTTTTAGGATTTGATAAGGTCCTTCCCAATTCGGGGTTAATTTTCCGGCCGCTTCTGTCGACTTGCTTCATTTTTCTTGTAAACCGGATCTCCAACCTTGAAGTATCGATGTCGACCTCGAGTTGTAATCTTGAGAGATCTTACCTTATACCTTGCCATTACGGCCGAGGTCGCTCTCTTCGTTCTTGACACCGTCCGCTCTGTCCGGAGTTCGGGATCGTTAGTCTCAACATTGTATGCCGAACTTCGAGGGGGAGGAACTCCGATCTCGGCGGGTATCACCGCTTCACAACCATATACCAAAGAAAAGGAGTTTCCCCGTTGATGAATTAGGAGTCATCTATACGACCATAGGATGCTCGGAAGTTGAACGCCCAATCTCGACCTTACGCCTCTGAGTCTCTTTTTTCAGACCCGACTTGATTTGTCGATTGGTTTGCTCGACTTGACCGTTTGCTGTGGATGAGCTCTCGAGGTGAATCGTCGTCGATATGGTATTCATTGCACCATTCCACGACTTTACGATCCTCGAATTGGGTACCGTTATCCGAGATCGAGCCTTAGGGATCCCATACCTACGTAAGATGTCGACCCACAAGAACTTTTTGATGGTTGCAGCTTTGATGTCGGGTATAGCCTTAGCTTCACCCACTTTGTGAAGTAATCTACGACAACGACCACATATTTAAGATTTCCCGGGCTCGAGGTAGGGGTCCAACGATATCGACTCCCAGCGATCAAACGGCCATCTTGGCGAGATGACATTCATGTCTTGCGCTTGTTGATGGGAGATATTATCATGAATCGACAAGTGTTGCATTTTGGACAAGATTATTCGCGATCTCGTTGCATCGACGGCCAAAAATATCCAAATAACTTGCATTTTCGAGCTAACATTCGAGCTCATGATGGTTTCCACATGCTCCTCTGTGAATTTCTTCCAAGAGATATTCACCTCGGTCTCGAGATACACATCTTAACCATGGACTCACAAAAGATTTCCGATATAGGATGTCGTCGAAAACGCATATCGAGTGGATTGCGATCGAACTTTTCTAGATTGTACCTTATCACCGGTAGTATTCCGTCTTTGAGATAAAGCGATCGAGTCCATCCACGTGGCTCTCTTGAGTGATCGGTGGGGCCTCCGTCTCGATGTAACTCCTATCGGTCAAGATAACTCGACTAGAACCTTCTTACTTGACATGAAGTTTGAGGCCGGTTTAGAGCGCATCGGCTCTCTTATTACGACTTCGGGAACTGCTCGAATTGAACCGTTTTGAATTTTGGTATGAGGCTTTGGACAAGCTGCTAAGTAATTTTTCATGGTTTCTTCCTTAGCTTCATACTCCTTTCACATGATTGACCACTAATCTGCGAATCACTCAGTAAACCAACAAATTTTCGACACCCAACTTCAAAGCGAGCTTTAAGCCGATGATCATAGCCTCATACTCGGCCTCGTTGTTCGTTGCTTTGAAGTCGAAACGAAGGCGTAAGGGAATTCCTCGCTTCGGGCTTACCGGAAGGAGCCACACTCCTGCCCTCCTTACTCGATGCTCCATCGACCAAAGAATCCATTTTCCTCCGGGCTTTGCTTTTCTTGATCGAGTTGAACGGAGATCCCTTCACCTAAAAAATCCGCCAAGGCTGTGCTTTTATCGCGATTCGAGGGACGAACTTCGATATCGTCTTCGAGCCATTTCAATCACCCATTTTGCCAATCGACCTGAGGTGTCGGGTTTTGCCAATATTTGCTTTAATGGTTGGTCGGTGACTACCACAATGGGATGAGCTTGAAAATAGGGCCTCGATTTTCTCGGCGTGAAACGAGACATAATGCTAACTTCTCGGTGGCGAGTATCGGACCTCGGGGCCATGCAAAGCCTTGCTGACAAAGTAGATTGGCACTTGGCCGTGTACCCCTTCTCGGACTAGGACCGCACTCACTGCCTCCTCGCATACTGCCAAATAAACTAACAACTTTTCCCTTCTCGGGAGAAGTGAGAGTAGGCAATTCGACAAATAAGTCTTCAACTCTTCAAAGGCTGTCTGACACTCATCATCCCAATGAAAAGGACTGGCCTTTCGGAGTATCTTGAAAAATGGTAATGCACGCTGTGCTGATCTCGATAGAAACCTGTTGAGAGCGGCCATTCGACCCGTGAGCCTCTGTACTTCTTTGATATTTCGTGGTGCGGGCATATTCCTCAATGTGTCAATTTTATCTGGGTTTGCTCGAATCCCGTCCTTCGAAATCATGTAACCCAAGAACTTACCCGACCTGACTCCAAAAGTACACTTCTTCGGGTTCAACCTCATCTGTGTTTCTCTCAACACTTCGAAAACCTCTCGAGCATCGACTAGGTACTGGCTCATAGATCGACTCTTGATAAGCAAGTCGTCTACATAAACTTCCATACATCTACCAATTTGCCTTGCAAATATCTTATTGATCGCCTTCGGTATGTTGCCCCAAACATTCTTTAAACCGAATGGCATGGTCACATAAATGAAAGGTGCCGAATTCGTGATAAATGCGAGTTTTCTCCGGCGTCTCGAGGTCCATTAGAATCTGGTGGTACCGCTTTATACGCATCTAAAAACCAAAACTTCAAAATCGATGGTCGAGTCTACTAACTTTGTCGATCTTAGAGCAACGGATATGAATCTTTTGGACATGCTTTGTTAAGATCTGTGAAGTCCACACACGCGCCCAACCGCCATCGGGCTTTTTGACTAATACCGGGTTAGCTAGCCACTCTGGGTAGAATACCTCTCTCACGATCTGGGCGCCAATAGCTTGCCGACTTCCAACTCTATAGCTTCAAGTCGATCGACGCGAAATTCCTCTTCTTCGCTTTGATGGCTTTTTAGCCTGGTCAATCTCAAGCTTATGAACGCGATGTCGGTAGATAACCCTGGCATGTCGGTGGCTTTCCAGCAAAGATGTCTCTCGAACTCGATTAGAAGCTTAACCATGCATTTGTTTTTCTTTTCTCGGATCCAAATCCCGACTTGTACACACCGATCGTCCTCTCCGTCCCCAGAGTCGGACGTTTTATCTAATCACACTGGAGATCCAACTCTTCTCCTCTTCTTCCTCCGGAATCGGTTCCTCGACTAAGACTTGTTGAACGCCATCTTCCCATTCATGACTACGAATTACAACTCGAGCGACTTCAACGTCTCGCTTTTACTTCGTGGGAACCGTTCACGGTGGGAAACTTCATGCTATTATGGAATGTCGAAATGATAGCCCGAAGGTCGAAGAGCGCTGGTCGTCCAAGAATAACATTATAAGCGAGATGGAGCCTTGACCACCACATAGTTTAACTCAAGTGTCCGTCCTTTCGCCGTCCCAACTGCCGCGTGAGTAACTTTATCGAGCCCCATGGGATGGGTCGCTTGCCTGTGAATCGAATGGGGAGACGCTATGGGGGCAAGGTCCTTCTTTTCAACTTCATTGCTTGAAACGCCGAGTGGTATATGATGTTCATCGCACTCCCATTATCGATCTGAGACTCGATACTCGGGCTCGGCTAATGATCGCTTCGATGACTAACCGCCGCCATATGACTCCTCGACTTGGGGATATCATCTCGAGGGCGTATCCGACTTCATCGTGAATGAAGCCGTTTGCGCTCTCTCGAGCTACAAGGCGGCTCTTGTGTTGGTCCGGTCTTTATCACTCTCACCAGGACCAAAGATGGTGTTGACATAGTTAATCGGTCGATTGTCTTCATACCTATCTCGACCAAAATTTTCTCTGTTGTTTCCTTCTCGACACGAGGATCGATTCCTCCGAGGTGACCGATCCTTCGCCTCTGGACATCTCGACCTCGATTCTGTCTTGATCGGAGTTTTTCCTCTTGGATTCTCCCACGCTGGGCCCATCATATCGAGATCTATCAACAACTTCGCCTAGCTTCCCTTCCTCGAATGCAGGCGTCGATATCTCTTTTTGTCGATACAATCCTCGGTTGTATGACCAATGTCTTCGTGAAAATCACAATATTTGTTTGCGTTCCTCCTCTCTCGAGGTTTTTCAACGGTGGCGGTTTCTCGCCAAGTTTTTTGAAAGCATAATCGACAACACCTCCGATCGAGGTCGATTGAGCGGGATAAAGTCCTTATCACGCGAGGTCCCTTCTTGCCCCCACGGTGCGAGGTGGGCGTGTCGATACGGTCCCAAATCGACGGCTTACTCTCGACATCCTGCCTCTTGACCGATTCTGTTCTCGACCTCGGGTGTCCTTCTTGATTCCATCCAAATGGATTGGGGTGTGCCTTCGCACCGCCTCTTCCTTGACGTAATCGATGCACCACGTTGACGCGTTCGTCCATGGTATGGGGAACGCCTCGCGCCAACTTCATATATAACTTAGTATTACGCAAATTCTACAAACGATGTGATCGGTCGGTCATCTGCGCCTTGACCGCATGGCCTCGAGATTAAACCTCTTCAAGTATTCCATCATCGTTTCATCTTTTTCGCGCCTCACGCGTTCATGAGTGCGTGGCACTCAGATGAAACTTCTTGTTGACTATGAACGCATCTCGAACTTTCGGCGAGCATGGCAAAATCGAGATCGACCCGGTCGTAGCTTCCGTGAACCATTCTCTTGCTCGACCTACGAGTAAATGTCTCGAACGCCCGACAACAAGATTGCATCGGGGCCCCATCCAACCTCATTTGAGACAGATACACATGGAGATGGTCCTCCGGGTCGGTGGTGCCATCATAAGGTTCTATCTTTGGTATCTTAAACCCTCGGGTTTAGGAAAGCTTCGATCTCCTTCGTGAAGGGAGACTCGAGCCACAACGATACTGATTCTTTCCCAAAATTGCATTCGGCTTTCTTCTCGGCGCTGTCATCATCCCTCTCGTGTGTTTTGGTGAATCTCACGTCTCTTCCTTTCCACCGAACTAGAGGATGCGCTTACCTCGTCCCTGAGAGTCTGCTTTAGGCTTGTCCATCACGCTCTTTCGCCGCCTTCCGCCATAGCTTCTTCTCTCGGCTTCGCCGCCGCCGCTTTCATCTTATCCTCGCCTCGGCTATTATCCTGGACATTACCTCCAAATTTGCCCTCGCCAACCGATGCCGCAAGTGCCCGATATTCTGAGCAGGGCTTGCTTTTCTACGTTGGTGGGTCTCCTGGACGAGATTCAAAACTGGATCTTTTTCCCCTTGTTGCTGCTGAGGATCGTGCTGAATAAGATCCAAGGCTGGATCTTTTCCTCCTTGCACATCGGGATCGTTGGGCTCGTTAATCTGTGAGCTTTGATCAACAGCTTTGGATGCAGTTTTCTTGGGAGGCATCGTGTTCTTGAGTTATTCGATCAATAGAAGGCCCTCCTTCTACCTGCGCCAATAGCGATGACAAATTAAGTCACCTTGATGATTTGAGCCCTAATTTAATCTAGTGATGAACACACAAGAACCCTAATGCCGAAAAGATGAATGAGGAGGTGGATTTTATGTATGCGCGTCCGAGTCCAAGATCAGATCTTGGATTGCCTACGTATCTCATATGTTCGGAATCAAGCCTTACGTAGTTCTGGATTGGGGTATTTATAATGACAATACTTGCCTAAACCCTAAGGTTAAGTCGGCTTGTGTTATTGTCATCTCTTTTAAATGGGCCTTGACCTCGCCTGAAGCTATCGCGTGGGTGGGCTGGATACCGGTGGCGCGGACTCTGTCCTCCGGTGTCGATCTTCGCCGACTTGCGGTGATCGACCACTGAACTCATTGTCTACTGCTTCTTTGCTATTTGGTGTGGACTTTCTCCTTATGGACTTGTCATCTCACACCTCTTCGGTGGTCGTCGATCGATGATAGTCGTAGCTTTGGCTTTTATATGATGGCCTTGGCCTCGAGCCAGGCATCGACATGGATATCTTTGGAGTTATTTTATAATATGATGACCAACCGATAGACGACACGTGGAGGGAGTGAAACCCTGTATCGTCACTCGACGTTTTTGGGTGATTTGTGTGAGTTTTATTAGTATTTGTCACGCTTGGGTATGTTGTTTATTTTTTTATATGGGTATGGGCGTCTTTAGAGAGTGACGAAGACTTAGCGACAACGCGTGACCAGAGATCGACTAAAACAGAATTCGGAAGTAGAAATTACGTGACATTGAAGTTCGGGATATATTGTTATTTATTTTTATTATTATTATCATAGAAGGAATAATAATAATAATATAATGATAACAATAATTTCAAGCCCAGGGGTGATATATTGTAGCCGGCACCTGTCTCATTGGCTCGATTTTATTTTCTCTCGGCATCCAAGGCGCGAGTTGGGACAAAATGAGGTCCATGCGTGAAAGTCCAAGTTTTATCATTGCCCCAAGCCTTTTTATTACGCAAAATTCCGGAAAAAAATAGGAGGTCGGCGGCGGATTTTAATTATTAATAAGCCACTTAGGTCAAATTTTAACACGCATTCTAACACTCTCCATACCAAAAACAATTTTCTCTGCAGCTGTTTTTTTTCTTTCTCCTCCTAGAATAAATTTATTTTATTTTTCCGCATAAATCCCCATAGAACAACAATAATTTTTTTCCGTTATTTCGCGATTGGAACACAAAGAAATGACGTTTCGATGGGTGAATTGCTACAAATTTTTTACTGGTAATTTTCTTTATTTTTTTTTATGATGCCTATGTATTTCTTGGTTAATTTCGGCGATTTTATGGTTAGTATATATGAGTAGCTAATATTTTGATAGCTAAATTATGTGATGGAACAACGAAATTAATCATAATCGATGATCTAGGATGAGTAGGCTAAAAGTTGAATCTATTGAATGTTTGTGTTCTAAAACTTGAACCCAATGTCTTTAATGGAGTAGCTAACCGTTAATTGATCAAACACACGAACTTTATAAATATATTTTGCGAGGAAGTGTGCGAACCCTGAGTCTTATGATTGCTTACGCACGAACTAGTCGAGTTTTTCACAAAGATGTTCGGCAGGGCACATTTATAAGAAAGCATACACTAGCCTTATATATATGGAGCTCAAGTCTCCCATCTTTCCAATGTGGGATATTGAGTTGAGTCTTCCATTCAACTCTTATCTCCAACACATTTTCAACCAACTTTAGGCGATTAATTTCTCATTCACCCGATATCCGAATCGAGTGATTCAAAAGCCCATCATCAACCACTCCGTATGGAGTATTTAATGATATCATTAACTCTCGATGATATACATCGGAGCCTATCCGTAATCGCGCTTAAAGTTGACTATTCAACCCGCCAAAAAGGGCTTTTTCTCCAACAATCCCCACATGAATGAAAATTAATGCAAATGCAAATGCAGACTCAAGAAGAAAGTCGACGGAAAAATATTGCATCGTGGAGAGGTAGCTTCGCCTTGAACTCTGCGCTTAGTGAAATCTTATCGGATTTACTCGGCTAATCAGTGAACTAGGTCTTGAATCGTTCAAATTTAGTGTAAAACCAAGACAATAGCACTCACACAATATTTCCCTAGCACCTTTCGGTTCTCATGGTTGTGTCCGTCTCGCCCTGGACAACACTTGGTTTCGAGAAAGTGCTTTAGAGAATTCAAGCCTCAAAACTCTCATGTAAGCGGCCCCACTTCGCACTTACTTACATAGTGACCTCCTATCAAGGGTATTCTCGCCTCTACCCCACTTGAATATCAAGATATAGGAATCATTAAAAGCTAAGCTTAACCTCACACCTCTCTCTGCAGATAGCACTTTTATTCTCTCGAGAATGGGTAAGTCTTTGGGCTCTTATAACTTAGTTGTCCCTTTGAACCATGATCTTGGGATCTCCAGTCAACATGGTTGGGTTGCCACTACAAGAAAACATGCGTAATAGGCTTGATCCCATTCCGGTTGTCAAAATTGACATCCGATCTCTAGCTAAACCTTTTGTACGCGGATCCGCAAGATTCTCCTGACCGTATATAATCGATGGAAATCAAACCATTAGAGATCATTTATTTAATGGTATTGTGTCTCCGGCGATGCGTCCGAGACTTACCATTATACATACTACTTTGTGTCCTTCTTATAGTCAACTTACTATTGCAGTGTATGCTGATAGCAGCCACTAGTATGGAATATCCTAAAGGAAATTCCTAATCCATTTAGCTTCTTCTCTAGCCTTATCTCAGGCTATAAACTCGGCTTCCATTGTGGAACGAGCTATGCACATTTGTCTTATAGATTTCCAGGACACAGCAACACCACCAATCGTGGATAAGTATCCACTGGTGGCCTTCGAATAAATTTTCTCTGCAGCAGTTTTTTTCTTTCTCCTCCTAGAATAAATTTATTTTATTTTTCCGCATAAATCCCCATAGAACAACAATAATTTTTTTCCGTTATTTCGCGATTGGAACACAACGAAGTGACGTTTCGATGGGTGAATTGCTTCAAATTTTTTATTGGTAATTTTCTTTATTTTTTTTATGATGCCTATGTATTTCTTGGTTAATTTCGGCGATTTTATGGTTAGTATATATGAGTAGCTAATATTTTGATAGCTAAATTATGTGATGAAACAACGAAATTAATGCATAATCGATGATCTAGGGATGAGTAGGGCTAAAAAGTTGAATCTATTGAATGTTTGTGTTCTAAAACTTGAACCCAATGTCTTTAATGGAGTAGCTAACCGTTAATTGATCAAAAACACGAACTTTATAAATATATTTTGCGAGGAAGTGTGCGAACTGGAGTCTTATGATTGCCATGCACGAACTAGTCGAGTTTTTCACAGCATGTTCCTTGGTAAGGTTTTTCTGGCTAAGTCGTGAACTCGGTGGATGCGGAGTGTCTCGTCGTTTTTCATCATATTAGGTCAATTAAATCTCATAGAATGGACTGTTGAATCGAGTGTAGGGTAACTAGGTTGTGGTATTAGCGCCTAGGGACCAATTTAGGAGATTTCACCCACGACACATTCATTAGAAATCATTGGTTGGTTGGTTGGTTAAGGCTCGTCCCTAGTGATTCGGTAAATGTGTTTTAATTTAGCTATTCCTTTTATCCTACTTTTTAAAGTCATCATTTTTATTTTCTTTAGCTATAATTAATTTCACCATTTTGTGAGCCTGAACTAAATACTAAAGTTGTTGTGATACTTGACCAATTCCTCGTGGGATACGACATTGCTTGCCGTTATAGTATAGCCGACTCGGTCTCTGCCGGTTAAAGTTGGTTTACTATAATTTGGCCATCACCCGGTCTCCCGAACAGTGCCACCGCAGGTCGGCTAGGTTGCATGTGAGCTCGGGTCCACGCAGTATGGGCCGAGACGGTCCGAAGGAGCTCGCCGCAGGTCGGCCAGAACCTTCCTCATCCGATATTGCTCTTGTGCATAAATTATAAGATAAACATGGAATGAATCTCAAGTCATTAAGACACTGATCCTATAATCAAGATATCCATCATTATCTCCTAAATAATTGGGATTGACACAAGATAATCCTTGGTCAATACGAAATAGAGTCCACCTTGGACACGCCACAGGCATGCCTAGGGCATACCGCCCTCTATATAAACGATCTCAAGAACTACGAAGAAATTTGATTCCTGAACAATTACATGAAACGTAGGCAACTTGAGATTAATCATCTCAGACTTAGTCTAAAATCACCACAAAACCACCCCCGTTTCATACTTTCTTTAGCCTTCAAATCTTAATCAAATTGTTATTAGGAAAAATAGTGCCCGAATTTATCGATAGACGAAATCCAACATCTCAGTCCTCCTACCATTAACCATCAAAAACTTAATGCGAAGTCTCTTAACGTTTAGGCAACGACATAGGTATGACAGATATTTTGATGCTCAATGCATTATTCTAGTCGCATTCACCAGACTTCCCAAAATTAATTATTGATATATTAGTATGGATATATATGGTTGTTACAAACCAACTCTTTACGATAATGACATGCTCGTATTTTATTTATTTTTAGTCTCAAATGCATGCAGTTGATAGGGATTACATGAAAGGGATTTGTACAAATGAGAATATCTTTTCACACAAATTTTTATCTTACCATACAGAATTTTTTTTCCAATTTCGCCCTTATTTTTTTTATTTTACGCGCGTTCATTCTCGACCAAAGTTTGGTGAGAATATGACAATTATCCATAATTTGAAATATGGTGGAATATACGTGTTGAGAGTCATTCACACCTGGTTGATTCTCACCATATTTTTATTAGAATGTTTGAAGTTTTCCAAACTCATACATAGTCGAGGCGTCATTCGACCAATATTGAGTCGAATACTCTACATTCGTGATTAGAATTGGGTCGGATAACAACAACAATATAAGAAAGACTACTATTGATTCTCGATCGAATTTGACGAGAATATTAAAAGTTTTGTACTCATTTTTGTCGAATGTCTTTCGGACCGGTATTGAAATATGAAAAACATTCAAAATTCGACTAGAATAAAATCAAGATAATGATCGTATTCGACTTAAATTGGGTCGAAATGGGTGATATGCGAATTGACCATAAATTGGCTGAATAGTATATATTTTTCGACTCATTTATCGTCGAATGATGACGCGCGCTGGAATATCCAAACGGTCTCACTCTCGCTTTTAAGTGTAAAAACAATATTTGTGTGAAAAGATAGTCCCTTACAAATATTCAAACGCGTGCTTAATTGGTTAAGTCAATACCTAGTATAAATATTTTTTTTAAGTATACCACAAAATATTTCTAAAAAAAAAAGTATATATACCACAAAATATTATTAGAAAAAGTAGCACTGCACTAGATACTTTATATTTTACTGCAGAATTGATTTAGAAAAAGTAGCACTGCAGTAGATACTCTACATTTTATTGTAAACTACAGAGTCTGTAAAATTTCCTTTACATCTACCGCATTTATCCAGATTCCGTAAATTTTCCTTTACATCTAACTTATTGTGTAAAATAGAGAATCTGATGTATTTCATCTTAGATAGAGATTATGTAAACTAAACAAATACGTATTTAAAACTGTAAAATAGAGTATTATTTTAGAACATCTTCTGTAAAATTTCTTTTACATCAACCACATTTATCCAGATTCTGTAAATTTTCCTTTATATCTAACTTATTATCTAAAATAGAGATTCTTGTGCATTTCATTATAGATAGAGATTGTGTAAACTAAAAAAATACGTATTTAAAAATATAAAATAGAGTATTATTTTAGAACATCTGATGCAAGTGCTTTAAATAGTTGTATTGTTCTATCCGTTCAATTGTGATAAAATAAAATATTAAAAAAAAAAAACATGTATTAATAGTCATTTGTTGTCGTTACTTCTATGCGATAATGTTAATATATATATTATTTGAGCAGAATAATAATGTTATTTATTGATAACAAGTGGGGAAAATAGCAGGCCAAAACTTTGTCTCCTCAACATTAAAGCTGGACTTTGCCTCTT
This sequence comes from Gentiana macrophylla, assembly GCA_026214975.1. Taxonomy (NCBI): domain Eukaryota; kingdom Viridiplantae; phylum Streptophyta; class Magnoliopsida; order Gentianales; family Gentianaceae; genus Gentiana; species Gentiana macrophylla. Next base: position 28,403,569 of record CM047813.1, read on the forward strand.
CAATAACCAGAGAGGTATTTTCAGAAAAACAAATAGTAATTCACCATGATGTTTCAGAGAGTGGCAATTTGTATTGAAATACTGAGCATCTTGATGAAATTAGTCTTCATTTTCGTCGACGCACTTGATTCAGCGATACATGATAATGATTCTCGATTCTCTGTTAGAACATCAAATTCTTCTGTTTACATTGTTACGGCTCCTTACGTCGCCATTCTTCCTTGATTTACGTTGGCAGTGAGGCTTGATTGATGAAATCATAGTCTAGAGGATGTAAAATCATCAGAGTGCACAGTAGTTGTTTGATGAAATCCTCCAACGAAAAAACATATGGGATCTGGAGAATCGGTTTGTTTGTTAATTGTCTAAGGTGGATTTTTTTTTTTTTTTTTTTTTTTTGTTTTTTTTTTTGAGCTTTTGAATTTGATTTTTAATAAATTGTAGATTTCGTGTGTTCTCTGATTTAAAGATTTGTAAACCTGTATGTAAAATTAGGAAGGTGATGCTTTCACCCTGTCGATGCAGAGATGCTCTTTTAAGGAGAACTTTTGTGGGTGAAACGTGAGAAATTAGGGCTGAACTTGGGTCCGGTTGAGTTTATTTGGGTTGGGTTTTTCATAGTATTACTCGGGTTGGTTTAAGAAAATACTAACCCAAACCGAACCAAATTATTATAAAACCCAATGGTTTGGTCCGGGTTGGTTTCGGATTGGGCCGGGTTGGGTTTCGGGTTTTAAGCCATAAACAATGTATTATAATCAAACTTTGATGTAATAAAATTCATACATGTATTCTATCAAAATTCAAATATTTTACCACATTTCCATAGAGAACAATATTTGAAGACAATTTTTTATGGATATCATATTACGAATTCAATAATCCATGACACAACCAACAACGTATAGAGATTGTAACAAAGAACAATACTTAAGCATTAAGGAAATCATACATGAAAATTTAAAAGTTAAAGAAATGATCCATGATTCATTCGAAAAAATATTATATTCATCAAATAGTCTTTTTAGTCTAATTCTGCAATCATTCACATGTTTCTTCATTTTTCAATTATCACACCATAAGATTAATGTTGATCGAAAATGAATAGCAATAACATTTTTCATTGGCTATCAATAGAATTATCTATTGTAATGCCTTTCGGGTTGGGTTGGGTCGAACCGAAAAAAAAAAAAAAAACCCCAAACCAACCCAATAGCATTCGGGTTGGGTCAAAAACCAACCCAATCTTTTTGGTTTCAACTGGGTTGGGTTATTTTGGATTGTTCGGTTTGGGTTTTGGGTTGGTTCGGGTTTATTGAGTTTTTTGCTCGGCCCTAGAAATTATGGTGGAAACAATTGTTTAACTAGAGATACTGATATTGAATGGATAAATGTGATTTATCTAGCTCATTATCATTTACACATTAAAGATGTGTAGGTGTAATTTTGATGCATCACGTTAATCCACTTGATATTACTTTTTTTTTAAAAAGAACAAAGGATTTTATTAATTAACGTCCGCAAAACACGCAGCTAGAACATCATCCGGTGGCAAACTGCCCCAGAAAGTCACATCAAGTAAAGACAAAGCATGACACGCAAGAAGGTGTGCAGGGACATTGCCAGTACGACGAACAAAAGAGAAAGAAATGGATTCAAAACTAGGGAGCAGAGCTAAGCAATCCCCCACAAGAGAACCCTGAGCAGTAATGTCCTTCACAGGATGTCGAAGCCACTGCACACAAGCCAGACATTCACTTTCCACCTCCACCCGGCGCAGATGCAGTCGTTGCGCCTCTGCCAGTGCCAAGTAAATGCCTCGGTGCTCCGTATACTCCGGCCGACCTCCCCCGTCAAAAGGACAACCCACGGCATGCAAGACTGACCCTACAGGATCTCGGAAAACCAACCCAATACCTATTCGATCCTCTCAAATATGATCGTTACTGGATTTTCTTATTATTCGCTGAAATTCCCTCTGCTCTACTCTTACACAAGATATCGTTGTCCTTCCGGATGCATGGTATCAACTAATGGTTTAATTCCAATTTGATTTGGCTCTGAATTCCTTACAACGTTCCTTCAATCTCCACCATTGATCAATTGATTAATCCAATGCTTGATATTCATCCTTATCCATTTAATCTTCCAAAAAAATCTTGAAACGAATTAATCTGACTTATGTATACTCAGCTGATTGGTTCATGTGTCTGCTGAGGTATATATTTGGTCAGCTGAATTATGGTCTGCTGTGTTCTTCAATGAACACTCAACTGACTACTTCTCATCTAACTTTTGTTTGTGAAGTTAGAGTACATCATCTTAAATATAACTAAGTCTCAGTCATCACATTTCCTTATATGGAACTTAGACCTTCACTACAAGGTATATGTGATCAGTTTAGGCCATCACATACTTACATAAATTCTGATCCCATATCCTGCGCTTTTAAGTCTTCATTACTAAGTTTGAACCCTTAGGCTTCATTACTGAGTTTGAATCCTCGACCTTCGCCTTCAAGTTTCCTGACACTCTCTCTCTGAACACCTAGTCTAGATAGTCTCTGTGAGCTAGTCACCCTCTATATCAAATGATTGTTTGATCAAACCTATATAAGGATCAAACTCTAGTAAACATATACATTCACTCTAGACATCTTTTTACCTTTGCCCTATAACAACTAGTCTGGCTCTCATCATTAAAACTAAAATATGCCTAACAACTACACCCTAATCCCTAAACCTTAAACCGTGAATCATAAATCGTAAAAATCATCATAGAATCAAACATTGTGTTTGAATGTCACTAATCGTGGATTGATTGATTATATGTGACATTTATAAACCCCAGATAATATCCCTTACATTTTGAATCCTCAACCCTGGATTATGAACCCAAAACCTTAAACTCAAAATCATTAACCCTAAACGCTAAAATGGATTATAAGTTTGTCACTAATAAGGAGTGTTTGATTATTTATGACAATCACTATAGTTGTCATGATAGAATTGAGCATTGTGTTTAATGTATCAGAGAATTAATCAACACAGGGTCATTACTTAGGGATTGAAGGCTTATATTTCACATTTATAAATATAAAAAAGCAAATCATACCCCTAAAACCTGAACAATAAACCATAAACCCAAAATCATGAACCTTAAACCATTAAACTTGAACCATAAACCTTGAACCAAAATATGTGAGTAATTTGTTTGAAAGTCATAGGTAATCAATCAACACAGGGTCACTAATTGTGAATTGAATAATTATCTATGACTTTCACAAAACCCTTAAACATCGTTCACTATAATGTGTATTTTACAAGGCACGAGAGAATCATTTATTAAAACCGAGAAAAAATTATGCAAGAGAAATCTGATGGGACTCTGATACCATAATAAGAATATTTGGGAAAATTCATATTTATTCATAATTGTAATGATTGAGATAAAATATGTATATAAATAGTTATATATATAGTTACAATGGATCATTCTCGAATTATGTACACACTAAATACAAAATATAATATAAAATACAAATACAATTATCTGTAATCTATATCTATATATATTTGAAAGGAAGATTTAACCCAATTACCTAATTGACCCGCTCCAAACGTGTGAAAAAAATCACACACACAAATCTTAAATAATAATAAAATACAAAACAAAATCTCAAATGATCCCCTATTATCTCCGGCAAATCACGAGAAACAAACTACCCACGTAACCCGCTTCTGCTCCGTCTCTCGCCCACGGCCAAGACGATCTTGCAACAAACTCCATCCCGTAAAAATCATAGTGTACAGATTCCGACAACTCCTTCCCCAACAAGTTTCTGCTGTGTTTCAAACAATAAAAATTTCTATCCTTATACCTAAATCTGTTTAACCCAAATCACATCATATCTTAACCATCACTAATCTATCTACATCCAAATACTACACCTACATTATTCCAATCGAAGAAAGCATCTCAGGAGTAGTAACCATTTTCATGTAGATTTTTTTTCGTTTTTTTTCTTTTTGCGTTAATGATGATCCTTGCCCATATAGGTTAAACGATTTTCTTAAAAAAATATAATTGAAATATGCATTAACGGAAATTTTGTGGAAATTTTTGTCTAGAATTTTAGTGCCTAATTTTATTATTTTTAATTGAATGGATGCTTTATCACGTAGGCTATTTTGAATGCCAAATTGGAATTTTATTTGATGCAGTTGTGGTCCATAACAGGTGCGCGCAATAGTGTTTGCTTTAGCTTGGATTGAGCCTTATATAATGTGTTGCTTCTTCATCGTTTTTGGAGCTAATTATCACTTAACTTCTTATTACGGTTGATTTTTTGTTGTTATTATTCTGAGTGGGTTGTGTGAATTGTGATCCTTCATTAATGCAATAGTTTTGATGTTGTAGTGCATAATCCCTATAATGAGACGTGAAAAGGACTATATCGTGATAAAGGTTTGCCAGATGGCTGATTTTAACATTTGATCCACGGTAAATTTGTTTCTTCGTCTTCTCTTTCAACTTATCCATTTTCTTATGCCATGTTATTATTTCTATATTTTACTGATATCATATGAGTTATCACACTTTTCCCCTGACACGATCTTTTTTTATGATGAAGATGTTTTTGTTGTCACCTGTTGATCTTCAATCAATTATTTGTGACGTGCTTCGTCGGCTAAATGAACCAAGAGATCAATATATTGCATTTGAATTTGAATTTGCCCCTGCATCAGATTGTCAAGGCTATAATTCAGCTATTGCAGCTTCGGTTTCTTTGTTTTCTGGGGCTTTTCTTTTGCACATATTTGCCTTAATTTTCTTGCTTGGTTCAATGATTCGTCATCGCCATGTCGGATAATCCCAAGTTTATTGCAAAAAGTTGTTTAAGCTATGTTACCTTCATCGTCATAGGATATACATGTTGTTACCTATAAACTTTCATTTCTCCCAATCGTTGGTGATTGTTCTCCTTACCTCCCTTGAATTCAAATTCAACCTGCAACATATACTAAGAACATATCCAATTATACTGCAGATGTGAGTTTGGAAATGCTGGTCTTGAATCCTGACAATCAGTCGTCAAATCGGTGATTAAGACATTGTTAGTACCAAGATAAGAATGCCGGATTGTTTTCAACAAGAGCCGGGAACTCAAGAGCCCTTAATTGTTAAGGTGGATGGTTGTTCGCGTATAGGCGATTATCACAATCACATATGGGAGACATTATGGAGAATTTTAATGTCAATCTGCATTTCAAAATAAACCGCGGATGGATGTTTTATAAAATAATTTTAGGTAAGGAAAGAAGGAACGTGGAGTTTCAATGTGATGATTTGAAAATGATATTTTCATCGAATGCAACTCAGGCCGAAATGCTTGGAGATGAATTGTTACCCTGTTCGGGTTATTATCTTGATAGTATGAACATGAGGATGGTCTAGAGGAGATAGTAAGTAGTCCACTAATTTTTTTTAATAGCAATTTAACCAACATAACTTCTTGCATTATGGTTCTTTTCTACCTAATAATGCAATAGAGGTTCTACTTCCTAATGTTTTTTTAGGGTTCCTTCCAAATGTTCATATGGTTTTTCCATATCTTTGTGTTTTGTATTTTGTATCTCTCATTTCATTGAAGAATTTCTTTATAGATTGACGATATGGTTATCCATCTTATAGTTGAAAACATGCATTTGAAGTATTGATTTCAATTTATTCACAAAAACTAATGTTTTTTCCGTCACAAATTACTCCGTATAATTCATAAAATCTCAAATTAATCATGGCGAAAATTTTTGTTTTTAAGGGACTCATTATTTTGCCAATTTAAAGTATTTCAAATGGGACATTTGTGAAGTAAGATAATGAGACCTTGACAATCAACTTTTACGTGAGAAGAAATTGAAAATTGTAGTGATTAGTTGGTTTATCCGATGATAATTTCCTTTGTGGTAGTTTTGTTATATTTTGAATAAGAAATGAAAGCATGATATCTTTTGTTTGGTTGTTTTGTGATGTAATATAGCTAGCTACGAGTTTAGTAATGGAAAACGATGAAAAGAGAATTAGATGAAGGAAATTTTATCGTTATTCTTACGATAACTTTTGTTTGCTTTTTACTTAATATTATCATTATTCGTTCAAATTATTTGTCCTTTATTTTATTTTATCTATGCATTGCGTCTATCCCATACATAGCACTGGTATTTAGCTAGATCTGAACAATCAATCTTTTGTCGAATCCCAACAAACTCATATATATATATCTGTCAAGTCGAATTGATATGACTCGCATTTATCTAATGAAAATATTATGTGCTAATATTAACTAAATTCATAATAAACTATTATCTTTTTAAAATTGTATGTATGTAGTATAGAACCAGATATATTTAATATCTTCCGCCATGCATCGCATGAGTAAAAAAAGCTAGTATTATATATATATATATATATATATATATATATATATATATATATATATATATATATATATATATATATATATATATATATATATATATATATATGATTTTATATATAGATTTTATCGTATTTCGTTCTGAATATACATTATATAGAATTAGAGAAAATAATATTTGATTTTGCGAGCTAAATAGTATAATTTAAACACAAATGCAAATGGTATTATGAATTGCACCTACGGGTGAAAAAAAAAATTGGAAACCAAACCAATCGGACGGACCAAGTCGAACCAAACTGGATAACATAAACCAGTTTTTTCCGGTCAGTTTTCATATAATTAAAAACCAAACCGTATAATGCAATTTGGTTTTGATTTGAAAAAAAATTAAAACCGTTTGAAATCGGGCCGGACCGGATACCTACTTCAATAAATAATATAAATTATATGTTTGATTAATTCGCTCCAACTCGGCCCATATATAATTCATTTCACTTGAGTGTGGCCCAATTAGTAGAATTGATTTGCACGTAAGAATGCACAACTCGGGGTTATTGAAACCATCATCTAAAATAACAAACACGACATCGCTATCAAATTTCATAGTTAGGCACAAAATAGATACTAATAAGGAATCATATCTTATTCACTTCAATTCACCGATGAAAATTTATCATTTACACATTATTAATATTGAACCAACACATACAATACTGAATAACTTAGATAAATCGCATGTTTATAATAAAATAGTATTTCACTAAGATCTGGGGAGAAAAACGAACGTATTATTTTTCATAAGTGAGTGCGACATATGTGAAAAGTAGCTAGCTTCAATACATATTAGAAAAAAATGTTGATTTATTTCAAATATTAGTGCCGAGGAAACAGAAATAGAAGACGAAGTTAGCGGTCATGGGTTATGAATTGTGTGTCGTGTTGTTATTTTAAGAGGTCGAAAAGTTGAAGATGAGTGTGTGAAATGATTACTGAAATCTGAATGTTTTCGATCTCTTAAAATAACAACACAACACACACCAATTCATATCCCATGATCCCTAACCCCGTCTTCTATTTCTGTTTCCTCGGCACTAACATTTGAAATAAATCAACATTTTTTCTAATATGTATGGAAGCTAGCTACTTTTCACATCTGTCGCACTCACTTATGAAAAATAATACGTTTGTTTTTCTCCCAAGATCTTAGTGAAATACTATTTTGTTATAAACATGCGATTTATCTAAGTTATTCAATATTGTATGTGTTGGTTCAATATTAATAATGTGCAAATGATAAATTTTCGTCGGTGAATTGAAGTGAAAAAGATATGATTCCTTATTATCTATTTTGTGCCTAACTATAAAATTTGATAGCGATGCCGTGTTTGTTATTTTAGATGATGGTTTCAATAACCCCGAGTTGTGCATTCTTAAAGGCAAATCAATTCTACTAATTGGGCCACACTCAAGTGGACATGGCTTGAATACAACATAGGACAAGCCCGTGTGTTTATTCGGGGCCACGATGAATTTAGTGAGAGTTTTATTGGCACGTTCTTTTACTTCTTGCATAACATTTTAAGTAGGCGGCTTCTATCGGCACCACGAATTTACTATTGACACCTTTTTTTTCATATACTGGACCACTACCCCTAAATTGCTTATCGGCACCGCGATACGCGCGTCAGTGCCCTGACGTTGTGTTTCACTTACAACGTCGGTGGGTCTGATGTTTTACACCAAAGATACATTTATAACTGTAATATCAGTGTCATTGACGTTGATATTGAAAAACAACGCCAGTGTCTGTGACGCATGTACCGAAAACAAACGTCAGTGACACATGCTTTGTGTTCCACAAAAATAATAAAAATATTATGGTGGTGACAAAAGTAATTTTAAGAGTGCCAATAGTAAGGGTGCCAAGTGAAGCAAAATCGTTGTGTTAATAGAAGCCGCATTTAAGTATTACTTTTTTGTAAACATGTTGGAACGTCACTCTTTACTGACGTGTTTATGAATGATATTGTCATCGACGTTCCTTGTGTACATGAAATGTCATTGTTATTGATGTTACTCAACATTGTCCCTATTATGTTAAAAAACGACATTGTTATTGACATTTTGTGGAAGAAGTAGTGTCACTGGTAGCGTTGCGTTTTTTTCACATAAAATAATCTTCATTTTCGAAAGAGCTTATCCGTATATAAAAACTAGATGTCAATAAATGAGGAAATTCTAATGTGGAGACTCACATATGCAGAGACATCTATGAGGTTTCATCTGGACCACACAGTCTAGGGCCTTTAAGACACTAGACTAAATCTACCTAAGACAACACATTAAGTTATAAAAACTAGTGAAACGGGACTCCGTGCAACGCACAGAGTGCCCATGCTATAAGTTTTAACTTATTTGACGATATTGAATACGAAGAAATGTAGCATGTAACGAACCGCACCCTATCCCAATATTTTTTAACACTCACCTATCCAATCCTACCTCACCATGCCCTACACCACATTATCTTACCACACTACCATATATTACGTACTTTATTCAACCTACCAAACTTTACTTAACTTACGCCACATCATCCAACCATACCATCCTACCCTACCATACATCACCGCTTTACATCTCATACCTCGCCTCACCTACATTAGCACACCCTACCGCACCTTACCTCTCTACCTACCTACAAACCTTAACCTACCTCCCAACCTACATATTAATTCACTATCCTAATGGCTTTATTACACCCTATTTTATCTCATCCCACCCTACATTACCCTACCCACCACCCCATCCTACTCTACCCTAAAACTCCCTACCCTACCGTGCCCACCACCCATCTTACTATACCCTACCCTTCCCACCACCCATCTTACTATACCCTACCCTTCCCACCACTCCTAACCCAACCCACCCCTCACACCTTTTAGGGTGGCATCAAAACATGTTCATGAAGAATAATATAAGTGCGTATGAAATGAATATCCGACACATCTTCGACATCTCCCGACATCGTATGGATACTTTTCGACACTACTAATATATTTTTTTCAATTTCTACTTAAATCAATTTTAACCGAAAAAATGAAGCTATCTTCGACATTATCTGCAACAACACGTGTTCTACCCAAAACACGACACACGACACGCCGATACACCCCGACGCTATATCCAACGGTTGTCGGTTGGTCAAATGAATATTAATTAAAATTTTAATTAAAATCTAACACACTATCAACACTCACGACACAAAAAATCGACACCTTTTTCGACACTACTAAACAATTGACCAAAGAAAAATACCGACACACATAATATATAAAGTAAAAAAAACGAAGACGGAAAAAAATAATCAATACGTAGCACTCCTAAAAACGATGCCCTAAAAAAAAACCTAGCGTAGACACACAACGATAAAATATATATATATGCAAAAAAGAAAAAAAACACACACAAACAAACTATAGTATATTGAAATATCCCGTGGTCAGTATCGTATTAGGATAAGACCCAAAAAAAAAAAAAAAAGAGATCTCGATGGAAAGCAAAATAATATGTAACTAAATTGGAATCGGATACATCTTAAACACAACACTCATAATAAGATTAAGAATAAATTAAAGCTAATGTGTAGATTAAAAATACAATTGGAGTCTAAAATGGAGCAATTTAACTTAAACCTTCACCTCAAAAAAAAAAACTTTTAAGGTGGTATTACTAATGAATAGTAAAAATCTTTATATAAAAAAAAGATTGAGCTGGGCTTTTAGGCCGATGAACAGTAAAATGACGGACCAATAGAAAAAAAACACGTGTCACAAATCTACAACTTTTCCTTTCTTATTAGTATAGGAAGATATGTATGTGTTTTTTTTAGGACAATGGTAGATTTAGTGAGAGATTTTATGGTACAACGGTTGTAGGAAGGTTATACCAAGTGGCATACATTAGAGCCTCTCATTTTTACTCTCTTTCACATAATACACTTTTATCGTGTGTGAGAGGTTAAAAATGAATGGTTGTAATGTATGCCACTTGTACGACCTTCCTACAACGGTTGTATTTTAAAATTTCATTAGATTTAGAAGGTTCTTAACATAAAAAAATAAAAAAATAAAAAAATAAAAAAAAAATTCTATATCTTTCCAATTTTCACCCTGGTCGGGTCAATATCCGGTCTTGCAATACGCACTTGGATTCGATTTGTTTGTTGAATTGGTTATTTGATTTTTGAGAAGTTGCAGCGCAATCCAGGATTCCTTGTTGGAATTCCTCAAGAGACCTATGGAATTTGTCGCCGAAGAAGGGAAACAGCTAGACGCCAAGTGTTCTACCCTCGTGCTGGTACTTGAATATTCTCCTCCACCATCGTTAGGGTTTTAATTTATTTGCTTATTGCTGAATAACGTAGTTGTTGTATAGCCGGCGTTGTCGATCGGGAATGTCGGCCAGTTGGCAGTGGATTTACTTATATCGACGTTGAAAGCGGAGAAGGTTGGTTACTTGGATGATCCAAATGTTCTCCCTTGCGTTGGCAATAACGCTTATTGGCCTTCTCCCGCCGGCGACCTCGCTCTTCCTCTAGAAGGTCTTCTTCTGTGGTATTTCTCCTTGCATTACTGTATTATTAAATAATTTTATCTAAATAAATTTATTTATTTTTTGAAATTTTCACTGTGCTTTTGCCTGTGTATTAGCTACTTCGTTTGCAATTTTCGTGATGATTATTGTCTTGTGGCAGTTTATGAATCATCATCTCATGGATTGACTTTCATACAGCAGAGATCACCCGTTGTCAAGGTATTAATTGAAAAAATAGTAATTTAGGAAGGTTTGTTGTGTAAGTGATTAGAAATGTTTGTGCTTTATTTCTTGGTTGTAAAAGAGGCTTGTGCTTTCTTACTGCCGAGTGTATCTGACAATATTTGGCAAAAATGTTGGTGATTTTCTTCCTGGCACTTTCTTAACTTGCACAGGGAATGTTGATTCAATTTGCAAAGAATTTATCCAATTTTGCTGCTGCAAATGGAAAGAAGCATGTCGTTGTCATCTCTGGCTTGGATTTCATCCACTGGGCGAAATTGGACACGTCAAGGTACTTTGAGCATGAAGCTTAGCTTGCTTTGCTTTCACAATTAGATTTTTCTTAATTCCGTCCTAGCAAATGCGCCCTTTATCCAGCAGCTGCTTTGTTAAATTAAATAGTTCATGTTGACTAAGAAAAACTTTTGCATTCTAGAGCCAAGACTAATCCCAATCAATGTTAAAAAACAATTCCTTGGCTTGTAAAGTAATTTAGTATGATGACTATACAGCATTGGTAATTCACAATTGTAACCTGTTCCGTAGCACCTATGGACGGACTTTGTTTCTTGATACCCAAGTGGAATTTGAATATTGTGTTGCTTTGTTGCTTTTGATGAACATTCTCGGCGTTGGCTAATGTTTGGTAATATGATTCAGTGGTTTGCAGGTACATTATCTGTCAGATTCTAGCATGGACGGAACCGATGAGTACTGTGAGATACTTGGATGGAAGAAGCTACAGGAGTATAATCCTGATTTAAGAGGGTGGAAGTATCTTAACCTAGTAGTGCAAAATGATGCCACTCAAGAGGATTTTCCTGCCGAAGAGTTAGAGGAAGAAGATTACTACCCAAGCTTACCATTTGCTGCCCTGTTTTCTTCCTTTAAGGTCATTGATTTCTTGGTTTTTTTGCTTGGTTGTATAATCATTTGTCGTTTGGATGTGTGAAAGTATGCTGGCCTGGTCGTGTGTTTGTAGGTCTAGTTGATATTGCTGATTTCTCTCCAAATTGTTGCCTGTCACTCATTCCCTTCATCCTCCACTGCCCTGTTCCCCTCACCACTACGCCCTCTAAGTACCATAAAAAAAATAGGAAAAGGATGAAATATTCAAGGAGCAGGAGCGGAAAAATAAACTCGCGTTACTTTACCCTAAGGAGATACTAATGCATAATATGTTTGGATGATATACATTTTCTTTTCTTGCTTAATATTTTATTAGGGTTGTTGAAACTCCTGAGTGCGCTTTGATGAACTAGAATACATGTGAGAACATGGCTGATCTTGATATCTTGTGAATCGAGCTTTGAAGATGCATTGTTGTTCTTTGACTTTTAGATTGAGCAGCATATATTTGTACATAGTCTTTCTGATAAAATATTTTTCCTATGATAGGCTAAAGGCTTAAAAGTCACCTGCTTGCTTTGCTATTGCTCGGAGGGAGACAATACTCCTGAGGCCTTTCATCTGGCTGAGGCAACAACAAAACTCTTAAAGCTAAGCCCAGATAATTTCCAAGGTACGTTAACTCATTGAAGGTTCTTGCTAAGATCTTAAGTTTTGGTCCACCAATGTTGGTTTATGTCCTTTTCCTATTGGAAAGGTTACTGGCTAATGATAATAGTCACCACGGTTTAGATTCATGTTGTAAGCTTCCTTGATTACTTTATGATCATATTGATGTTTCTCTCTTGATACTTCTTTAGCTTTTATTCACACTTCACAGCATCTCGATTTTTTGCAATGGCTCTTGAAAGCAGCACGACACGACTGACTTTGCTTTGATGGATTTTTGTTAGGAAATGGAAGCCGTGGATGGGTCGTCCCGTTCTCTTGGAAGAGTGTTTATGGTCCACCCCCTGATTATTCAATGTTTTAAAGTATGTTTTGGTAGATTATCTGAAGAAGCTGAGAGCTTCAATGCACTAGTTTTACACTTTTACTTGATAAGACGTTTTATGCGTATCATAAAATTTCTCTTTGCTCTAAACTGATCAGTTGAGCTCTTTCTGCTACTCTATCATTGGCTTTTTGATCTACATTATATGAATGCCTAGTACAAATGGGGGTTCTAAAGGCACCCTATGTTTTTACTTCCGGCACCCATTATTTGATTTTTTTTTAATTAAAAAAAACGTCAGTGACACTGCCGTTGACGTTGAAACACCAACGTCAGTGACGTTGCTATGCATAAACGAATGTCAGTGGAAAATAAAAGGACTAACGTTTCTAAGTTGTGACACTTTTATAATGTAAACGTTGGTGCCACTGATTTTCGTTGTTGAACACCAACGTCAGTGTCACTGTCACTAACGTTGGTTTTCAATAGCAACGTCAGTGCCAATGACGTTCCGTTCATAAAAATCATCGTGTTGTCGGAGTAATTTTTTGTAGTGTCGGGAGTAATGTGTGCCAAAAGTAAAAATAGGGGTGCCTTTAGAACTCCTATATTTATCATGCACTTCAGAAAGATTTAGAGATAGATACTGTTGGAACAATTTTGTGTATTCATTCCCTACTTTGTAATTGCATCACCATTACATTAATAGTCTCCCACACAACAAGCTACTAACAAAATAATATTCTATCTAATCCAAAACACATATGTCACACTAAACACTTGTCACATGTCACATAGCAGGTGTCCTACTTATCATCTATTTTTCTCAACACCCTTCCTCAAGCTGGATGGTGGTGTTACCACATTCAGTTTGCCTTTGAACAACTGGAACTGAGCTGATGACAAAGCTTTGGTGAGACAATCTGCAATCTGGTCTGTTGATGGAATATACTGAACTGATATGGTCTTCTTCTGAACCAAATCCCTAACATAATGAATATCCACCTCAATGTGCTTTGTCCTAGCATGGAATACTAGATTTTGTGCAAGGAAGGTTGCACTAATGTTGCACACCAGGCCACAGGTGTTCTGGGAATTCTCAAGTGCATTTCTTTCAATAAGTGTTGTGCCCACTGAAGTTCTGAGGACAAGTTTGCCAATGACCTGTACTTAGATTCTGCACTAGATCTAGATACCACATGTTGCTTCTTTGAGCTCCAAGATACAAGTGAGTCACCTATGTACACACAATAGCCACTAGTGGGCTTTCTGTCTGTGTCATCACAGGCCCAATTTGCATCTGAGTAACTACTGATATGTAAGGTGTAACTAGGTTTAAAATGCAGGCCCTGACCTATGGTGCCTTTAACAAATCTCAACAGCCTCTTCAAAGCATTCCAATGAACATCAGTGGGTGATTGCATAAACCGACGAAGGATGTTTACAGCATAGGTGATATCTGGTCTTGTGAGTGTTAAATACTGCAAGCCTCCTATAGCACTTCTGTATAAACTAGGATTAGTCATAGGTGTACCTTGATTTGGCTTGTAGTGTCTACCTGCAGCCATTGGTGTGGGGCATGCCTTAACATGTTCCATGCTCAATCTTTTGAGAAGTTGGATTGCATAATGCTTCTGTGTAAGGTAGAGTCCAGAGCTGTCTCTGTGAGCCTTCATTCTAAGAAAGTGAGACAGATTTCCCAGGTCCTTTAGAGCAAAAATGGAGTTCAAGGTCTGAATAAATCTTTGAATGAGTGCATTGGAGTTCCTTGTCACTAGTATGTCATCAACATACACCAGGACATACATCAGTGACTAATCTTTCTTGAATATAAACAAGGAATTGTCTGATCTTGACTGATTAAATCCCAGTTGCCATCTGAACTTTAAGGGCATCAAACCATGCTCTAGGAGCTTGCCTTAACCCATAGAGGGTCTTCTTGAGTTTGCACACATAGGTAGGCCTGACTGGATCCACAAATCCCTCAGGTTGTGGCATGTACACTGTCTCTTGAATTAAGTGGTCCATTCAGAAAAGCATTGTTGATATCAACTTGCCTGATGCTCCAATTTAGGGTGACTGCTATGGCAATGATGACTCTGATAGTGGATGCCTTAGCTACAGGGCTGAAAGTCTCTGTAAAATTTATGCCATATGCTTGTAGGAACCCCTTGGCTACCAATCTTGCCTTGTGCTTTAAAACTAATCCATCTGAATTCAACTTCAACTTGAATATCCATTTGTTGTCAACAAATTGTTGCCTTGGATTAGGTGGTACAAGTTCCTAAGTGTTGCTTTCATTAGGGCAATGTACTCTTCAGTCATAGCATTCTTCCACTGAGGAACAACCAATGCCTCTGACACTTTAACAGGTTCAGTAGGATAAGATTCTGATAGTGGCTTAACAGTTGTGGTGTAGGCTTTGGGTTTAAAGATCCCCTCCTGGATCTGATTTGCATTGGGTGTGTGACAGTTTTGGTGGTTTGAGTGTTAGGTCCAGATTCTTGTGAAGTGACTATGGGTGTAGGTATCACATTCACTTCCTCTTCAAGATTATCATTGTTGGTGATTTTCTAGTACTTTTTGAGGATGACAATGATGGTGTATGTGTCTGTGGTGACAGTGCAATTTCTGGTGTTTTATTGTGTGAGAATGTATGTGAGGGTGAAGGTGATTGTGAAGGTGATGGTGTTTTGTGGTGATCCCCCCTGGAGAGGGAGAGGATGTGAGAGAAGAGTCTCTAGTAAGGGTAGGTGCTGATGTAGATGATGATGCCTCTTGAATCCTGCTGCTGTTGTTGGGTGGCGTTGGAGGGTCTGGAAGTGATGGAAAGAAGTTTGAGGTGGAGGGGTCAGTTTGGACAGACCTATGGGGACCTTAAGTGAAACCATCTTGAAAGGGGAAGGATAACTCATTAAAGGTGACATTTCTGGTTATATAAACCCTGCCAGAAGCATCAAGACACAGATATCCCTTTGTTCTGTAGAGGTACCTAGATAGTCACACTTGGATGAGTGAAATTGAAATTTATGAGTGTTGTAGGGTCTAAGATGAGGGTAGCGGGCACATCCAAACACCCTATGGATAGTGTAGGCATGTTTGGTATGATGGAGGGCTTTAAAGGGAATT
This sequence comes from Gentiana macrophylla, assembly GCA_026214975.1. Lineage (NCBI taxonomy): Eukaryota > Viridiplantae > Streptophyta > Magnoliopsida > Gentianales > Gentianaceae > Gentiana > Gentiana macrophylla. The sequence continues at coordinate 28,419,798 of CM047813.1, forward strand.
TGAAAGTTTTAAATAGAGGAGGGAAGGATGTTTATAAGGGTAACAACATGTTTAAAGGCTTTCCACCAGTATCTAAGGGGCATGGATGCTTGGGCTAGGAGAGTAAGGTCAAGTTCAACTGTGTGTCTATGTTTCCTCTCTCTTCTTCCATTTTGTGCATGAAGATGTGGACATGGATGTCTAAAGGTGATGCCAGATGCTTTGAGGATGGGAACCAAACTTCTGTATTCACCCCCCAATCTGTCTGAAGATATTTAATGGTTGTTTGGAACTGATTTTCAACAAGGTTTTTGAATTCTTGAAAGGCTGTTAAAGCATCAGATTGTGTTTAAGAGGGTAAATCCATGTAAACCTGGAAAAGTCATCTATGAAGTGTATGTAAAAGGAAAAACCATTTGTGGATTTTAAGGGTGCTGGTCCCCACATGTCAGAATGTATCAAATCCAATACAGAGGAAGCATGAGAACTAGAAGAAGCATAAGGTAAAGCATGGTCTTTGCCAAATTGGCAGGCTTCACAGAATTTCATTTCATTAAAAGCAGTAACATTACAAGTGGACAGGACTTGGCCTAAGACCTTCTTAGATGGGTGACCTAACCTATTGTGCCAAACAGTGGCATCAACTTTAAGACTGCTATGACTAACAAGAGTTGATGGAGTAGACAACAGAGGTGTGGATGAGAGTTTGGATTGAGTGGAGCTCTTCCCAATAGCAGCAGGCAGCTTGTAGAGACCATCAACAAGGACCCTTACTAGAAGTGTCTTCCCTGTATTCAGATCCTTCACAAAACATTTGGAAGAGTCAAATTCAACATAAATAGGGTTATCACAAGTAAGTTGAGATATACTTAGCAAATTCTTAGTGATGTGGGGAACATGTAGTAGTGAATTTAGGACCATATCAGTGGATGGTGTGTGTAATGTACTACTACCAATGTGTGTTATTCTCAGTTTTTCACCACTACCAACAGTTAAAGTGTCATTACCAGCATAACTAGAACTCAAGTGAAGGTATGACATGTACGAACCTTCTTTTAATTTTTAATAAAAGGTTTCGTTTCAAAAAAAAAGAAAAAAGAACTCAAGTGAAGGTTTTGAGATCAGATGTGACATGGTTGGATGCACCACTATCCATATACCATGATTGATCTCTTACAGATTGTGGAGTAGCCAGGTAAGCAGAGACTTGCTTGGGATTCTTATTTGGAGGCTGATAATGTCCCTGCTGTGAGTTTCCTTGAGTGTTGGTGTTGAAGTCTTCTTCATATCTCTGCCAACATATGTTAGCAGTGTGCCCAATCTTACCACAGAGTTGGCATTGTGTGTTAGTGCCCCGGCCATATCCACTGGATCCTCTACCACCTCTACCCCTAGATCTTCCACCTCTAGATTGTCCTCTTCCTCTATTAGAGGTATAGTTACCCTGATTTTGGTTCCTGTTATCTGTCCAAGGTGAAGACTTAGAGGCCAAGTGAGCTATAGGTTGGGACACATCTGATAATTCAGTTGGGTTGAACCTTGCAATCAACCGTTCATGCGTGATAAGTTGGGATTGCACCTCCTGCCATGAAAGTGACCCAACCCGAGCTGTGATATTCACAATCACAGCTTCATACCCCTTCTCCAAGCCACCCAAAGTTGCTAAAACAAGTTCAAATTTGGATACTGGATATCCAGCAGCACCTAGGCTATCAGCAGAAGACTTCATAAGTTGCTATCATCAGCCATACTCTTCGTCCCTTTTGTGGTTTTAGTGAGAGCATCCTTGAGTTCTAACATACGTGCCTCAGATCGGCTATTGAACAGATCTTCAAGGGTTTTCCAGATTTCAGCAGGGGTTTCACATCCCATGATTTCTAGCAATTCTTGCTCGGTCATAGAGCCAAGCAACCATCCTACAAGAAGCTGATCAATCTGATTCCACTCATCAAACGCTGGATTTGGGACGGTGCTAGTCAAAACGACACCCCCAGGACCTGGGTAAGTGAGAAACTGTGAGGATTTTGGGGTAATCCCCAAAAGATGACCCTCTAACTTGTGATCACGGACTACATGGAGTATGGTATGCATCCACAACAGATAGTTATTTCGATCGAGTTTTACAGTGCTGACCTGATTAAGGTGACCGGAAAACGGTGTTTGGGCGAGTGATGTCACTGAGGAAAACTTCGGTGGAGATGGTGGAACTGCAGTAGTCGATCCAAAAGGATAAGTTGGCATAATCGTGTATGTCGATAACGGTGGTCTGAGGACAGAAGAAGACGGATCAGATCGTCCTGGATACATCGATGCCGACTCAATTTGTGGCGGGGTAAGAGTGGCAGAAACATTTGGTGGAGTTGCACGAATTGGGGACACTCCGATTTGAGTGGTAGAGGATGACCCAAACTGTATCGGCGTCTGGATTTGACTGTTAGGTGGCTGAGCCACCGTTGCCGGCGTCGGAGCAGAGGTCTGCTCCATTTCCCGCTCTAATACCAAGAAAGATTTAGAGATAGATACTCTTGGAACAATTTTGTGTATTCATTCCTTACTTTGGTAATTGCATCACCATTACATTAATAGTCTCCCACACACAGGGCCGGCCCAATAAGGAAGCAAAGGAAGCGTGGGCTTAAGGCCCAACAATCCCGGGGGCCCGAAAATACGTGTTTTTTGTAAACAAACGATAATTAACAACAATAAATTCGAAGATTTTACAGTTATTTATTGTAGTCCAGTTGGTTAAGATATTTGGCAATTTTTTGAAGACTTGAGTTCAAGTCCCGGCAGGTTTTTTTTTGACCCATTTAAATTAGAACTCTCCAATATATATGTGGTTTCTATTGGCACCACATAATTACTAGCACCGTTTTTTATTTTGTATTTATTATTCCAGCTAATTTATTAACTCGTTTAAACATCGTTTGAGTCTTTTGAACAATGATATTAGCACCCTCCAATACGTATATATATATATATATATATATATATATATATATATATATATATATATATATATATATATATATATATATACTTCGAACTAAAAGACCTAAATATTCTACAAAAGATATGATTAATTTTACTATTTTATAGGTATGTTTTGAGTCTATCAACGAATTGAATTATGTATCTACGGATGTTAAAAACGCGATATTGAAATAATATTTTGTAAATATGTTTTTTTCAAAAAAAAAAAAAAAAAAGGCCTAATATGTGGTTTCTATTGGCACCACATAATTACTACTCACACCGTTTTTTATTTTGTATTTATTATTCCAGTCAATTCATTAACTCTTTTAAACATCGTTTGGGTCTTTTGATCCATGATATATTAGATCATCTAATATATATATATATATATATATATATATATATATATATATATATATATATATATATATATATATATATATATATATATATATATATACTGAACTAAAGACCTAAATATTCTACAAAAGAGATGATTAATTTTACTATTTTATAGGTATATTTTGAATCTATCAACGAATTGAATTTTGTATTTACGGATGTTAAAAACGCGATATTTTGTAAATATGTTTTTTATGAAAAAAAAAAAAAAAAAAAACCTTCGAACTAAAAAGCCTAATTCGACGATTCGCCGAAGGCCAAATAATTTCCAGGACCGGCTCTGTCCACACAACAAACTACTAACAGAATATAATAATCTATATAATCCAAAACACACATGTCACACTTGACACTTGACACTTGACACTTGTCACATGGTAAATGTCCTACTCATCGGAAAGTTGTTGTGTGGTGAGGGAATTTGTGGTGAAGTGACGGGTGAAACGATCAGAACCACACAGTTTTAATACAGAATGAAGATGTGTGGTGTGCCACACGATGTCTCCGCACCGTATGGAGACACCACACAATAATCTCCCCTACTCATCATCTATTTTCCTCAACAACTTCGAACCAATTATCACAGTAATCGTGGAAACATATTATACATGTATTCATGGAAGAAACCATTTTAAGTACATGAATTAAATAAAGCATTTTATCAACAACAAAAAAGAGAGCATTAATTACACCTGTGCTTACCTTCATCAAAATTTTCTCCTAAGCACAATAAATTTTTCTCATACGGTTATATAATTCTCATTACTTAATGTTTACAAAAATTCAAACGTTGAGATTAGGTGAGACTGCAAGAATACTTCCCAACTCTTTGATTAAGTGAGAAAATTAAACATTCGAAAATGATCGACCAGATAACTGGTACTCGTGTATTTCTTTATCTGTTGCATAAAAAAAATTAACACAGATTAAGAAATTAATTAATGTTTCTGGTAAAGAAGGTAAAATAAGAATATTATCCTTCACTCATTCTATATGGAAAATTGTATTAAAATTTGAGTTATTAATTAAAGGGTAAAGTTGGGGAAAAATAAATGCTGTATTGATATGGTAAAGCAATGACATACTAGTATGTTTGAGAGTTTCCTCAATCATTGTGGCTACGAGAGCTAGCGTTACGGGGACAACCACATGACTCCATGTTTCGAGTTTTGTGATGATAATATGGGATCTTTAATGTAATTGAATGATTTTGAGGAAGCTTGACTTAATTAGTACTACTACAAATTAAGTAGTGAAAGTCTTTTCACACAACAATTTTTTTGAGGGTAAAAAAGTATCTTAGAACATATATTTTTTTGGAATATCTTTTCACACAAATTTTTATCTTCTGTATGCAATTTTTTTTTTTTTTTCAATTTCACTTTATTTTTTTTTTTTTATTTTACGCGATTCATTCTCGAAAAAGTTTGGTGAATATGACACATTATCATATGAAATATGGTCGAAATATACGTGTTGAGAGTCACACTTGGTTGATTCTCGACCATATTTTAAATAGAATGTTTTGAAGTTTTCCAAACTCATACATAGTCGAGCGTCATTCGAGACCAATATTGAGTCCGAATAACTAGAATTGGGTCGAGGATAACAACAACAATATAAGAGCACCACTATTGATTATTGATGAATTTGGATGAATATTAAAAGTTTTGGTACTCAATTTTAGTCGAAATGCCTTTCTCGACCGGCGTTGAAGTATGAAAAACATTCAAAATTCGACTAGAATAAAATCAAGATAATGATCGTATTCGACTCAAATTGGGTCGAATGATCATTGTAATATGAATTGACCATAAATTGGCGAGAATAGTATATATTTTCCGGACTCATTTACGGTCGAAATGACGCGCGTGGAAATATCCAAAAGCCCACTCTCGGCTCTTGGTAAGTGTAAAACAACATTTGTGTGAAAAGATAGTCCCTATTTTTTTCCTTCAAATTTTTGCTCTTATTTATTTCTAACCCAATTTTAGGCAGAATGTTGAATTTTTCTGCTCAAATTGAGTCAGAATGACGAAATATGCTTTCTGACCGGTAATGGGTCTAGAAAACACTTCACATGTGACTAAAAATAACTCAGAAAAATCAACCATATTCTGACTTATGTTGGTCAGTGTTAGAAAGTAAGGACTAATTAGTAATTAATAATGTTGTGTCCTTATCTAGTAATTAGCTTTAGTATTGGACACTTGGCACACTATGGTGCATCTTCTAGATTTGTGTTAGATTCTCTTATCTAGTATATGTATGTAACCGTTGGGGACATTTTCAGTATGCTCACATAATACAAAAGTTGTTATTTCATCTTGGTATCAGAGACAAGCATGGCTAACGCTACCTCAACCGCCGGAAGTTCATCTCCGGCGAGCTCTTTACCAGTTTCAAGTTTCTCTGTTGGTTTATCACGCACCTCCATCAACATTGGAGCTCTTACCGCTCAAATTCCTGTCTCTGCAACAACAATTCCACTAGGAAGTGGAGCTTCTTTGTCTGCACCGTCGTCAGCTGCCATAAACACCACCGTCCAGCTGCCACCAATCTCTGGTTTTGGTTTTCATCGTCCAGATGTCATATTTTCAGGTTTACATCGTACTCCTGCACTATCCTTTCCTCCATACACGTCTTCACCATCTCCATCCTTTCTTCCTTATGTTAGACCCGTCACTCCCTTTGGTGGAACCCTTACTCAAACTTGCAATGTTAAGCTTGATAGATCAAATTACTTATTATGGAAGTCCATTGTTCTTCCTATCATCTGTGGACATAGATTATATGTCATCTCTTTGGTACTTCATCCTGTCCACCACAGTTTCTGGGATCCAATATTGTCTTTGGATCGACTCTTAATCCTGCGTATGATGATTGGGTAGCCACTGATTCCTTGCTTGTTGGTCGGTTAAATAGTTCAATGACAGAGCAAGCTCTGGTTGAAACTATTGGATGCAACACAACTGCTGAAGTTTGGAGTACTTTGGAAGTTCTTTTCAATAATAGATTTGAGGCTAGGATGATGGAGTACAAAGGGGCACTTACAAGAACTGATAAAGGCAATAAGTCGATGGTGGATTACTTGGCCCTCATAAAATCCTATTCTGATGGATTAGCTGCTGCTGGATACCCAATATCTACCTCTGAATTGATTCTTGCTGCTCTAGGTGGTCTAGGTATGGACTATGAATCAGTTATTGTCAATATAACATCCAGAATATGCTCCATTTCTTGGCAATAGGTCCAATCACAACTTGTGACTCATGAAAGGTTATTGGCTCGTTTTAATCCTTCTATGAATCTGGATGTTCCATCCCCTGCTGCTCATTTGGCCACTCAAAAGATAGGAAACTACATGCCAAATGGCAATTACAGACCTTCTGGGGGTAACAATTCTCAAGATTCAAACAGAGGCAGGGGGAGAGGAAATAGAGGTAGAGGTAGAGGTGGAAAAGGTAACTTCAACTCAGGACCTAGACCTGTTTGTCAAGTGTCCTCAAGAACAGGTCACATAGCTGCAAATTGCTACCACATATATGACTCCTCTTATACTGGTCCTGCTCCAATCAAAAATTCTGGAAATATAGCACCATTTCAAAGCTCAGGTCCTAGGTCTAATTCTGCTTATGTGGCTTCAACAGACACCTTCATGGACCCTAGTTGGTATGCAGATAGTGGAGCTACCAGTCACGTGACTTCATACCTCAATAGCCTTCATCTGAGTTCAGGATATAAAGGATCAGATGCACTTATAGTGGGTAATGGTGAGTATCTTCCTATAACACACTTTTGTCAGTCTAATATTTCTGGTAACAGCAACTCCACACTATATCTTAATCATATTCTTCATGTTCCTAGCATAACCAAGAATCTTCTCAGTGTTTCTAAGTTAACTTCTGATAATCCTGTGTATCTTGAATTTCATTCCAACTGTTGTTTTGTGAAGGATCTAGCTACAAAGAAAGTCCTGCTGGAAGGAACCCTTAATAATGGTTTATACCAGATGCATCTTCCTGTCCCATTGAGCTCTCTTCACTCCAAAGATCTTGCTGGTCAACAGTCTTCCAGTCAGTCCCTAATCGTGACAGAGTCTCTAGTTCAATCTAGTTCTTGTTTTTCCAAAGTCTTAGTTTGTAATGAATCGAAAGGTAGTGCTGCCAATGTTTGGCATATAAGGTTAGGACACCCTTCAGAAAGGGTCTTGAATAAGTTCTTAAACTTTGTAATGTTTCCTTAAAAAGTAACGAAATCCTTTCCTTTTGTGAAGCTTGTCATTTGTGTAAAGAACTTGCTCTTGCTTATCACGTGTCTAATTCTAAAACTGATATGCCTTTTGAACTTGTCCATTCTGATCTTTGGGGTCCTGCACCTATAACTTCTACTGCTGGTTATTCATATTACATACACTTTATGGATGATTGTACTAGATACACCTGGATATACCCTTTAAAATTTAAGTCTGATGCTCTTAATGCTTTTATTCAATTCAAAAAGCAAGTAGAAAACCAGTTCAATACTCATATCAAATGTCTCCAAACTCATTGGAGGGGTGAGTTTAGATCTTTTGTTCCTGTCCTGCAAGAGTCTGGTATCCAGTTTAGACATCATTGTCCTCATGCCCATCCTCAAAATGGTAAAGCTGAGAGAAAGCATAGAGCTATAGTTGAAATAGGGCTTACCCTCCTAGCACAGGCCTCAATGCCCTTAAGATTTTGGTGGGAAAGTTTTTTGTATTCTGTAACGTTGATCAATTATCTGCCTTCACCTGTGTTAAACCATAAATCTCCTTATGAATCTTTTTTTAGCAAGCTTCCTAACTATAGCATGTTTAAAGTCTTTGGGTGTGCTTGTAACCCAAATCTTAGGCCCTATCATCAAAGGAAGTTTCAGTTTCACACAGTAAAATGTGTTCATTTAAGCCTAAGTGCTGCTCACTAAAGGTATGTGTGTCTAGATCCTAATGGCAAGGTGTATGTGTCCAGAGTGCTTGATATACAAAAACCTGAATCCGGATCCGATCCACAATTGGATCATCAGATCTGATTCACAGCACCGTTCGAGACACTCGATCATGCACATCGGAAGCTACGAATTAAATTAGCATGCGATTTTACCACGATTCTAATTCATATAATTAATTAACAATCTACAAGAAGGTTAGTAGATTTACCCAACCGGAAGAGAAGCAATCGACCAAGGGAGAAGCCGTAGTCTTCCGGATTGTATCTCCTAGCGACGACTGGCGGACGTCGAACCTCACCGTAGAACCTCCTCGAATATGCACAAGAAAAACCCTAGGTTTTTCTTCTCTTAATGACTAGAACAAGAAACTAATTTTTCTCTCCTTTATTTGATAAGTGGCACAATTATGTGTGTGTAATTGTGTTGGGTGAAACTCTCTTTATATAGAAAAATAACTTGTCAAGAGAGAGTTATCATTTTCACACAACAATTACCTATTCCAATAAGGAAAATATATTTGCCAAAAGATAAGAGATAATTCTCAAAAAATCAATCTCTTTATCTATTTTCCATTAATTATCCAACAAATAGATAATTAATTATTTACACATATGAGATAATCTAGGAAAATTTCTTCTCCTAATTTATCCACTAAGTGTGGCGCCATTTAGTCATTAAATTTAATAGAAAATGTCATTTCTATTTTACATATTATTTAGCAAATAAATAATATTGCATATTCATTAAATAGACCCACTATTTAATTTATTCTCGAGGTTCCATAAAACGATAAAACACTCGCATGTTAGGAGCCAACCCGGAGACCATGGACCTATAACCAGTAGCTACAATAAATTGAATAAAATATTCATCGAACAAAATATTTCTACACAACTTATTAATTCCGGAATTACGCCACCATAAATCCGAAACTGAACTCTATCGATTATAGATATAACTTATTCTCAAAACGTCGAGTCGAGTCGATAAGTGTCCATTGATATAATCATTACATATAAACTAACCCTCCATAGACTATCCGTAATGAAGCGGGATTATTTCCGTAAACCTTCTTCAATACATCTCTTCCTTATTTACCATTAACCCACTAGTGATCAATTAGTTCATAACCAATATGAACTCCGCGGATCGATCAGTTTCTAGGATTAACAAATAAGGGGATTGTCTTTCTACTTCCCGCAGGAAGGAATGGATTCCATATCTGTGAGACACACACTTCTCACTCATTCCAGAATAGTGCCAACGTGAAAGTGATTCGGACCGCGTCTCTTAGTGATCCTTAACGAACACATCAAACCTTATCCTGAAACAAAATATATGAGTATGCAATCACTTCAGGATTAAGGTTAATCCATATATGATCATCTTGTGATTTAATAAGATTTCTCAATCACGGAATTATATGAGAAATACAGATTAAATCGATCCAGTCCTATATGAATACATCATATATAAATGCCCCACTTAGACAACCAATGTCGACGGTCCGGATAAGACGGTCACACCATAAAGTGTTCTGGGCGCATTAATGGTGGTTTAATCAATAGACCCCAGACTTTGATTAAGTTCACCACGGACTAACATTTCAAGTGTATCACCATAAACTTAATCCTCATGTGTGACAAACACTAAGTTATATGGCTACATATGATACGAATTGGGGTATTCAGCAGTGTATTACTTATAAGCACGAAGAAAATAATAAGATGAGAATAAATCTGTCATTTATCAATTATAAAAACAATTATATAAATTGTCTTTCGGGCGCTACTTCCAACAATCTCCCACTTGCCCGTATAGACAAGCAACAATTGTCTTTCGGGCACACTATATCTAACAATCCCCCACTTGCCTGTAAAGACAAACAATGATTGTTTTTAGAGCACCACACCCTTATTCTTTCTAACCACAACATTCTCCCACTTGCTCTAAAGCAGATGAGACATATCTCCCAATTTCATACCCGTCAAGCGCTTATCAGTGACATTAGATGCCACACGACTTGGTAATCTGATCAGCTAGGTTGTCGGCTCGAGGCGATCTTTAGGACTGAAACATCGCCTCTCTGCACGATCTGTCTGACCAGGTGGTACTTTATCTCAATATGCTTTTGACCTTTTGTGCCTGCGAAGATCATTTGCATGAGCTACCTCTCAATTGTTTTCACAGTAAATTGATATCGGCTCATCGAGATCTGGAATCACTTCCCTATCCAACAAAGAACTTCTCAAGCTATACTGCCTTTTTAGCTGCTCCAAAAGCTGCTATGTATTCGACTAACAGAGTCAAACTGGCAGTGCTGGATTGCTTCAGACTATATCTCCATCACTATGAGTAAACACTGAGCCTGAGATCGATTCACGATCATCCTTAATCTGACAAAAAATCAGAATCAGTGTAATCAACGACACTCAGGTTCGCACCCGAATGGACAAGCATATGATTCCTCGTTCTCTCAAGATACTTGAGGATGCACTATACTGCTTTCAACGTCCGAATCCATGACTCGACTTTTATTGACTTTCAATAACCTGACTTTCTCCATCCAAAAGATAATCTATCCCATTTTCTCTATATCCGAAGACTAAGAGAATTATCCCGTGAGGGGTTGGGTAGGAAACCTCTCGTTGAATTCTGCATTCGAAAATGCATTATCATCTTTAACCAATACGATGGATGGGATATTGCCAACAACTTGTTCTCATGAATTCGACCGAATCAAATTCTAAGAATATAGTCCACTTCTCTGATTCAGAAAATCTTTGGCTCGTCAGTTTTTGACTTTAGATAACACACTCATGTTGTTTCCAACTGTTGCAGTGTTATCTTTTATTAACACTAATGTCTACTATTTTACCAATATTGATTCTCCAGTCTACAAAATACTCATCAATATTCTGGTCAAGCCCACACATTCCAAAATATGTGACTTTTAATGACCTAGAGGTTTGCTTTAATCCATCAATGGATATAAGCATAGGCAGTCAATCTGCCATTGGCTTTAAGGTAAAACCCTTCCGTTCCGAATGAATCTAAACTCCATTGTACGGCAAGAAAGTTTCAGGGCATCACCCCTGTTAATCTTTCTGCTTTCCATGGAGTCAAGAAAGGCTGAGTGGTGAGAAAGTTTCAGGGCATCACCCCTGTTTAACTGTCTACTTCTCAGGGAGTTACCCCCAAAACCACTTGGCTTTGCTTAGAAAGATAAACTTTCTCATTCATTCAACTCTTTTCCATGTGGATCCAATTTCTCCCACTGGGCCTTAGACACTCAGGTGGTTCTACAGGAGTATGAACAGACCTAGAGTACCAAAACTCCATTCACAGGTATATGGCTTTAAACCAACCTCATTTTATCAGAATCTTATACAGCCCTTCCAAAAGACCATAGGTTATCAATTACCCCAGCAGACTGTAAAGTCTACATAATCACAGCGGGTCAATGGTTAAACCATACTCCCACTGCATTTGGGTGGATTGACATTCTGATCTGGCTGAGCTTTAACTGAGTTCGTTTTAATTAATTTAATTAATTACATAAATTAATCTAAATTAATTACGTCTCATACATGCCTAATTAATATCATGATTAATTATCTACATGTATGCATATGTTAGGAGTGGAATTCATGAATATGATGCATGTCATGGCATTGTTATCTCACATAAATTATCAAACATGAAAATAAATGAGTAAAAGTAAACCACTGAGATGGACCGTTGGTACCCCCGTATCTAATCTATAAATAAACAAATAAACCTTAAAAATTGCGCAGCCGCCGGCTGGTATAAGAATTTTCTATTCCAGATCTTCAATAAAAATCCTTCTATCTTAGTTGGTTGAAGCTCCTTCTTCCTTCATCACCACCTAAATTCGATTCCCCGCTCCCTTTTTTTTTTTTTTTTTTTTTTTTTTTTTATTATCTTTTTTATTTTTACGAACAGAAAAAAATACGAGGAGAAAAAAATACAAAAAATAAATTTCATAATTTTATACGGCCAAGGAGATTCAAACTCGGGTTTGCACACAATTGAACTTGTGTCTTTACCACTGTGCTGCGTCTTTTTTTTCTTCATGTCTTCATCCAAATTTATATAAAAGGCCACACGGCCAAAATAAATAAAAACAGAAAATTTAATTGCAAAACTAAATTACATGATATCCTATACCCAAAAGGTTTACAATAGATCTAACGGTAAACAAGTACCAACCCCAATCCATCTCGTCAACCAAAACATTCAATCGCATAAAAAAAATTAAAAGATGTAATTTTTATTCTATTTCACTCCTTATTAATTAATTATGCAATATGATCGCAAAATCGCTTTAACCTTGCTCTGATACCACATGCTTGATATACAGAAATCCGAATCCGGATCTGATCCACAATTGGATCGTCAGAGCTGATTCACAGCACCGATCGAAACATTCGATCATGCACAGCGGAAGCTACGAATTAAATTCGCATGCGATTTTACCACGATTCTAATTCACATAATTAATTAAGAATCTACAAGAAGGTTAGTAGATTTACCCAACCGGAGAGAGAAGCAATCGACCAAGGGAGAAGCCGTAGTCTTCCGTATTGTATCTCCTAGCGACGATTGGTGGACGTTGAACCTCACCGTAGAACCTCATCGAATATGAAAAACCCTAGGTTTTTCTTCTCTTAATGACTAGAACAAGAAACTAATTTTTCTCTCCTTTATTTGATAAGTGGCGCAATTATGTGTGTGTAATTATGTTGGGAGGAACTCTCTTTATATAGAAAAATAACTAGTCAAGAGAGAGTTATCATTTTCACACCATAATTACCTATTCTCATAAGGAAAAGATCTTTGCCAAAAGATAAGAGATAATTCCTAAAAAATCAATCTATTTATCTATTTTCCATTAATTATCCAACAAATAGATAATTAATTATTTACACATATGAGATAATCTAGGAAAATTTCTTCTCCTAATTTATCCACTAAGTGTGGTGCCATTTAGTCATTAAATTTAATAGAAAATGTCTTTTCTATTTTACATATTATTTAGCAAATAAATAATATTGCATATTCATTAAATAGACCCACTATTTAATTTATTCTCGAGGTTCCATAAAACGATAAAACACTCGCGTGTTAGGAGCCAACCCGGGGACCATAGACCTATAACCAGTAGCTATAATAAATTGAATAAAATATTCATCGAACAGAATATTTCTACTCAACTTATTAATTCCGGCATTACGCCACCATAAATACGAAACTGAACTCTATCGATTATAGATATAACTTATTCTCAAAACGTCGAGTCGAGTCGATAAGTGTCCATTGATATAATCATTACATATAAACTAACCCTCCATAGACTATCCGTAATGAAGCGGGATTATTTCCGTAAACCTTCTTCAATACATCTCTTCCTTATTTACCATTAACCCACTAGTGATCAATTAGTTCATAACCAATATGAACTCCACGGATCGATCAGTTTCTAGGATTAACAAATAAGGGGATTGTCTTTCTACTTCCCACAGGAAGGAATGGATTCCATATCTGTGAGACACACACTTCTCACTCATTCCAGAATAGTGCCAACGTGAAAGTGATTCGGACCGCGTCTCTTAGTGATCCTTAACGAACACATCAAACCTTATTCTGAAACAAATAGGAGTATGCAATCACTTCAGGATTAAGGTTAATCCATATATGATCATCTGGTGATTTAATAAGATTTCTCAATCACGGAATTATATGAGAAATACAGATTAAATCGGTTCAGTCCTATATGACTACATCATATATAAATGCCCCACTTAGACAACCAATGTCGACGGTCCGGATAAGACGGTCACACCATAAAGTGTTCTGGGCGCATTAATGGTGGTTTAATCAATAGACCCCAGACTTTGATTAAGTTCACCACGGACTAACATTTCATGTGTATCACCATAAACTTAATCCTCATGTGTGACACACACTAAGTTATATGGCTACATATGATATGACTTGGGGTTTTCAACAGTGTATTACTTAATTACTTATAAGCACGAAGCAAATAATAAGATGAGAATAAATCTGTCATTTATCAATTACAAAAACAATTATATAAATTATTTTTCGGGCGCTACTTCCAACACAAAGATGTTTCTTTTGATGAACTTAGCTTTCCTTATTGCAAAACCTCCAATCATCCTGATCCTGTGTCCTCCACCACTACCACCGTAGTGTCTATGAATCCAGTTCTTACATTGCCTACATAATATGAACAATTCATGTCCCCTAGTACTACAGATACTCATATCTCCTCTTCTCCTTGTCCAACACCTGCTGCTTCTACGTACACCTTCAACTAGTCCATCTCTTCAATCTAGTCACACCCCTATTATCCATTCTCCCATCAGTCCTTATACTCAAAACTCTGTTCACAGTCCTCAATCCAATGAATCACCTTCAGGACATTCTAATGACAGTCTTGATCCTCCTTCTCCTTCTCCTTCTCTTGGACCTGTACATTCTCCACCTCAACAAACTTCCTCTTCTGTCATTACTTCAACCAATCACCATACCATGCAAACTAGGGCCAAAAGTGGCATATTCAAGCCCAAAACTTACTCTTAATTAGCCACAACTCATCCTTCTGATGGCTCACTAGAATCTACTACAGTTGCTGATGCTCTGAAGGATCCTGCTTGGAGAAAGGCTATGAAGGAAGAATACAGTGCCCTTTTGAAGAATCATACATGGGAATTGGTTCCTAGATCCTATGCTCATAATCTTGTTGATAACAAATAGGTTTTTAAGGTTAAGCTTCACCCAGATGGCAGTGTAAACAAGTATAAGGCTAGACTTGTTGCAAAGGGTTTCAGTCAAACACCTGGACTGTATTACACAGAGATCTTCAGTCCAGTGGCCAGGACATCCACTATCAGAATCATTTTTGCCCTTGCTATTGCCTTAAAATGGTCTATCAGGCAAATAGATATCAATAATGCCTTCTTGAATGGTACTTTGCACGAGTCTGTGTTTATCACTCAACCTGCTGGTTTTGAAGATCCTAACAAATCTGATTATGTCTGTCATCTTAAAAAGGAAATTTATGGGTTGAAACATGCACCTAGGGCCTGGTTTGCTGAGCTGAGTAAACAATTACTGTCTTGGTAGTTTAGGCAATCCAGAGCTGACATATCCTGATTACAGGGAATAGCAAGGACCTGATTCAACAGTTTATTACAGCTCCGAATGTAAAGTTTTCGCTCAAAGACCTGGGGGAGTTGCATCATTTTCTGGGTGTTCAAGCCTAAAGAGATCTGATTGGATTGTATCTGTCTCAACACAACTATGCTAGACAGCTATTGGATAGGCTAAAGTTGCAGAATCTCAAGCCTTGTACAACACCTATGGTAGTGGTACATAAAGATCCTTCTTCTTCTGAACCAATGATCAATCCTACAATGTATAGGAGTACCATTGGGGCCTTACAGTATCTGACTCTGACAAGACCAGATGTGGCCTTTGCTGTGAACACCCTAAGCCAACATATGCAGTCACCTACAGCTGGAAATTGGTTCCAGGTTAAGCATCTTTTGAGATACATTAAAGGGACACTATTCTATGGTTTGCACTTTAAACTTGAACATCCTCTGGTTATACGTGGCTTTAGTGATGCTAATTGGGCGTGTGATAAGAATGATAGAAAGTCTATTGCTGCATATTGCATTTATTTAGCTGGCTGTTTGGTTTCCTGGTCTTCCAAGAAGCAACCAGTGGTTTCTAGGTCCATCACAAAGTCTGATTATGGAGCCTTAGCAAATGCTACTGCTGAAACACAATGGATCATGAATCTGCTGTCAGAAATGCACTTCAAATTACCTGCTAAACCTATTCTATGGTGTGACAACTTAGGTGCTGGTCACTGGCTCATAATCGTTCTCCACTCAAGAGTTAAGCATATAGAGCTTGATGCATACTTTGTGAGAGACAAAGTGTTAGCTGGGGTCATGGATGTCATGTACATCCCCTCTTTGGATTAGATTGCTGATGCCTTAACAAAGCCACTGAATTCTTCTTTGTTTAATCATTTTAGAACCAAACTAAATGTTGTGTCCACACCATTTAGCTTGAGGGGGGGT
Organism: Gentiana macrophylla; assembly: GCA_026214975.1. NCBI lineage: Eukaryota > Viridiplantae > Streptophyta > Magnoliopsida > Gentianales > Gentianaceae > Gentiana > Gentiana macrophylla. Next base: position 28,436,267 of record CM047813.1, read on the forward strand.
GTTAGAAAGTAATGACTAATTTAGTAATTAATAATGATGTGTCCTTATCTAGTAATTAGCTTTAGTATTGGACACTTGGCACACTATTTTTTATCTTCTTGATTTGTGTTAGATTCGCCTATCTAGTATATGTATGTAATCGTTGGAACATTTTCAGTATGCTCACATAATACAAAATTTGTTATTTCATATGTCAGAATAGCATGTATTGCGTGAAAAGATGCTCCCAAGTAGTATTAATAAAAGTAACACGTTAAAATTGACTTTAGGCATCAGAGGGAATCCCAATATCTTTTCGTTATTACACATCAAAGCGATGCATCAAAGAGTCCTATAAAATTGTTATCCCGATATCATCTTCAGGGACATAATTATTATATTGTAGTTACAGGCTTGTTTTTAAGTTGTGTTTTGAGAGTTCGATTCCTTATATCAATTTCTTTTAGAAAAAATTGTATTCACAGACTGTCTTCGTAAACTAAATCACTGAAATATAACTTTCAATTTACATTTATCACGAAGCTCTAAAAACGGGACAAGGAGAACGAGTTTGGGACTCAAAAAAAAAAAAAAAAATTCGTCGTCCAAGTTGTTATCATGATGTCTACATGTAACAGTTAAGAATAACGAAGGATGGACGAAAGAAGAAAGAAGAAAGAAGAAAGAAGAAAACAAAGGTCAAAGCCGAAGCATTTAACCTTGACAAAATAAAGGAAAAGATGCTGCCGACATGAAATTCACCCCAAAAGATAAAAATGGGAGTACAAAAAAAGGGAGAACTCTTCAATGCACCATGTCCACTTTATTTTTTTTTAAGAAATTAAATGGGCATAATTTTCTAAAAAAAATGTGCATAATTGTTTTTTTATATGATGTTAATGCTTGTTTTATGTCATATTAAATTCAATGCATTGGTTTCCTCAGAAAAAGAAAAAAAAATTCAATGCGTTCCTTTAAAGGTCTGAACATATCTATTAGATGAATTTATTTTTAATCAGAAATGAAATTACAAACCAAAAAATAAATAAAATTACAAGACTAAAACCATAACTAACAGCCGGACGGAAAATGCTACAACAACAAATAAAAAAAAACACACGCATATGAATTTATATCCTGCGAATTGCGAATTCGTGTTTAGAAGCCATAGATTTTTGCATTGTCCATTCCGAGTTCCGACTGTACCTCTCTTAAAGAGAGGTTAATGTGTGGTGTCTCCATCCGTCATTTTACCTCAAAATTTCTCACCACACAATATCAAGGACCCCGATCCCCTACGGTGCAAAGGTGCAGAGCGCGGCGTGCTGTGAACCAAAACGACACCGACAAAAACAAAAAAAACACAATCAAAACAGTGTCGTTTTGATCCGAAACGACACCGTTTCGGATGCACAACACCGCACCGCACCACACCCCTTGTATCGTAGGGGATCGCGTTCCCATAATAACTTCCCCTCTTAAAGGAAAACCTATATTCACATGCATTTCTCTCTTTAATTAATTAATAAATCTTCCCTTCTCTTCTTCTTCATCTCTTCTCTTCTTTTCTCTCTCTCTTATAATAAGACAGAAGAAAAGATTGGAGCTAGTCGGCAACAGTGACATCTGTCCCTAAGGGCCCCATATACCTTCTTCAGTACCTGACAGCTGTCCAAATTTATTATTATTTTTTTCTTGTCGAGGAAACTGTCCATATTGTTGAACACAGTTAATTAATATTTACTATTATATCCAAATTAAGGACACGTATTTGAATATGGATATGATTATCAATTCCAAGTGTTTATCAGATGTGCATGTGTCCGATCTTCTGCATGTATCAAAAAAAAAAAAAAAAAAAACCAAATGAAAAAAAAGAAGTATGAGAACTAATTTTAAATAATCATAGTATTAAATGAGTGTTAGATTAAAAATAATAATATTAGAACGGCATTATTTATACCACAACTAGCCTATCAATGCATTACGTCTAACCTACCGCAATCAAGAATTATTTTTAATTCTTGAATAAGAATTTGGCTTTTAAAAGTTAATCGATTTTTTAAAATCAGTTCTTGATTCAAAAATTTATTTTTTAAATTGTTTTGACCTGAGGTAAATGTTGAAGTAATATGGTACTACCTCCGTCCCACAAAAAGTGTCCATAACGGAAAAATAAATTGTCCTATAAAAAGTGTCCATTTAAATTTCCAATACATCATTAAATACATTTTTTCCAATCATACCCCTATTTTAACATTTAATTTTTCATAATCCTTTCATATTCCAAAACAAGCATTTATGATTAGTTAAGGGTATATTTGTCGATTTATTCTTAAAATATAACACATTAATTATTTTCTTAATCTCCGTGTCCAGCAAAAAGTGGACTCTTTTTGTGGGACGGAGGTAGTATATCCGTAGAATTCCGGCCCCTTATTTTATGGCTCCTGGTATGGCCAGGACCACCAAATAATTCCTGCCAGGTACGTTTTTTATTTGCATTTCCATTTTAACCCTTTTGGATTTTAGAAACATAGTTAACAGATGCACTTGACTTTTCATTCTTTTTTATTTTATTTTATGTATTCATTTTTTTCTCGAGGGCAGTTATCCTATTTCCACAAACAAATTTTATACAACTTTAATAGTATTACATAATCTATCAATAAATATCTGTCTATCTAAAATATATATTTTAAATACTGGATTTATTTCAACATATAATTTATTTTAGAGATTTTCACATAAATTACAAATTCAATGAATATCATAAATTTTAATTTTTGAAAGTCTAAAATAGTATGTGAACTCGACTAAAAAAAATAGTATTTGAACATCATTAATGTGATATTTACAAAATGTTATCGCTGTATTGATAATAAATTTGATGCAAAATGAAAAAAATAGAAAAAAAATTAGTTTATAGTCCACTTTTCCCCCCTTAATTAAGTGTTAATCCAGCTTCAATTTTTTAGTTGCATTAAGGACAAATAAATTCTACCGGACGAATATACCCTTATTCTCTCACAAAACAAATTTTAGATTCTGGATGGTTACTGAAGCTGATTCGATGAATAATGATGGAGGATTCACAGCTTCTCAACCTTAATGGCATGGCGTCCTCTCCTCACTGCACATATTCAAAATCGAAGCTTTAACATGAATGTTGATGATAATTGCTGGCCACTCTTTTTACCCACTTTTCTGAATTTGCAGCAAATCAAATTCATAATCTTTTTCTTTAATGGCCATTACGGAAGGGAGATGGGCAAATCACCAAAGTTTGGTCAGCACCGGAGCAGCACATTCCTTCCCCACAATCTTACTGTATTTCTTTTCTCTTCTACCAATTGGGATGGCTGAATTTTGTTCATTATAATCAGTAACCCTGTGGCTGAAATATAGATAAGTGTAGACGACAGCTTTAAAGCTAATGCTGCCGGAGCTCCGAGAATTATACCGGTAGTTGCGATTCTGGCCATTGTTGCAGCTGCAAGTGTGATTGCATTGATAGATGTCAAAAGCTGAGTGTTCCAATTGTTTCTATGGTCACCAATATTTTTATGCATTTCAACTCTATCTGCTATAGCCTCTATAATTGCTTAAAGTTTCTCCACAACTAACGAATCAATAGGAACCTTAATATTAATGGGCTTTTTTTGCCATGGCCTTGTTTTTTATGATTCTTTTTTGCCAAGGGATCGTGATTTATCCAAGGAATTCGGAGTCTTCGGAGCTGCGTTTTCTACTCAAACCTGTGCTATGAATGATGTGTATTACCATGTTTTTAAAGCTTATGAACTCAGTAGGCTTATGAACTCGGTGACCGGATGACAAATACAACCGGCACAAAATTTCTTACATAAGATTATAGTTTCAAATGAAATTGAAGACATTGTTGGCTTTGTGGAATGCCCAATGTGTCTAATCATTTTTAAGAATATGTAATTTTTGTTGCAAGTTTTTTTTGATAGAAATTTCAGTTGTAGTTTGAACTTTGATAATTTTGTTTGAATCTTAAGTGTAAGATAGAAGAATTAATTGGAATAATGTATTGCGTCTTCTGTGTCTTTAGGTAATGGTTCTTCCTCTTCGGTTTCGGAGATTGATGAGCAAGATCAAGAAGAAGTGGCTATGTGTTTGATGATTTTATCTAAGGATTCTAGTAACTGGGGTGGGGTGAATTCAGTTGTAGAATCTTCTGACAATCAATATGATGTTTTAGAGACTAAATCATCTTCTATTGAGACGAAAATCGCTCGAAATCCCGTCTTTGTTCAAGTTGTTACTCCAGAAGCTAATAAAATGGATAGTAAAGCAGAGGTTAATACGCAAGAAAGCTCTGATTCAAGATACTATTTGGATGAATGTGTTGAAAAAGGCGAATCGATATCGTTTTTGAAGGATTTTTCAAGAATGCAAATTGCTTTATGAAGCCAGAACAAGTGGCCTAATGTGATTGAACCCAAGAACAAGAAGAGGCCTAAAAGAAATGATCCTAAAGAAAAGTAGTATCGAAACATGCTCCGAAAAGAAGTAAATATGAGTGCTTGAATCAGAAAAGACATTCGATTCATATCAAGGACTTGGGGGACATAGACCTTGAACAAAAATCGAAAAGAGAGTCCTTTTGAGACTGACATCGATACTACCGATCATCGATAATTCGACATCGACATCTGACGTCTCGATACTACCGATCTCATGGTGCCTTAATGCAATAGATTGGCTAGTTCATAGGCTTACTATGTGCCTTGGTGTGTCTTGAGGTTTTTGATCTACATTGTATCATCATGTAATAGATAGGCTAGTTCATTGGCTTCTCGAACTTGTAATTCATCACCTTGTGAATTCGGGCATGATAATTTAGTTCTTTGAACTTGAATATCCTTCTTATAATTTGGTGATAGTTCGATTGTTTTGCACTTGTATTGTTCTTCTATGTATTACCTTTTAGTCCGATGTACTGTTATTGTACTAAACTATAGTCCATTTGTACTTGATCTTCTATGTATTACCTTTTAGTCGATGTACTTTTTAGGCTTAATTCAAGTGATTAACTCATCGAACTCGCATGTTATAAACACCACACCTTAATCAAGTTATCTGTTAATGATTCTATCTCTTACGAATTGTATCATATAAACCAATTTAACACGGTGTGTTAGTGTATCCGATTTTGCATTTGGAGAATGATCTTTATCTCTGGATAAAGACCTTACAAAGAAATTCAGGTGATTAAATAGCTTTGATGATGGTAAATAGAGACTAAACAAGCGTAAATCTGCTTTTTTTTTTTATTTTTCATGTTGTTAATCGATGTACATATTGTACTAAATCTATAGTTTGTTGTACTTGCTATTAATCTGCGAGTTTGTTAACGATCTGGTGGAATGTTCTCCTGCATATTCTTGTATAATCGACATCGATATCGATACTACGATCATCGATCATCGTGTTAGTGTAAATTCTCGCGATTAAATTCGGCTTTCAAATACTACGTCGAAAAGGTATCAAACGCGGTCTCAAAATGAAGATAAAAAAGAGCTTTGGTGAAACAATTTTGATGATCGGTGTTACAAATCAAAAATTACGGTCGTTTATAAGAAAAAAAACGCCCGGTTAATAAAAATATTTTTTCGTCTTTCAAAATATACGTCGGAAGGGTATCGTATTTGGGCTCAAATTGAAGAGAAAAAAACATGAATTTTGGTGAAAAATTTCATGATCGGGTTGTAAATCAAAAGTTACGGATGTTTGAAAAAAAAAAAAAAAACAAACAGATCAAATCGATCAATGTACTCATGTATCATGTAATGAGGACGCGCAGCGAGTTGTAGTTTTTGTCATTCAAAATGTTTGTCATTCTTTTGCAACTAAAAAAAAGGTGTTTTTCCTATTTATTTATTTTGTCTTAAAAAAGAGGATTTTTTTTCTTTATCTCAAAAAAATATTCATAACATCTCTAGAGTAATAAACTTGCATTAGTATTTCTAGAATGATTTATACTATAAGAAAAAAAATAAAGAGTCAAAACAATTTATATTTTAAGACAAGAAGATTCACATTTATTTTAGAGTATAAATATAGCTTTCAGATACTATAATTATTCCATAATAATATTCAACTGATATTTTTTACTTATAAACTATATTTTATGATATTTATATATTTCTTTATTTATCAATATTTATGAAAACATTTAAAATGATTTCAATTTTGATATGTAATCATTTTAATCTTTATGAAATAAAAATGTACAACAAATAAAGTATATTTAAAGGTCGCGGGTAATTTCTTGACCAAGAGGCCCCGTGATCAAGTGCCCCAGTCCTCAACAAATAAAGCTGAGGCCCCGTGATCAAGAGGTCATGGGTTTGAGTCCCTCCATGTACGCATGTGTGGGTAATAGTACTCTAAATGAGATGATTTATTTTTGCTTAAAAAAAAAATATATATATATATATATATATATATATATATATATATATATATATATATATATATATATATATATATATATATATATATTAAAATTATTATAAAGTAAGAGTCTAATTTAAGATAATTCCTCTGAAAAAACAACTTAAAAAAATCGAAAAGATTATAGAAAAATTAGGTTTGTGTCCAAAAGGACAAACTAATACATTTATTAGGCTACAAGTACATGGATGATTAGAAAGGACAAAACTTAATTAACATTACCAAAATACCCTTTGGCTAATTAAACCTAATTACCCAATTAATCTTTCCCTCATCCATCATCGTTCAAAAATGCATCCATCGGCATCAGCGTTCTAGCAGCAGCAGCGTTCAAAACTCCTTCTTCTTCTTCCAATCACAGCAGCAGCGTATGGTGATGATTCATGGCGGCCGGAATCGTCCATGGTGGTGATTGGATTCTCTGATTTGTCCATTGATTGATTTATTCACTGCTTCTTCTTTCATAATCTGTTTAATTCAATTTCGAATCAAATCCTGCAAACAAATCCTTACGATTTTGGAAGGTTGTGATTTCGAGTAACGGCAACACGAATTCTTCATGGTATGGGCTGCGGATTCTTGATGATTTGATGCTGCCACCGAGGTAACACCACCGTAGCAACTCTGTTGGGGGGCGTTTGGGGGGCTGAATATAAAGCAACGAGTTGGTTCGCCGGAGGGTTTGGTTGGAGAAGAACCGGCGGGGTGGAGCTGGTGGAGTCTGATGAAGTGGCCATGGCTGCAAAAGAGAGGATAAGCAGGGACGGTTATTACATTTTTTTTGATGTACTTTATATATTTTATGGGCTGTTATTATTTGTTTATTTCCCGTTACTACATTTTACGGAAATTTTATTCTTATTTGTTTTTAGGATGTTACTGACATTTTACGGATCATTCGATTTACTTGTTTATTGACCGTTACTATATTTTACGGGTATTATTATTACTTGTTTTAAAGATCACATTACTTGTTTTTAAAATACATTCTTAACTTTTTTCATTTAGCTGTTACGATTTTTTTCGGCGTCACATTACTTGTTTTAAAAATATTCTTATTTTTCATTTGGATGTTACTGACATTTTATGAGTTGTTATTACTTTTCCTTAATCATTCTTATTAAAATTATAAAGGGGCATTTTTATCACTATATTAGCAATTTGTCCTTACTAATCTCTGATTTTGAAATTTGTCCATCTGGACCCATTTATCATTTTTTTTTTTTTTTGTCCCCCTTCCCCCTAGAAAAATAATTTAGATATTGCAAACTTCAGCATCCCATTTTTGGACATGAATGCTAACAGGTGGACCGTGGAGGAGAGATGTGAAAAGGGGTACACACCATTCAAAGTGTGGGACAGGCATTAAGGGTAAAATTGGAAAGACAATAAACTTTACAAAAAGATAGCTGGCAGGAATTATTTAGCCCTGGTGATACCAGGCGCCTTATTTTATATACCATTTTTCTCCAAGTTTCCTATATATATAGGTTTATTCTGTACGCCTAACGCAACATATCTTTTTTTTAGGCGTTTTTTCCTTCGTATTTACTTCACAAATTTGAGCCAGTAGTACTGTAGTGTGCAAAAACGACGAGATGATGAAAAAGGGAGGAGGACCAGGAGGTTATCTAAAAATGAAGACAGATGCAGGAAGCGATTTGATAAGTTCTGATATGAAGGAGCTTGGAAACACAGCAAAAAAGCTAGCCAATCATGTTCTTACAGGTGGATCTGGCTTGATAACTTCCATTCTTAAATGGGTTGCTTTTGCTGCTGCTGTGTAAGCTTTTTTTCTTTCTGCAGTTACCTGCTGTAGAGTGTAGTATGTGAATGAATTCAAAATACACTATAATTTATAAGGATTTGTTGTTACAGTTAATCGAAAGAAAAAATTAATGTGATGTTTGTTGTGTTTGTTGGTTGCAGATACTTGTTGGTACTGGACAGAACCAATTGGAGGACCAATATGCTTACCTCTATTCTTATCCCATACATTTTCTTCAGCCTCCCTTCCATATTGTTCAATTTATTTAGGTGACCTTTTTTTCTTTTCTATTTCTGTCATAATGACTCTTCTACCACTGGTGGACCACATATTGAAGCTGAATCGACCTTGTAAAACTCGAATCTGGAATCAAAAACAGACTTTTGATTCGAGAATTGTGTAAATCAATTGAGCCAATTTTGATAATATCGATTCTGTGAAAACGGTGTGATGCTGCGGCGGCTAATAGCCCTTTGTTAAAAACATATATATATATATATATATATATATATATATATATATACAAATATAAGACCTTTGTTTAGTAGGCTTAAAGTGCATGCTGTGACTTGTTCTTGATCCTTTCAGGGGAGAAATCGGAAGTTGGGTCGCCTTCGTTGCCGTGATTTTACGGCTCTTTTTCCCTCGTCATTACCCAGGTAATTACAAGATGTATACAAAACCATATATATATATATATATATTGAATCTACCTTCATATTGAGTGAGATGTTAATCTGAGAACTAATGCAATTTCTGGAATATTGGATGGAAGTGCAGATTGGCTAGAGTTACCAGGGGCACTGATTCTACTAATAGTGGTGTCACCAAGTCCATTGGCAGTGACAGTTAGAGAGGGTTGGATCGGTCTTTTGGTGTGTCTTGCGATTGGAATCTATTTGCTGCAAGAACACATAAGAGCATCTGGTGGATTCAAGAATGCCTTTACTAAAGCCAATGGTGTTTCGAATACAGTTGGGATCGTCGTTCTCTTTGTGTATCCTGTCTGGGCACTTATCCTTTACTTCCTATGATGATGATGATGATGATGAGACTTTTTTTTTTATGTGTTGTTTGCATTTTCTACCCTTAAAAATGTGTGCCCCCCCTTTGTGTGTTAAAAAAATTTCCCATTTTCGTATATCCTTGTTTCCCAATTGTCTAGTTTTGTACTAGTAAACATATTGAATAAACTCCAAAGGGTTCATTTGGATTTGTGCCACATTTGCTTACTCCCACTCTTATTTAGTGAATAGGCCTTCAAAACGAATTAGCTCTAGATAAAGGCGCATGGATCCCCTACGTTGACAGGACGTACAATGCAAGTGTTAAGCATCAAAACGATGTCGTTTTGCACCGAATGCTCTTGTACATTGTAGGGGATCAATGCTCCTTGTGAAAGAAGCAACAAGGCCAACAACTTCTTTTAACTACACAACACACTTTTTTTTTTTTTTTTTTTTTTTTTTTTTTTTTTTTTTTTATTTATGAGACGGAGTATTGGACAATTGAATCATATGATAATAATAATCAATGTTCTAAAAATCGCCTTGGCGGCGCCGCTAAGGCGCCGCCTTAGGCTAGGCGCACCTGAGCGTCTGCCTCGCCTTGGCTCAAGACTGGCTGGGCACAGCGAAGTGTGGCGGGCGATTTTAGGCGCCTCAGGCCCTCTAGCGCTCCTAGGCCCTTCTCAGCGCTCCTGGGCCCTTCTAGGCCTCTTCTAGGCGCTCTTAGGTCCTTTCTGCAGGCAATTAGGGTTTCATGACTTTCATCTGGGCGAACATCTAAGTTTTCCCAAGTGTTAGACAAGAAAGAGGCATAAAACCCTAAAACCCCAGTAAAACCCTAAAACCCCCCGTAAAAACCCTAATACCCCCCTTAAAACCCCTAAAAACCCTAAAAGCGCCTGGGCGCCGCCTAGGCGCCCCTATAGCGCGTCGTCTTCGCCTAGCGATTTTTAGAACATTGATAATAATAATAATAAATGACACTTTTTAAACGTAAAAATGATATCCCAAACCAAATAGAGGTATTCATTTCATTCTCTGTTTTAAGATGATAAATTCAATCCCCTCCCCAAAAAGAAAAAGACAATTCAGGACCCTTGAAGAAGTAGCTTGTGTTAATCAGGCTCTTACACCTTTCCTGCATTATTAGCTTCTTTATACAGTTGATCAATGCAATCCTGAAAAAAGAGAGTAAAAAATACAAATCAAAATATAGCAAGTAAACTAGTAGCCTGTTTATGATTGAATTTTACTAGTTTCATATATACCTTGTACAGTTTGAGCAATTGTGGCCTTTTGAGTTTGAAGGTTGGAGTGACCAAATCCCTCTCTATATCAAAAGGAATAGGCTCCAGATGAACTGCTTTCAACATTTCAAAACCGCGAAGCTGCACAGAAAACATTATAAATTTTGGTCAAATCGAGTGCCAATTTGTGAGAGAAAAACAACGATTTTAGGGATTTCATTGAACCTACTTGATGTTCCTTAGCAGTCCTGTTAAGTTCGTCTAAAACATATTTCCTCGCCTTTGGATTCTCGCAAAGTAACTTGAAATCTCCAGTTTCATTGTTCTTTATCGCCCAATCTTCAAGTGCCTTTCTCTCGGGTACCACCACGCCCACAAGAAACGACTCAAAACTGTTCCCATACACCCAAATCTATCCAGTTGTAAAAGAAAAGAAAAACAAGTCGGATTTTAGAGAGGGACTCTTTAAAAACACTGCAAACACATTGTCCTTATTATTACTTACAGCGGTCACTAGGGGACACCGAGAGTATATGCTTTCAAGACTTTCCACTGCAACATATTCCCCTTGAGACAGCTTGAATATATTCTTCTTCCTGTCAATAATCTTCATTGCACCATTCGGCTGCAATTCACCGATATCTCCTGCAAAAAAATAAGTATCTAGTTTTTACATTCCACTCCCTGAGAAAATTCCCGCTACTATGTCCCTCTTCAAATTACCTGTGTGAAACCAACCATTAACAAATACATCTTTTGTAAGATCCTCCCGTTTGTAATATTCGTTAAACAAGGTCATCCCTCTAAGGCAAATCTCTCCTCGTGGAACATCAGCAAGCGCGTCGTATCCCAATTCAGGCACTGATTCGAGCCTTGTCTCGATAGTTGTAATCGGGACACCAACAGTCCCCATCATTGAGAACACATTTGCTATTGAAGTAAAGCATCCACTACAACTTTCTGTCAACCCTAAAATCCAATCAAAACATTTGATCAATGAAAGTGTAGGACAATGCCCTAGTACATGCCCGGTATTTGTCCTTTTAGACCCTAACGATTGCGCTTTTAAGATAAACAGAGCATTTAAACCCTTACCGTATCCCTGTGCCACAACAGTGCAGCATGTGACCCTTAGAAATTCTTCCACGTGCTTAGGCAAAGGAGCCGCACCAGAAAACATAAGGCGAACCCTTCCACCAAAAGCTTGTTTAATCTATATATATATATAACAAGAAATCTTTAGTTATAGACAAGGAATTGAGATAGATAATCGTAAAGATGCAATGGAAAGATCAACACACTGACCTTATCAAATACCAACTTATCGAGGAGAGGAGCAGCTTCATGTTGTTTAAGTCCTTTCTCTAAATTCCTCAATTTGCTGTGTTAAAAGGGAGTAAACAAAAACGCTCTTTATAAACTCACATAAATAACTGAAAGCAAACGGTCCATGGTCAAACTTACTAGTTGTATGCAACATGGAATAAAGCCTTCTTCATTGTACCTCCAGCTGAGATCTTTTGCATTACACCTTCTCAAGCGAAATCACAATCATGCAAAAACTCAGTACCGGATTCTGTTAACATCATTTGTATAAAAGGACTCGTTTTTACCGGTATATATTTTATCATAGACTCTAGGAACTCCAGAGAACACGGTTGGCTTTAACTCTGTAAGATCGTCAATCAAGTATCTGACATCCTGCAGAAAAAAAACACACCTGGGCTTGGAAAACTGAAACCTTCGACTAATTCTTGTATATATACTGTGGAATTAAGCAAAAAGACAGAATCTTACGCCTTGCCAAAATCCTACTGAAGACCCTTTGTATATACAGTAAGTAACCATGATCTGATCGTATATATGCGCAAGTGGAAGAAATGAGAAATATGTGTCCTCTCCAGTCATCTGTATAAAAAAGATTCCAACTTTATTGTTTGGCTATGAAACAAAAATAACAGAATCCTTTTGTGCATTGTTTTAACAAGGATACACTTGGGAGGGCCAAGCTCGGAAGACTCCAGAAACATAAAAACGTCTAAGAAGTCTACCACTTTGTCTGTCAACAGAAGCATTTGATCCATAGACAGTACTTCTGCCATGAAAGCACCGCTATTCAAAACGACACCTTTCGGTTCTCCTGTTGTCCCACTTGTATACATTATTGTGCATATATCTTTCTTCTCTTTGGGAGGGATTTCATGATCTTGGTTGCCCTGTCAAGGAAGATCGAGTAAAAGTTTGATAACTCTTGACATGATTCCAGAGTATGTAATGGATAGCAGACGTATTAGGCGTTACCAAAAGAGTGAACTCATCCCATGAGAAACCAGATACACCAAATTCTTCAGCTTCTTTCTTCTGTTCTTCAGTAAATATTCCAAAGCTGACAATGGCTTGACAACAAAGGAGTTGAAATCTTAGTAACTGTCAATGAGTCTGAAAATTAAGCAGTTCGATTCGAATTAACTAGCTTACACATACTTTTAAGATGTGTTGTACACCTTGGAAGGCATTTTAGGATCTGCAAAACAAACGTAAATGAGAGAAACTATATTTTACAAGACGATACAAAGAATTATGATGTTTAAATGGAAGATTGATGACAGCTTACCGAAGGAATCTTGCTTTCCTGGACAAAAGCTATTGATACTTCAGCATGATTGATGATGTACTCCACTGCATTTGCACCTGCATTCAAATACATGATTAGAAAACAATCATTCGGTTATTGCATAGGACTTAAAGTTCAAACCACTCAGATCGTAATCCTACACGATTACATCTAACCACGATCCGTCACAAAATCAACACATACCAAGTGTATCATATAGTGGTACATACGTAACGGCCTGACAGTTACAAGCCTGTAACAAAGTAAAGAGTGAGTTTTCGCCAATGATCCATACAAAATCGTGCAAAATCAAGAATTTAAGTTAAAGGGCCAAGAATGTTACATCCACAACTTTTCCACAACCATCATCTAGCACCATTGATCACAGGGACCCCTTATTGATCTAACGGTTGTGAAAAAGTTGTGGCCATCATTTAGTATCTGTAATTCAATAATAGTCTCTATATACCTCCATGGCAATAATCCATTCTGGGCAGTTAGAGCCATAAATGCCACACCGATCTCCCTAAATATCCATAATAGGCTAATAATTAGTAACCTAAACATTCATGGCCGATAAAATTCACATGAAAACTTCCCTCCTAAAATGAAAACAAAAAAAAGGGTAAAATTTTGGACTGGACAATATCCTGGAAATCGAGAAACAATATGCTTATTTATTAAAACTAACCGGATTGACTCTGCGGTTTCTGATGGAAGAAGCAATTCGAAGAGTGGCGTTGAAAACTTCCTCATACGTCATCCAAGAGTACGGACCTGCCTGCAAATACAATTAAAAAAAATTACAGAATTCTTCAACTATACTAAAAGATACCATCAATTAGGAATCAACTCGGGATTCAATAATACCCTGAAAAAAGATGAAAAAGGAAGAATACAAATTGCAGAATTGATCACAGAAGTAAGAGATTGAAGAACATGAAGATTCAAATACGAATTTGGCGGGAAAATTAACGAATAAGAATTGATGTAAATTGATCATGGAAAGTATTAATTCAGTATTCTAATTGCCTAATTACATCACCAACTGCAGTTTTATATCGCCTTAATCAAGATAACCACTCCTCAACTACCATATATCAAATTCAACCACCTTAACTACTTTTTGTATGCAAGGTGTTTGACGTAATGCTAAAAAAACAATGCCGGATTAATGCTAACTGCTCTACATATGTAGTGAACTTGTAACATGAATAATGTAGGTGAAAATACCTTCCCGTCACTAGCTTGACGCCGACCAAGCATTCGGTTTTCGGCATTCTTCTTGACTGAGTGGCTGCACCATGAAAAATAAATATTACAAATATATATCTAAAGGCTAAATGAACGGATGGCCCATTAGCTCAGTTGGTTAGAGCGTCGTGCTAATAACGCGAAGGTCGCAGGTTCGAGACCTGCATGGGCCATTTATATTTTTTTATATTGTTTTCTTAATAATTTTTCCCCTTAACAAGCTACATTTATATTTTTTTTTTTTCTTAAGAAAACCTTTGTTTCAAGATACATTTATATTTGTTTTTTCTTTTTTATATGCATTGTATCTTTTTATATTTTTTTTCCTTAACAAAAAAACCTTTGTTTCAAGCTACATTTATATTTTTATGTGGTGCTTTCACTACTTGTAATACACGAAGCAACTCAAACGCATTAATCAAATTTATCAAAAGTATTCGAAAAATATTAGAACAACGTTAAATCAGTATATAAAGGTTCATACAAAACAACACTTATACTAGAGTGTCTTTCTTCATTACATCTATATCTCAATCTAAAAGTTGATTCAGAAATCATACAAGTTAAGGGCACACGTAAAATATATATCTTCAACAATGTCTTGTAGTGATAGATTGATCACAGTTGTCTTCGATCATTCAACATTACCAAAATTAAGAGATATTCATAATACTTCGCACTTCAATTAAAGTGATGTTTATTTCATCTTTTTACGACCAACATAATGGTGAATTAAGGAAAGGACAAGATTATCCCCTGATATGGTGCCCACAAAGAGGCAGGTGTTGTAGTGATGGTGCTGGGTGAAATTTGGAGTGTGGAGGTTCAATCCCAGTAAAGGACGACTTCTTCGCTTCTTGATAAAAAGCTGACCTCGACTTCAATGCTGCTAGATCCCTCGATTAACATCTTCACTCATTCTCATGATCGGCGAACTGAAATTCCTCAAGGTTACGCTTTAACCTTTTTTTTTTTTTTTAAGGAAGGGACAAGATTAGCAAAAAAAAAAAAAAAAACTAGGATGCATTTTATGATATACTAAATCCTATAAAATTGTGAGGTAATCCCGAATAATTTCCGTTTCAAACACTTAATCTCGGAGCAATCAATTTAATTAAAAACAATTGAACTAGCTAGCACACTGGTGGCCGGCAAAATGTAGGAGTAGGACGGACAGTGAAAATAGGTACCTGAAAAAATCCCAGGGTGAATCCATTCCGGTAGGCATCTCCAAAAGTCCATCTTTAGCATAAATACTACGATAAACAGGACCAGCTGAAGGTCTTCCATCGCCGGCCGCCGGCGTTGCTTCTTCGATTTTCACCAAATATTCCGGTAGTACCTGCTGCTGCTGCTGCATCGTCTTTAATTAATTTCTCTGAAATTGTGAATTGTAGAACTGCTACTACTACTTAGTACTTACTACTTACTCCTGTAGTAGTTGATAAAATGAGGAAATAGTAGTACTACAAGTATATTTAGATATGGATGCAATTAAATGAAGTTAGACGAAGAGGTGAATGGCGGTGGTAGAAGCAGTTGGGGGTAGAAATTAGAAAAGGAGGTGCGCATTAATTAAAGATAAGCGACAAAAATATGCACAAGTCTTTACTACGCCTTCTTATGTCTCTATGGGTATGGGGTCTTCTCTTTTCTTCTTCTTTAGTGGCATTAATGAGGACGAGCAGAGTAACTGACGCTTAAAGATGAGAAACTTTGCACCAATAAAGATACCACCAACATTATTTTATTTTTAGGGGGTCGGTCACCTCCGAACGTACTTTGCACATTTTATGAGAGAACTAATGCATCAAACAAGATATAATTACATGTTTTTGTGAGAAAAACACGTCAAATACTCCAATCGGATATATATATATATATATTTACTGGGGTGGCTGCAGAAATTCTGGGACACGGATCATGATCGAGAACAACACATCGTGGTATAAGTTTATAAGTGTTGTAATGAACGTATCGTTGGGAACCACAACTGACTTTTGATATCACAAAATTGATCTCTGGAGCATCAGGAGCCAGCTGATCTAAGCACCAGGAGTTGGACTTTGTCGTTGCTCGGAAGGAGGAGCTGAAGCAGCATGCTCAGACCCAGCAGGCGTTTGACGAGAAGCTGCAACACGGTGGGAGTATTTGAGTGCAATCCACTCCCTCCTTAAACTCCTTCAAACGGGTGTCATAGATCACACCCATGCCAGCTTGTAAAAGGCCTTGTCATCCCAGATTCTCAACAAAGAAGATCAAGATAATCGACTTTTAGCCTCGTCAACCCCAAGGTATAGCCATGGTTTAGGATAGGAGTGAGTAGCATATTCAGGGCTCGAGAAAACTCTTTTGAAGCCTTGTACTCCTGAATGGCCTTAGCAATCCGGCCCGAAACATCAGCTTACAGCTTGTTCTTTTCAGTTTAGAGCTTGGCCACGGCTTGCTCCAGCTCGGTTTTCTGTCCTACGAACTTGTCCTCCGCGGCTTGGAGATTAGAAGTATACTGATCCTCCTTAGACTTTGGCTCAGCCTCCTGAGTTTGGAGTTTCTCCTGGAGAGCCTTGAGCTCCTTAACTTTTGACCTAACGGAGCCATTAAGCCTCTTCTGACTTTGCCGTAGGTCGGCAACTTTCCTCTGTAAGTTCCCAGCGTTGATTGCCGACTTAGCCGGTCTCATGATTACTTCCTGGCCAATCCAGGTTCCCTACATGACATGACAGTAAAAAATAAGACATAGTATCAAGATAAAGTGCGAAGCTTAGAGAGAAGGCACACTCACGTATTCTATGGCACTGAAGCCAGATGCAGCCAACTAAGCATCACTCATCTCAGCAATCCGCTCCTGTTAGGTAGCGGCATCCTTTTTCTGGTCAGATTGGTCCCGAGTCTCATCAGGACGGGTTTTAGACCTCTATTCCTAGGCCTACCCTCTTGGGGATTCATAGTGACTCTAGCTCGGCCTTTCTTTTGGAGTTGAAAGGCCATCTTCTCCCTCTAGATCGGAGCCGTCCAGAGTGATAAAATCAGGGAGTTACTGCATTATCAGGGAGACCAGCCAACGTCTGGGCTCTAGTAGCTCTCAAAGTTGTGCCTGCAGATCGGTCCAGAGAAGGATCCACACTTGAGGTCCTTTCAGTATCCTGACTCTATTCAGGATGACTCTCCTCAGCCTCATCTTCCCCAACACCAGCTAATAGTGAAGCAAAGTCTACCACTGCAAATAAGAAAAACAGGGGAACAATTAGTCAAATAATAAAGACAAGTACAAGAAAGAAAAGCATGAAATAGGTGAAGGCCTACAGGCATCCCTTTCCTCGTCACTGAAAGCCACATAAGGATTGGGCCCAGCATCATCCAGCCGAGCAGCGGTGATCAGCTCGGTATAGAACTCCTTGGCATCCATAGTGATACCCAACTCCCGGATACCTCTTATGATGTCCTCACTAACCCCAGCGGGAATGGTATCTTTAGGAAGTTCATCCGACTTCCAGCTACCCAGCTCAGGTAATCCATCATGGCGAATAAAGAAAAACCTCTCATTCCATCCTTTGTGAGAGGATTTCCCATTAGAAAGAATCAGAATACTCTTCCGAGGTCATGCTCGACGCGGGAAGTAATTGCTAGATATACAGAAACCCGAATCCGGATCCGATCCATAATTGGATCGTCAGATCTGATTCATAGCACCGATCGAGACACTAGATTTTGCACAGCGGAAGCTACGAATTAGATTCGTTTATGATTTTACCACGATATGATTCGCATAATAAATTAACCTACAAGAAGGTTAGTAGATTTACTCTAACCGGAGAGAAATAGGCAATCGACCAAAGGGAGAAGCCGTGATCTTCCGGATTGTATCTCCAAGCGACGACTGGTGGACGTCGATCAAACTAATTTTTCTCTTCTTTTATTTGATAAGTGGCGAAATTTGTGATCATTTATTGTGTTGGGAGGAACTCACTTTATATAGGAAAATAACTAGTCAAGAAAGATTTATCATTTTCACACCACAATTACCTATTCCCACAAGGAAAAGATATTTGCCAAAAGATAAGAGATAATTCCCAAAAAATCAATCTCTTTATCTCTTTCCATTAATTTTTTAACAAATAAATAATTAACTAATTACACATGTGACATAATCTAGAAAACTTTCTTTTCCTAATTTATCCACAATAGGGGCGCCACTTTTGTCATTATTTTTAATAGAAAATGTATTTTCTATTTTACATATTAATTACCAATTAAATAATGTTGCATATTCATTAAATAGACCAACTATTTAATTTATTTTCGAGGCTCCATAAAACGAGAAAACACTCGCGTGTTAGGAGAGCCAACCCGGGACCATGGACCTATAACCAGTAAGGCTTACAATAAATTGAATAAAATATTCATCGAACGAAATATTTCTACTCAACTCATTAATTCCGGAATTACACCACCATAAATCCGAAACTGAACTCTATCGATTATAGATATAACTTATTCTCAAAACGTCGAGTCGAGTCGATAAGTGTCCATTAATATAATCCTTACATATAAACTAACCCTCCATAGACTATTCGTAATGAAGCGGGATTATTTCCGTAAACCTTCTTCAATACAACTTATATTTATTTACCATTAACCCACTAGTGATCAATTAGTTCATAACCAATATGAACTCCGCGGATGGATCAGTTTCTAGGAATAACAAATAAGGAGATCGTCTTTCTACTTCCCGCGGGAAAGAATGGATTCCATATCTGTGAGACACACACTTCTCACTCATTCGAGAATAGTGCCAACGTGAAAGTGATTCGGACCGCGACTCTTAGCGATCCTTAACGAACACATCAAACCCTATCCTGAAACAAGTAGGAGTCTGCAATCACTTCAGGATTAAGGTTAATCCATATATGATCATCTTGTGATTTAATAAAATTTCTCAATCACGGAATTATATGAGAAATGCAGATTAAATCTGTCCAGTCCTATATGACTCTCATCATATATAAATGCCCCACTTAGACAGCCAATGTCGACGGTCCGGATAAGACGGTCACACCATAAAGTGTTCTAGGCGCATTAATGGTGGTTTAATCAATAGACCTCATACTTTGATTAAGTTCACCACGGACTAATAGTTCAAGTGTATCAACATAAACTTAATCCTCATGTGTGACACACACTAAGTTATATGGCTACATTTGATACGACTTGGGGTTTTCAGCAGTGTATTAAATATAAGCACAAAGCAAATAATAAGATGATAATAAATCTGTCATTTATTAATTATAAAAACAATTACATAAATTGTCTTTCGGGCGCTACTTCCAACAGTAATACCACTAGGGGAACTCCTCCACCTTCTTATACGGGTATAAGGATTTGAACAGGTTCACAGAAAACTTGATTCCAACCAGCCTGCACCATATGGAAAACCCTATAATTAGTCATAACCCTATTGGGGGCTATCTGGGCAGTCCCCATCCCGTAATAACATAGTACGGCTAAATATGCCGGACAGAGAGGAAACTTGAGTCCGGCTTCAAAGTGTTCTTTATAAACGGTGCAATGCCCCTCCGATGGCCGGTGGGCGAAGCTATGGGGAACGGATGGAAGTTGAGGGGCATACCTCGTCCTATCAACCCCGTGTTTATTGTTAGGAAATCTACGCGGAACGCAGCGGAATTCAAAAATTTATTTCCTATCGACCCAAGATCGACTTCATTTAAGCAATAAACAAATAAGCTAGTAGACGGTGGTTACCTTGGTTGATCTAAAAGATCGACGCTTTGACCGTCTAAGGAGAGTAGTTCTACATAGAGCCGCCCAAGTGTTCGGCCTCTACCGCTAGTCCACACGAACAGCCCGCCGGAATCCCATCATGGATTGCTATTGGAAAACTCCGGTTGCTTGGGCCGCCTTTTTCTCTCTCCAACTCTCTATAGGATGCTCTCTATTTTACACAAGAACTAATAGCTATTGGAATTGTGATATACAAAAGAGCTTGACACCCACTTCCTTTTTATAAGCAAAGTGGCGCCTCAAATAAGAGTGGAGGAGAAGAAAATATTTTCCCAATAAAATAAGGAAAATCTTCTAGATTGATTTATCTCTTTTATTATAATATCTCATATTAAATAAAATCTGAATATTGCCAATATCTTATATTGATTATATTTATCTTATTAACATAAATCTATTTTTTTCCAAAATCAATTAATATCTAATATTAATATTATGGTAATCTTATTAATTAAATTGCACAATCCAAGTGTATCATAATACACTTATAATTGGCGCCACATATCCCAAAGATTTGGCATCCGAAATATTCTTTAATTAATATAATGATATGATTAATTAATTTGCAAAATACATGTATATCACATATATACATAATTTCGACATACACATCATATATATATATATTTAATTAATCAACATAATTAATATCTTGTATTATATTTATTCATAATAAATAAATACCACTATATTAATTTACCACTATAACCTTTATAGTCTCGAGATAAACTTTCCTTATTTGGTCATCAACTATAACCACATTTTAATCCGGCTAGATGTTCATATGTGTGTGACCCGATAGGCTTCCGAATATGTTGGCCGTAGACACAAAGTGCAAATTACGAAAATGCCCTTCATGCCTAACGATCACGGGATAGCGTCTGTAAACACACCGTGACCCTCCAATCATCGGAAGAGTCAAATGCAATGACTACTACCTTTCATGTGAAACAGATTACCGTGTAACATACAATCCTCATTTGTAATAATATCCATACGGTCGTACGTCGAGTGCCAAACATTAACGACCGTATCTTATAATCTGGATATCATTCTCTCTCGAAGTAACTCATTTACTTCCACTTTGCAAAGATTCACAAGAGTAAGACATTTATTATAAGAAGGCCCTTTCGGATATTCACCCCTACTGATAGGGTACACGATTTCCAGACGACCAAACATGTATACTCCGCATGCTTCAGTATCACACCCAATCACTACCGCATGATCGCCCCGTGGCTAAGGGAAACCTCAATAGTGTCAAAGCATGACAATCTACACCATGATGCCATGAAGATCCCGGTCTTAAGGATAATTACACATCCGCCACATAGTGCGACACTTAATGTAAGTGGGTCAGTCTAACGTACGCATTCTCTAATACACATCCACGTACAGTCCAAGTGTCTCTACACTTCGATAGACGAGATCTATCCCTGCCCTTAAAGATAGAAGACATCTAATACGTGCTAGTCTGTTTATACTATCAATGCCCTGTTTAATAGTACATCAGCTTAGAGACATTTAAGTATCAAACTTATTAAAGTGATTAGATATCTCATCAACCATAATCGCCTATCATGGTTTCTCTACCACAGTTTAATACTAGGGACGTTATCATATAACAATTCATAATTGGTTCTTTAAAAGAACATATATATGACAACAGAATAGCCATTTAATATATGTATAAACATAAAGAAATAGTAGAAACGATCCGACCCGGTCGGATCCAGTCCAACCCGATTGGGTTTAGGACACTATTTCAACATTTATTACATATGTTGGTTATCTCATGCTGAGAAATGATGGAATTTACAAAATTGCAACCTATAACTGCTCTAGGGGCCATTAGGGCTATTAGGGTTACAACAAAAACTCAAAAAATCCATCTATTGAGTCAGTAGAAATGGACACGAACGGAGTTAAAATGACTTACTTGCAAAAATTCGGACGTGAGATGAGAAAGAAGAGCAACTGTCAAGATGACCTCGATCTTCTAATTTAAGGGTAGTAATAATGAGGAACAATTGATATGACGGGGGTTATAAACCCCAAGCACATTCTCAGAAACCATCCCATTTCAAAGACGTTGCCAATAAACGCCTCAAAACTCAAAACAGTTATGACATTGTCATAACGGAACTCTGCCAGTTGGCATGATAGGATGACGAAAAATCTACAAGTCTATATGACCGAGCCGAGCTACATACCTGGAAGATCCGACCTGACCTCAAGAGTTCATCTAGATCTGGAGGGCTCATGACGGAGGTCAGATTGTACCTCGCCACATGTCACCCCCACATTGATCAAGCATTAAATAAAACCGCAAACACTAAGAGCCAGGAGCCCCACTTAAGCCAAAGGACAGATCTAAACCCCTGGTGGGAGAACGGTCTGGATCACTTCTCAGTCCACCGCAGGTCGGCCAGGGCGTAATGGAGCTGAGCTAGCGCAGTTCGGGCCAGAGCGGCCTCGGGTGTCGACGCAAGTCAGCTAGAGTTATCCCCGTTATTTAGCCCGCGTGCGTATAATTACAAGATAAACGTGGAAAATCCTTTAGTCATTAAGGCTTTGATCCTATATTTAAATTACCATGATTATCTCCTAAAATGAAGGGGATTAACGCGTACAAACCAATCTTTAGAGGACACGAAATAGAGTCACAATGGACAAGGCACAGGCATGCCCAAGGCAAAAGCCCCTCTACATAAACGATCCTAAAAACTACGAAGAGACTTGATTCCTGAACAATTACAGAATACTTAGGCAACTTGAGATTAAAAATCTAGATCTAAAACATCCAAACACCACCCCCGTTCTTACCTCTTTCCCTAGTTCTTTGGTCTTGGATAAATTGTCACTAGGAAAATACGTCCCGGATTTATTTACAGACAAAATCCAGTATCGTCAGAAGTCATCCACGTAGACTAACACGTGGATCCGCGTTTCCCCTTTGCAAAACCCGGACAAGGAGTAGTCAATTTGGTAGATTATTTTGCAAACCAACAACGGGGAGCTAGTCGCAGTCCATACAATGATTTTTTTAAGCGCAAAACCCATGTTAGGATTCTCATTCTTGAACCTGGGAGGAACTTTCATATACATCTCCTCACTCAAGTCACCATGAAATAAAGCGTTATGCACATCCATTTGGTGTACCTCCCTTTTTGTATCACAACAACCTCAAGAAACACTCAAACCGTCACCATTTTTCCATATGTGCGAAGGTCTCATTGTAGTCAATACCTTCTACTTGATGATTCCCATATGCCACAAGCCTAGCTTTAAGTCGCTCCACACTGCCATCGGACTTATATTTAATTTTATATACATTGGCTCGCAGAAGCCTTCTTTCCAGGTGGAAGAGGTTCCATTACCCATGTTTCATTATCCTTAAGAGCTCGTATTTGTTGTGCACTAGAGCACAAACTCGTGTAAATTTGCATGGGTGTGACATCCCGATTTTTTAAGACTTTTGTTATAGGTTAATTTTTTTCCGATAGTGGTGTTATTTATTAGTAACACCTATATATGCATATATATATATGTTGAAATATATTATATATTATATGTATAATATATATATATATATATATTGTTGGGATAACGTATCGTGTGTGAAGTGATTTACGGATTAAATTACGGAATATTAATCTAGAAAATAAATCATGTGAATAGTATAGATCTAACAAAATAAATATCATCATGCATATCTGATTGAAACAATAGAGAATAAAGGTAGTGTGCAAAAAATAAAGGACTAAGACAAACCGAGGCGAGTAGTTACCCTTTCCTTAAGACAAATTGCTCCGGTATGGTGCCCACGGTAGTAGCAAATGTCTCCCAAGATACAACGGCTTTACGTCTCGGATTTAGAGGCACTTCAAAAATCCGAGCTCCGGCGAACTTACATAGTGCTCCAACTTCTCTTCAACTCAATAACTAGATCTACATGACTGACTCTTTGTGGTGGAAAGACACAAGAGAAAATTCGATGATTAAACTTTCATCCATGGGGTTGTTTTTATAGTGGAGAGGAGGAGCCAATGCTTAAATCTGATTGTCCGGAACACGTCACAAAACTTTTCCCCTTGGAAAATTACTAATTTCAAAATTATGCTTAATTTTATTTAAAAATTTCGAGATTAATTAAGCTATTTTCGAAAATCAATTCCACACTGTGATTGGTCGGATGACACATCTCTGAATTCTGATTGGTCGAATGACATAATCACATTCCAAAATTAATTTTATGGTTAATTTCATAAAGAAATTTTGTCCAATAAATTAATAGTAACACTCGAACCGAACCGATCCGAGCTCGAGCACGAGCCGACCCGGACGGACTGCAGCGGCGGCACGCGCGCGCGTGTGGAATTATACAAGTCCTCCATCCTGCATAAAAGTGCCTTGCCCTTTGAGGAACATCTATAAGAGCACACACTAGCTCTTATTACTTGAGCTCCCAACACTCAAGTTTCCAATATGGGAGAATGGGGTGAGGTCCTCCCTTCAACACCCATCTCCTACATATTTTCTACCAACTTTAGGCATTAATTTCTCACTCACCCGATATCCGAATCGAGTGATTCAAAAGCCCATCATCAACTATACCGTATGAAGTTTTTAATGATATCATTTACTCTCGATGACATACATCGGAGCCTATCCGTAATTACCGCTAAATTTGACTATTCAACCCTTCAAGAAGGGCTTTTTCTCCAACAATCCCCCATATGAATGAAAATTAATGCAAATGCAAACGCAGACTCTGAAGAGAAGTCAGACGGAAAAATATTGCATCAGGAGAGGTAGTTTTTGGCCCTGAACCTGCCTTAGTGAAGTACTATCGGATTTACTCAGCTAATCAGTGAACCATGTCTTGAACTGTTCAGCCTTTAGTGTAAACCAAGACAATAGAACTCACACAATATTTCCCCTAGCACCTTTCGGTTCTCATGTGTTGGACTTATTTTTATGTTTTAGTGATGAATGCCAGACAAGCTGTTATAGAGCAAAGGCAAAAAGATGTGTAGATCAAGTGTATAAGTTTATTAGAGTTTGATCTTGTATTGGTTTGATCAAACAAGCACTGTAAATGGTCAGCTGACTTACAGCAGCAGACCTATCCATAGAGCTGTTAACGAGCCGAGCCGAGCCGAGTATTGGCTGTTTGAACTCGAGCTCGTTAGGCTCATGAGCTCGTTCGAGCTCGTTCGTTTGTTAAACGAACAAAAAATTCTGTTCGAGCTCGGCTCGTTTAAAACATGAACTGTTCGAGCTTGGCTCGTTAGACATATTTTTTGTCTTTTGGCTCGACTTTGGCTCGAATTCGGCTCGAATTCGGCTCGAGTTCGGTTCGTTAGACATATATTATAAGCATATAAGCATGTTCGCGAACATTATATAAGTATGTTCGCGAACAATAAGCATGTTCACGACCATAATAAGCATGTTCGCGAACATAATCGAACAAACGATCACGAACACTAACGAGCCGAACACGAGCTTGTTCACGAGCGGCTCTGTTCGTTTAATAGCTCTATATCCAGATCAGTAGGGTACCTAAGTCAGTAGACTAGTTTAAGAACCTGCTGAGGACTGAAAGCTGAGGGCTCAAACTCAGTTATTGAAGGCTAAGGGATCAAACTTAGTAATTAAAGTCAAGGATATGCAATCAGAATTTAGGGAAGTCTGTGATGACCTAAACTGATTGCATATACCTTGTGTACAAGGTCTAAGTTCCATAAGTTAAGTGGTGGTTGGAACTTGGTTATGATTAAATGGTGTAATCTAACTTCATGAATAAAAGTTAGATAAAAGAAGTCAGCTGCATTGTTTCATAAACACAACAAAATATGGATCAGCTGACTGATATGTATTTCAGCAGACTCATGATCACAGGAACCTGTTGATACATATACTTCGAATTATTCAAAGGTTACGTTGGAAGATTACAAAGAAAGGGACCGCTAACAACCTCTGATTTTATCAAACAAATCAATGGTTAAGATTAAAGGGACGTTGGGATAATTCAGACCTTTATCCAATGGATACAAGTCAAAGGGTGGACAGATCAGATCATTCAAAAGGAATCGACAAGTCGGACCCTAGAAACGATCGAGAAAAAAAGCAAGTCAAATAGGACAAATCTGAAACGGCTACATTTGAATTTCAAACATAAGTCACAAGGACTCCTGCACTTCTAATTCAGATACAAGTGATGAATATTGATGAAAATTAAGGATCTATCTTGAGCTATCAGATTTCAATTGATCAAAACACCCTGCTGACCCTACTGAGCATAAGGCTACTGATCCAGTAAATTTCTTCAAGTGTAATCTGCTTTCAAGCTACATCAAGTTTACACACTTGAAGACATCAAGTCGCGATCATATCACCCCGATCAAGTCGCCGAAAGTCGAATCACTTACTTGATTCCATCTTTGTTTTACAAGGAATCTATCAAGACAAGTGAAGCACATTTGTGTCAAGGGATTGTTGTTTGTGGTGGAGCCGGTGAAGAGGCAATCCTACCCTTCAAGGACCAGTGGAAGACTTTGGAGCAACAATCCTACTGCTCCAAGTGTTCGATTTGTGAAGCCATAGTTATTGGTGAAGGACAAGCAACTTAGGGATTTTTGTAATGACTACCTCAAGAATCTCTAGTGAATTACCTCCAATATCACAGAGAAGAGTGGGTAGCGAGGATTATACCACTTGGAACCACTATAAAATCGACTACTTACTTTCTCGCATTTAGTATATCTAGCACATCAACCTACTGAATCTAGCAACTGAATCACACACATACACTACTTAGTATATAATACTTGGTATCATACTTTAACAACAAGTAATAAGGTTTCATTTTTGATATATTCCGCTGCACAAATTCAGTAAACTCAATAGTCAGCAGGCTACTGAAGTTGCTGAGTTTGTTAACTCCAAAAGTTTTAAGTGTTAAGTTTATTCACCCCCCCTAAACTTAACCAAAGCCTTTTCAAGGGACCAACAATTGGTATCAAAGCAGTGCTTCTGTTCTGAAGTAATCCTATTTGTTGTGCTTGTGAAAATACTTTGAAAACTTTTTCAAATTTCTGATTTTCAAAGCTTTGCATCATGGATAACAACCAGTATGCTAGAACAATGTTGATGTGTTCCTTAGATCGTTTTGATGAGTATAAACGTCGTATGCAGGCTTATTTAGCTGCAACACATGATGAGATGATGGATGTGCTGACAGATGGACCACTGGTGATCACCAAGTCAGTAACAGTGGGAGATGAAACTCAGTACATTCCAAAGCCAAAAAGAGAATGGACTGTTGAAGATAGAAAAAGAGCAAACCTCTACAACATTGCTATTGATATTATTTACAGAACTTTGGATAGCAATATGTATATGAAGGTGAAAGATTGCAAGACTGCAAAAGAACTTTGGGATAAGTTGCAGTTAATCTGTGAAGGCACTGATGCTATCAAGAAGAATAAGATCAGTGTGGCAAAGAAGAAGTTTCAGGAGTTCAAAATGAAACCAAATGAAACCATTGAACAAATGGAGTCAAGATTCAATGCAATCATGGATGAACTCACCCTACTGAGTGTGAAGTACTCACAAGAAGAAATCAACTCAAAATTCTTGGAAGCATTACCTGCAAAAGAAGTTTGGGAGATGAAGGTGACTGCCATTGAAGAAATGAGGAGTTTGCATGAAGAGGACACCTTCAAATTGTTTTCAGATCTTAAGGCCTATGAATTCAGAAAAAAGCTTGTGCCTGAGACTGAAAAAGAGGAGCCAAAGACCACTGCATTGGCTGCTTCACATCAAGAAGAGACATCAGGAGTTCAAGATGATCTACTGGATGAGATGCAAGAGCAGATTGCCCTACTGAGCAAGAAAATCATAATGATGAAAACAGGAAAGGGTTCTCCAAGGAATTTCACAAAGAAATTCAGTGAAAAGAAGAAGGAAGAATCAAAGAAAGATAATGATTACTTGTGCTATCATTGCAAGAAACCAGGACACTTCAAACCTGACTGTCCTTAATTAAAATAGAAAAAGGAACCTGACTATCTTTGCTTCAACTGCATGAAACCTGGACATTTTAGACCTGATTGTCCAGACCTACTGAAGACCAAGAGCCAACAAAGAAGATCTGGCAAGAAAGCTATGGTTGCTGAAGATGAATCAGGATATGAAGTAGAATCAGAAAAGAGAAATGAATCTGATGATACTGCACTTGTTGCTGAGATGGAAGATTATGCTTTAATGGCAAATATGGATGAAACAGAGGAGGTATACAATTCTGTATCTATTAACACTCCTGCTGAAAGTGATTATGAATCAACTTGTGGTTCAAATCCTAAAAATTCTGACAATGAAGAAACTTTGGATGCCATCCTTAATCAACTGAGGATAATACAATCTGGTTATGAGATTGTGAAGGCTGAAAAAGAAGCTCTTCAAACAGTAGTTGAAAGGTTAAATGTTGAATTAAGAATTCTCAAGGGTAAGGAAAAAGAAGTTGGACGAATCGGATAAGCCTCTTTGGACATTCGATGAGTCACGAATCTGCAGACAAACTGTTCCTCCACTGCATTCAAATATGGAAAGCCTTATGGTGATAGAACAGGCCTTGGATTTGGAACTCAACAATCCAATAAGAGTGGATCCAAAGAAGGTCACCAACCTAGTACCGCACTGGTCCTAAGTTTGTGCTCGCACAAGATCCAACTCCTAAAAGGGTTGCTGAGGCAGTAAAGCCTACTGAGAAAGCTTCAAGGAAGCAAAATCAGATGTCAAAAAGGTCAACATCATCTAAAAAAAAGAATAAATCCAATAATAAAGTTGTTGTACCTTCTAGACCTGCTGATAGCAGACCTGCTACCAAGTCTGCTGGACCACAAAAGAATAAAAATCAGAAATATTCCAAGGATAAGAATCCTAAACCTAAAAATGTCAATCATTCTAGGGATACTTATCTCGGGGAAAAGTAGAATGTTCCCTACTGATGAGGATTGGAATATTCCTGCACCTACTGCTAGAAACAACAAGTATAACCATGCTGCTAGGGTAAAACCTAAGCAATGGAATCCGCAGAGGACTCAACAGAGGACTTATACAAGGCCTCAGCAGGGACCTCAGCAGACTCCATACTACAGGGCTGTTCCTAACAGACAACAAACTAATGGTTATGCTAATGCTTCTAACAAAAGAAATCACTTTAAACAGCATTATATTCCAAAAGGCCAGAGAGCATATGTGAATCCTACACAACCAATTGTCAAACCTTATGGATGTGTTGAATACATGTATGAACCAAAGTATGATACCTTTCAAAGAAGACCTTATGGAAATTTGCCAAGGGTCATGCTTTCCACTGACCACTATGGACCCAACCAGTTTTGGGTACCTAAAATGCGTTAACTTTATTTTGTAGGGTGTATGGTACTTTGACAGTGAATGTTCTAGACATATGACAAAGAATAAGCACTGTTTGTCAAATTTTGTGGCAAATGATGGTCCAAGAGTGAATTTTGGCAACAAGAACACACCAGGATACACAAGAGGATATGGCACACTTGTGAGAAATGGATTAACAATCGGAATGTTGCATATGTGGAAGGATCTGGACTACAACCTCACGAGCCTTTGGGCGCTTTGTGACATGGGTTACAAAGTCACTTTTGACAAAAACACATGTATTGTCATTAGTGAAAGAGTTGATCAAGTTGTGTTGGCTGGAAGAAGACAACAAAACATGTATGTTGTGGATTGGTCTACTGTTGTTCCAGAAACATGCCTGATTGTGCATACCAAGTCAGAACTTAATTGGTTATGGCATAAGAAGTTGAATCATCTAAATTTTGATGATATCAATCAGTTGGTGAAGAAGAAACTGGTGATTGGTTTACCTGAGATCACATTTAAAAAGGATGCTATATGTGATGCATGTCAGCAAGGTAAACAGACAAAATCAAGCTTCAAATCAAAGACAAAGCAATCAACAAAAAGAGTTTTGGAGCTAATGCACATGGATCTTTTTGGGCCAGTAACACCAACAAGTGTATCAGGAAAGAAGTACACTTTAGTAGTTGTGGATGATTATTCAAGATACACTTGGCAGATATTCATGAAAAAGAAAAGTGAAACACTTTAAAAGATGCCTGAACTTTTGAAGAGATTGCAAAATGAGAAAAGTTTGACAGTAGTGAAGATAAGATCAGACAAGGGTATTGAATTTCTCAATAAAGTTATAAGAGAATATCAGTGAATGTAATGGTGTACTACATCAACTTGTCATTGCTTTGGTACACCTCAAAGAAATGGGGTTCTTTGAAGAAACAGAACATTGAAAGAAGCAGGAAGAACTATGATTTGTGAAAGCATTGCTACCTGAAAAATATTGGGCTGAAGCAATCAATACAGCATGCTATACACAAAACAGACCTCAAGAACAAGAAGTCTCAAGACACCTTATGAGATTTGGAATGGAAGGAAACCTAATATATCTTATTTCCATCCATTTGGGAGCAAATGTTTTATCATGAATCATAAGGAGCAATTGAAGACCTTCCAACCAAAATCAGATGAAGGAATCTTCTTGGGATATTCTTCTGTCAGTAAGGCATTCAGGGTATTGAATAAAAGGACACTGAAACATGAAGAAACAATACATGTTGTGTTTGATGAACCTAAGTTCACTGGAATGCAAGATGATGATTCAGAGCCTGCTGAGAATCAACAAGTCACTGATCAAGAATGTGTTGATGTTTTGGAAATACTTAATGACTTAAAGATTTCTGATTCTGCCCCTGCGAAACTCCCTGCTGGTAACACTACTGATGCAACAACTGAAGCAGTTCAAGGATCTGTTGTGCCCCTTGTTGAAGAAACAGTAGACCCTACTGAAGATGATGTTCTTGAGAATCAATCTAACCAGAATCCACAATGGTTAAGGGATCACCCTGCTGAACAAGTTATTGGCAATATACAGCAAGGTGTGAGGACTAGAAGACAATTAGAAGCAATGTTTACTTGCTTTCTATTTCAAATGGAACCTAAAGTTGTTGAAGAAGTAATATCAGATCCAGATTGGATAATTGCTATGCAAGAAGAGTTAAATGAATTTGAAAGAAATCAAGTTTGGACACTAGTGGAAATGCCTAATCATGCAAACATAATTGGAACATAATGGGTATACAGAAACAAATTGGATGAATCTGGTATCATTGTGAGGAATAAGGCCAGACTAGTAGCAAAAGGCTATTCTCAAGCAGAAGGAATAGATTTTGATGAAACATATGCCCCTGTTGCAAGATTGGAAGCTATAAGATTATTCTTGGCATATGCTGCTTATAAAAACTTCAAGTATATCAGATGGATGTCAAAAGTGCATTTTTGAATGGTATTCTGGAAGAGGAGGTCTATGTTCAACAACCTCCTGGATTTGAAGTTAAAAATCAAGAAGATAAAGTGTACAAACTCAATAAAGCACTTTATGGTTTGAAACAAGCCCCAAGAGCATGGTATGAGACTCTATCTCAATTCTTGGTAGACAATGGTTTTACCAAAGGTACCATTGACAAGACTCTTTTCAGAATCAATGAAGGAAACAACACCCTGCTGGTACAAATTTATGTGGATGACATAATATTTGGTTCTGAAAATGAATTGCTATGTGAGAAGTTTGTAAATCTGATGAAAAGTAAATTCCAAATGAGTATGATGGGAGAAATGAACTGCTTTTTGGGATTGCAAGTCAAACAGATGAAAGATGGAATCTTCATTCATCAAACCAAGTATACCAAGGAGCTCTTCAAGAAATTTGGTATGAAAACAAAGACCAAAGTATCAACTCCTATGAGTACAAACATTAGATTGGATGAAGACAAAGACGGCAAAGATGTTGATCAGACCTTATACTGTAAGGATGATAGGCGATCTGGTGTAGATTCTATCGCCAAAGAGACTGATATATCCTTTCTTTGTAGGTGTTTGTGCAAGATTTCAATCAAAACCTAAAGAAAGTCATATAGCTGCAGTCAAAAGGATTCTCAAGTATTTAAAAGAGACTTTGGGAGTAGGGATATGGTATTCAAAAGATGGAAGCTTCAAAGTTATATCCTACTCAGATTCTGATTATGTTGGATGCAAGATTGATAGAAAAAGCACCACAGGAACCTGTCAGTTAATGGGAAATAGACTGGTTTCCTGGTTTAGCAAGAAACATAATTCTATATCAACTTCCACTGCTGAAGCTGAATATATTGCTGCTGGAAGTTGCTGTGCACAAGTACTTTGGTTAAGACAACAACTAAGGGATTATGGAATTGAAGAAAAAGAAATTCCTATAATGTGTGACAACACAAGTGCAATTGCAATCACAGAAAATCCTGTTTTGCACTCAAGAACCAAGCACATTGATGTAAGATATCACTTTATAAGAGATCATGTTGAAAAGAAAGATGTGGTGGTTCTTTACATCCCTACTGAAGATCAACTTGCTGATATTTTCACTAAACCACTGGATAGTGAAATATTTGCTAAACTAAGGACTGAACTTGGAATTATAAAAGTTGACTGATACATCTATGATCAGCAATGTACTGGAATTCACCAAGGGGATTAGTCTTTGCTATGTTGGGTGAGCTCACTTAGCAGATTAGTCATTGGTATCAATAATTCCATGTACTTATTTATGTTTGAACAACTGTGCAAATGAAGTTGCCAAGGGGATTGGTCTTTGTCATGTTGGGTGAGCTCACTTGACAGATCAGTCATTGGTATTAAATTTCATCTTGTATTATCGCTTGAACAAAACAAGGAGGAATAGAAGATCGTGAGTAATTCACCGGAGTTGTTCTTGAGGCATATTTGTCGGCAGGTCGCCGAGCCAAGCTCATCATGACAAGGTCACAAGGAAACGTTACACAGTCAAAATCACAAAAGTCAAAAAGCAAATGGCGGGATATTTATTCTATCTTTGTAACCGCAGTTACACGATCTGACGGTTACAAAACGTTATGGAAAGTAATGGGCCACGTGTCAAGACAGCATTCACTCAGATTTAATCATGGTTAATACCACAGTACGTGCTCTGACAGTTACAACTACCTCTGTCTATATATACAGACATATACACAGAGTTCACACTCACAACTCTCAATCTGCGATTTCTCTGCAAATAACTTGTGTGAACACAGATTTGAACTCTTTCTTCTTCATCTTTCTCATCTCTAATGGCAAACAAAGATGATGTTCATATTGGCACCAGTCAAAGTGTAAGAGGTTATGTGACTGATTGTCACTCTACTGAACTAGCCATTAACATAGGACGAAGAATCAGACGGATAGCTGGTTTGAAGAACATTATCAACAGAAGGCTGGAAAGAATTTCATATGTTAATGTGTTGGAGTTCTGGAAGAACATTGTTATACATGAAGGTAGAGAAGCCTTCACTACAACTGTTAATGGAAGAGAAATTGAAATTTCCTCAGACCTACTGAGAGAATTATTCCATTTTGGACCTGGAAATAATGTTCCAACCAATCCAGAAGCAATGAATCTGCCAAGGATGAAGTTTGTGGATGCCATAAAGACAAATGAGAAGATATCTTCATCTCTAGGCATTAATGTGAAGCACATTGGTTATGAGTATAACCTGCTGAGCAAATTGATTGCCAAAACTATTTTGGGATTCATTGGGAGTCTAGATACACTGTCTGGACCTAAGATAGATATGCTGATCATCATCTGTAGAAGTATGAAGTTTGATTGGGCTGGATTCTTCATACACTACACGAAGAAGGTGTTTACTGAAGACAGAGATGGTGTGAGGAAGTCTAGAGTCAAGCCCCTAGGTCTACTGATTCAGACCTTGTTGAATCATTTTCAGATACCTGATATTTCATTTGAAAAGATTAACAAATCGAGGTATAAGCCAGAAGTTGCTACCCCTATTCCTGGCTTAGATGATGATGAAGATGTGGATGATGAAGCCACAGAAAGTGATGATGACGGAGGAGATGATGATGCTGGTGGTGAACAGGTTAAGCAAGTTGCCAAGACTGCTGCACCCAAGAAGACTGTTGAAAAGAGAAAGGCTGCTGATACAAGAAAGAAAACAGAAATGTTAAAGCATAGGAAGACAAGGAAGCAAACAAAGAGAGATCTATTGAGTCTGCCGAGGTCAGTGAAATTGAAATTCTTGTTACCACCCTATTGTAGTTGCAAAGAAGAAGTCTGTTGCTGAAGTTTTGAAGGAGCAACATAAAAAATTCAGTAGAAAGAGGAAGGCTACTGAGACTGAATCAGAGGAACTTTCCAAGAGAATGAAAGAAATTGCCAAGAAAAAGAAACATGGAAAAAGGAAGCAGTTGAGGATTCTGGAGGCTCAGAGGGAAGAAGAAGAGGCTATTGAGGCTGAGCCCCTAACAATTATCAAGCCTACTGAGATAGTAGAGGTTGTTGTTGAGCAACCTACTGAAGAATCACAAAGAGATCACTGACCTGAGCCTCTTTGTAGAAGTTGTTGAATCCTCCCCTGTAAAGGCTGCTGAGCCTACTGAAGGTGCACAAGTTGGTGTTGAGCAACTTGTTGAAGAACCACAACAGACTACCGAGTCTGCACCTGCTGTGGAAGTTGAAAAATTGGTACAAGACCCTGCAAGTTATGCAATAGTTCAGGGGGAAGAGCAGTCTGCTGCTAACCCTACTGATGAGCATATAAGTCAGGGAGAAGTTAGTGTGGAACAGATAGAGGTAGTAGGCACTAATATACAATCTGAGCAACCTACTGACCTAGAGGCATCTGTTGAAGAAACTATGACTCTGCTGGTTGAGACCTTTGGAGGTCAGCAGAGTGGACAGACAACTCCTAGAAAGCCAACCATGCCCTTTGAAAGACAAGAGAAAAAGAAGAAAGAAGGGTATGTTGATCCAAAACTCCAGCTGGTAGCTGATTACTTTCAGTGGAAGTTTGGTTTTTACAAAAGACAAAAGCCAGCTGCAGAACCAATGACAGATTTTGAGGAGTGGGCTTTTGGGAAATTAGGAGTGGAAAATCTGCTGGATTTGGTTGATACCTCTCTGTTGGAAGCAAGACTGATGGATCTTATTGATGAACAAAAGAAGGAAGAGGTTATCAAATTCAGAGATCCTATAGATGAATCAGACAGTGATGACTCTTCATCATCTGATTCTGGTGATGATCACCCATCTGGTCCAAGAGGAGTCAGTGGGACTGCATTGATTATTGAACCAAGAATAGAGCGATCAAGCCGGTCTTTGGGCGATCTCTTGAGGCAAGAAAATGAACAGATGGATGAGGATCTCGGAGGATCTCACCATAGATGGTCTGGAGGCCTTGATAAATGATGGGATAAACCTTGGAGGCAACAGACTGGTTGGTGCATCAGATACATCATTTGTTGTAGAAGCTGCTGAACAACCTGAGGAACATCAGAATGAAGATTTGGATGATGAGAGGGTTACTGATCATAGTGAGCCTGATGTCAGTTCTGAGGATTCAGCTCAATATCAAGCATGGATTGACACTCAGGACACTCTCTCCAAAACTGCCAATTTTCTAAGAAGGATTGCTGATGTTAGGGAATTTCAAAGAGAAAATAGGGCTGAATTCCCTGCAATTCTTGTACAGAGAGTGCTGATCACTGAGGAACAAACAGTGGTAGCACAAAGGATAGACATGGTGATGGGATTTGAAGGATCACCATTGTTGGTTGAGGAGGTTCAGGTTGCTGAGGTACAAACAGCACCTGAACAAAGGTTGGAACAGGAGGTACAGGTTGCTGAGGTACAAATAGCACCTGGACATAGGTTGGAACTATATATGGGTTTGGAGGAAACCCCTGCTGTTGTTCCTGAACATGCTGCTGTTGTGGAGCCTACTGGAGACAAGGCCACTATAGGAAAAGATGGTCAGCAGACTGCTGTTATTGATGAGGATGAGCAGCTGCTATACTATAACTATAGTGATGAAGAGTTTCAAGTGCCTGAGGAAGAACCTATTGATGATGAACCTCAACAGGCATTTGTTCCAATTTTTGAAGAACCTGCTCTTGATCCTATTTTGGAGGAATTCCAAGGACCTAACCCTGCTGGAAGGGATATGAGCTATGCCTTGGTTATCAGCAGACAGAGGCAACAGTACAATGTAGAAGAGCCTGCTGATGGAGCTGCTGGAGAAATGGCTGGTAGAGTACCATCACATGTCTTGGAAGAGTTTAGGGTTGTCAGGAATGACATAACACAGTTAAGGACTCAATTTGACAGACATGAGCATAGGTTTGAAGAACTGATGAGCCTTGTGGACAACAATAGAAATTCTACTGAGACAGTTGCTTCAAACTTCACATCTACACAGTATGCTATTGCTGATCTAACACAAGATGTGAGAGGGATTAAACAGGGCAACACACTGAAAGAGAAGTTTTTCAAAGATCAACCTGCTTCTATTCATCAGAAATTGGATAATCTTGCTGAAATACACAGACCTGCTGCACCTCAACCTACTGTACTAGATCCTAAACTAACTGAGAGGATAACTCTACTGGAGCAAACAATGGAAGGAAGGATTACTGCAGTTGATACTAAAACTGAAATCATGGAGGGACAACTGAGTAATCTAGTAATCACCCAGGAGAGTGTTCATGGTCTGCTGTCCCGTTTTGTTGATGATGTCAATAAGGGGGAAGAGAGCCAAACAACAGTAGCAAAAGAGGCTGCTAGAATCTTTGCAAAGAAAAGATGGGAAGATGACACAAATGCATTCAGAGAACCTGCACCTGGCAGACTTCCACTCACTGATGATCTTCTCAAAGAATATAAGAAGGTTTACAACAGCAAGAGAAGACCTTACCATTATTAAAGTTTCCATGAGGGACTAAATTCCTTTCTGGGACTTAAGTTTTGGGAAACAAGGGTGAAAGCATTGAGAGCTGCACATAGAGGTGGAAGAGGTGGTAGAGGTGGAAGGAGTTTACCTACCACCAATGCAAAGGAATCACTGAATGAATTTAAAGAAGTTTACATATGCTTAGGCTTTAGAGTACATCAGATCAATCTTACTCTACCTAAGGCATGTAAATGGTGGAAAGAAGTGAATCCTCACATTGATTTCTCTCTTATTGAAAATGAATGGATGAGAGAAATGATTAGAGAAATAAGAGCTTATCAAGAGCAAGTAGAGAAGGCAAGAGAAGAAAGAGAAAGAAGACACTAGATCAGCACACTTTATCTGCTTTATTAACTTGCTGAATCTAGACTGTAATAAGTTTGAACAACTGATTATAATGAGAAATGTCTTGGTTTGTTCTGTTTTTGTTTTTAATCTTTTTGCTTTGCTGTAAGGAGGGTATTGGCATCATCACCAAAAAGGGGGAAATTGTTGGACTTATTTTTATGTTTTAGTGATGAGTGCCAGACTAGCTGTTATAGAGCAAAGGCAAAAAGATGTCTAGATCAAGTGTTAAAAGTTTATTAGAGTTTGATCTTGTATAGGTTTGATCAAACAAGCATCAGTAAATGGTCACCGACTTACAAAGCAGCACCTATCCGATTAGTAGTAGGTACCCAGTCAGTGAGACTAGTTTAGGAACTCTTTGAGGACTCGGAAGGCTGAGGGCTCAAACTCAGTTATTGAAGGCTAAGGGATCAAACTTAGTAATTAAAGTCAAGGATATGCAATCAGAATTTAGGGAAGTCTGTGATGACCTAAACTGATTGCTGATATACCTAACCCGCAACAGGACACTGTTCCAATGGATTGGGTCTATCAACCCGGCCCAATACAAATATTATGGGCCTCGGCGATGTAGCCGCACCCACTTATAGCAAGTCGTGGTCGCTAGATCTAGCCGCCTTACATCCGCCACTTCTAAACCGGACGTATCTCCATCATATGGTTCCCTCTCCTTCTGATCAAGGCAAGATCGTACCATTTGCTCGCCATCACCACGCTTCTCGTCACCGCGACAGCGCCGATACGGCGCGGACACGACTTGACTTATTTATTTACGATTCAGTGCATCTGAGATATTTATCTGGGATACTTATGGCACTTGTATAAGTTATTTCTTATTATATCATTAATTTGTCTAATCATGAACAGTGAACCCGACTTACTTGTCTATAAATAGGGGATCATATGTAATGGAGAGAGGACCCGAGAATTAATACACACACCAAACTACGCCTTTTGCCGCTAACCACCGGCCCAATCTGTTGTTATTTTACTTTATGCTTATTCCACCACCTTGTTCTAAATAGCCGTCTTACCCTCTCCGGAGGAATCACCCATAACAGCCTTATATCCTCAAGATTGACACTGTTACCGCTAATCTGATATATCACGCCACATCAGTTGGCTCCGTTACCGGGAAACGCATCATTATCATTCTCGTCAAGATCATTTGCTCCACCGCAAGATTGATCTCACGACGGCGACAAGGTTGGATAAGCATTCAGATCGTCAACCGGAAGGAGCTCCTTCATCATCATCACATGCAAGCTCGCACTCGAGTCCATCTATAAACGTAAAGGTTGGTTAAATCTCTAGCTCAGTTCTTAATCGTCAAGATCCGAAAGAACAAGAGCCCTTAAACTATCGCCTTTACCCCCAGATATACAAGCTCAGAAAATCATCAAAACTACTAGCCAAATATCCCCATACCTAAACTCTTCTAAAAGATGGTTGGAGGAAAAGCTATAAACCCTACCACCCCAGCTAAACAAATTCACAGAACCCCCATGAAGAAGGGAGGAGAAAACCGAAAGGTGATATCTTCTGGGGGTGGTGCTGGGAGAGATATCACGCCGGACATGAGGGATTTCATACAGGAAAAAACTCGTGCCCGCCAAATTCGCGTGAGAGAATTTGGCGGAACTTCGTTTGAATGCTACTGATGGCGCGATAAGGCATCCGTACCGCCAAATTCGAATAGATTAGCCCTGCAGGCACATATGGAGTATGTAGAGGAGATGCGGTTGGGAAACGAGCTTCTAATCGCTGAAGGGCTTCCACCTCAGCCTATCCGAAAATTCAAATCTCCCCAACCCGCACAATTCGAAAATCAGCTAACAAATGGCTCCCGAAAAAAACTCAAGCTCAAAGAAGCGAAACACACAGGGAGCGAATATGCGACGTCGCGGAAGAGATCAGCTTTTGTTCGACTGGGGCCCACGGTCGACGACCGCGGTGCAGCTCCCGGAACACAAAGAAATCATCGGTCAGTTTACACTCGCCTGGAGGGGCAGGGGGATTCTCAGACAAAAGGGGGTTATGCAGCGAACCTACCCATTCCGGAGGATAAGGAGGAGTTGGGGGTAATGAAAAAGCAGATAGAGGAATTGCAGCGCGGGGCCAAAGGAACTAAGGCTGT
The DNA here is from genome assembly GCA_026214975.1 of Gentiana macrophylla. NCBI lineage: Eukaryota > Viridiplantae > Streptophyta > Magnoliopsida > Gentianales > Gentianaceae > Gentiana > Gentiana macrophylla. The sequence goes on from CM047813.1 coordinate 28,475,831, forward strand.
TCCCACCTGGGGAACAAGTGTGCTTCATCCTGATATCTTGAAGGAAGCACCGCGAGGGGGAACGCATTATCCCAACTTTACCAATTATCATGGAATAACAGATCCATTGGACTGGCTATCCGCCTTTCAAAGCGAGATCGACTTGTGTACGCGCTAGCGAGGATGCATGGTGCATTGCTTTTGTGGGGTCTATGCGAGGATAGAGCCGCATCATGGATTCGAGGTCTACCGGGCCTCGGTTACATCATGGGACGACCTTATTAACAAGTTCATAGCGGAGTTCCGATCGGTGGGGGACCAAAGAAAACACACATTGATCTAGATGAGGTCCGTCGAGCGGCGAGGAACTCGCAGCTATTACGAGCGATTCTACAAAGTTTATGAGCTAACAAGAGGACTGGCAGACAACGTCGTGATGAGCAGCTTTGAAACAGGGTTGAGTCCGGGGTACCTGAAATCATTCTTCGCACTAACTCCACCGACGAACTTACAAGAGATGCTGAGCTCGACAAGGAAGTACGTCGCGACAGCGGGTAATGAGGGGGCGTCTTCCTCGGGTAAAAATAAACAAAGGGCTGAGCGCAGTCCGCCGAAGGATACCCGCAGAAGTAATGAACGGGACATTAAGAAACCCGGTAAGTTCAAAGAGGAGCATTTTACCCCTATCAACATCTCCTACACTCAAATGCTAAATGAGGTTCGAGATGAAGTACCCGAGCCTTATCCCATGGTCACGGATTCACGTCGCGACGCTAGCAAATTCTGTGGATACCACCAGGATAAGGGTCACACGACCGAGGAATGCATACAGTTTAAACGAGCGGTGGAAAAATTACTTGCTCGCGGCCAGCACGACAGATACAAACAAAACACTGGGGGGCCAGATAGGCGGAATCAACAGACCCGCCAGTTTGATCGGAGTATAAGGATGATAACCGAGACTCCGCCCAGCAACAATCAGATTAAGAGTCGCATTGGCTCGATTAACAAACATGTGGAAAAACCATCGCTTTTGGCGAGAAACGAGCCCATTGGCTTTTACGCGAAGTGAGTTGGTGACTTCGACTAACGCTGAGGACATGTGTTTGTGTGTATCAGCGGTTATCAACCGGGCCTGCGTAAAACGGGTGATGATCGACACGGGAGCTTGCCGTGACATTCTATACTACAGTTGCTTCAGAGAGTTGGGATTCGGCGATTCCAGTTTGAGGCCGCACAATGGCACCCTTGAGGGGTTTACAAATCACAAAGTAAGTGTCAAGGGAGCCATCGATTTAGACGTACAAATGGGCGATTATGCGCCTTTTAGAACAGAAAAGGTCGCTTTCTTGGTGGTCGACCTACAGTCCAACTACAATATGATCCTAGGGACACCGGCTCTGCGTCGATTTGGATGGTAGCTTCCATCCTCACCGGTAGGTAAAGTTTTATGTTGGCGATCAGTTGGAACGTCTATCGGCGAGCCCGCAGATCCTCAATTATATACGAGAAAGGAGGGATCGAGGCTAAGAGACCACGGATCAAGTACCGGAGGTTGAGGAATGGTCAGCGTGATCAAGAGTGTGGGCGAGCAAGCGCCAAGCGGGTTGGAATGTGAAACGCTACAAGTCAGGGATGAACCCGATTTCACTGCTGAAGATGAACTATTAGAGATAGTCATCAACGAAGAGTACCCTGAGCAAAAGATTAAATTTGGGGCTAGATTAAGCTCTGCTGAGAGGGAGGAGTTGGTAAAGCTGTTAAAAGAAAACTTGAGTGCCTTTGCATGGGTTGTCACGAGATATGCGAGGAGTCCAGGGCGAGGTCGCCCTCCATCATCTGGCGTGGATTCGATCACAAACCGGTACAACAAATGAGCACGCCGATTTTAAATGCGAAAAAGGCAAAGTAAAGTTAGAGGTACGAAAGCTTCTTGGCGGCGTATTATAAATGAGCTTGCTTATCCTACCTGGCTTGCAAATGTGGTAATGGTCAAGAAGCACAACGGCAAGTGGAGGATGTGCGTGGACTTCACCGATCTCAACAAAGCTTGTCCCAAAGATCCCTATCAACTCCCACGAATAGATCGATTGGTGGATTCGATTTCTGGCTTTGAGGTGTTGAGCTTCTTGGATGCATACTCAGGGTATCATCAGGTGCGGATGGCTGAATCCGACAAGGAAATGACCGCCTTCAGAGCTGCTGGGGGCCTTTATTATTATGAGATGATGCCGTTTGGGTTGAAAAACGCGGGTTCGACGTATCAGCGGATGGTCAACAAAGTTTTCAGGTCGCAGATTGGAAGAAACATGGAGGCTTATATAGATGACATGGTGGTGAAGTCGACAGGACAGAGCCACGTCGCCGATCTTCGAGAAACTCTCAACAATGTCAAAAAGCACTCTATGAAACTCAATCCAGCAAAGTGTACATTTGGGGTTCAAGCGGGCAAGTTTCTGGGTTTTATGGTTAGCCGTCGCGGCATCGAGGCAAACCCAGAAAAGATACAAGCTCTCCTCGATATGCAGGAGCCCACAACGATCAAGGAAGTTCAAAGGCTAAATGGCCGTATTATCGCACTTGGTCGCTTCATAGCAAAGTCAGCTGAAAAATGCCTTCCCTTCTTTAAAATTCTGAAAGGAGACAAGACATTTTCGTGGGGCGTGGAGTGTTCGCAAGCTTTTCAAGCTCTGAAAGAGTATCTGGGCAAACCACCTCTTTTAGTCAGCCCGGCAGCGGGGGATGTATTATTTTTGTATCTAGCGGCTTCAGATTGGGCTGTTGCCGCCGTTCTTGTAAAAGAGGCCGGAACCCTCCAAAATCCCGTGTTTTATGTAAGTAAAGCTCGATCCGGTGGAAGCCGCTATTTTAACATTGAAAAATTAGCTTACTCTCTTGTTATTGCTGCCCAAGCAAACTCGTGGGCTACTTCCATCCCATACAATAATTGTTTTAACAGATAAATCCGATCGACAAATATTGCACAAGCCGGACCTTTCGTGTCGCCTCCTCGGATGGGCAATCGAAATTACGAATTTGATATCCAATATCAACCCAGGAAGGCGATCAAGGGCAAACCTTGCCGACTTCATCGTAGAAACAAGTTTTAACTCGCCACGACCAAGCTCGCTTATGCCAATCGGACTCGCAGAGGTCGAGGCGCGGACGAGCAATGTTGGTCGTTGTTATGCGTCGACGGAGCATCGAGTCGGAATGGTTGTGGGGCATGAGTCATTTTAATGGAGCCTGGAACTACGGAGGAGATCGAAAAAGCTTTAAGGTTTGAGTTTGCCGCCACGAATAATCAAGCCGAGTATGAAGCGGTCATAGCAGGGCTCAAATTTGCGAAGGAGTTAAGCGTGGAGAATGTGGAGGTTTATTGTGACTCTCAGCTTATCGTCAAACAAATCTCGGGGGATTATGACACGCGTTGTGATATTCTCGAAAAATACGGCAAAGTTGTCCGAAAGCTAGCAACGGGTTTTCAATATTGCGAATTTATCAGAATCAAAAGAGAGGACAACGAAGCGGCGGACTACTTATCAAAACTCTCTGGAAGAGGCTCTCACGGATCCTTCCATCATGATTGAATATTTAGCGACGCCCGCAATCGAAGCAGTGGAGATTATGGATATAGATACACCACCTGTGGTCGCATGTTGGATAGATGAGATACAAGCATACATCGAAACGGGCACTTTGCCCGATGAGGCGGACAAATCACGCACCCTCAGAAGAAGAGCTGCGAGGTATGTCATCATGAGCGGAGTTCTTTATAGAAGGTCGGCTACAAAGCCCCTTTTACGGTGTGTTCGACAAGTGGAAAGCTTGGCGATTCTAAACGAGCTTCACCAAGGTGTTTGCGGAGGACATCCAGCAAGCCGCTCTTTGGCGCAAAAGGTTTTAACCGCCGGGTATTACTGGCCAAGTATTCTTAGAGACTCTGAGAAGCTGGTCAGGGAATGTCCTGAATGTCAGAAACATGCGGATATCCCCCGATTACCATCCGTCGAGCAGAGCATTGTGGTCGCACCTTGGCCTTTCGACATGTGGGGACTCGATCTTATCGGACCTTTTCCAACAGGAAGAGGAGGATGTAAAGTCATAATAGTTGCCGTGGATTATTTTACGAAGTGGATCGAAGCTAAGCCTATGGCAAAGATAGGCGCAAAGGATGCGGGTTACTTCTTACATGATCAAATTTTCTCTCGCTTTGGCGTTCATGCGGCGGTGGTGTCGAACCACGGTCCGCGATTTAAACGGAATTTTCAAACCTTTGTGCGAGAATTCAAGGTAAAGCATTGGCAATCATCTCAGCATATCCACGGGTAACGGTCAAGTCGAGGCCGGCAACAAGCAAGTAATTAAGATGCTAAAGAAAAGTGTGTGGATGATAAAGCAAAAGCAGGAGGGTGGGTAGACGAGTTGCCCGCCATCTTATGGTCTCTCCGCACCACCATCAAAACACCAACGGGTGAAACTCCTTTTGCTTTAACTTATGGATCAGAGGCAATGAGTCCAGTCGAGATGGCCCTGCCAAGCATCAGGGTCGCTCTTTACGACCCCAAAGATAATGTATTGAATAAACAAATCGATCTCGATCCGATAGAAGAAAAAGTAAATGGCTTATCGAGGTTATTAAATTACAAGCAAGTAGCGAAGAGAGCATGATAAACGTATCCGCGACCACTCGTTCAAAGTGGGGGATTTCGTTCTTTTCAATAGGAAAGCAACGGGCATGGAACCCGATAAGGGGGTAAACTTACAATGAATCAGGAAGGACCTTATCGTGTGGCAAAAGAGATCAAAAAGGGACCTATGTACTTGAGGAATCATGAAGGTTCTGAGCTCAATAGGCCTCGGCATGCGGACAATCTTAAGAGATACTATATGTAATAATCGGATAGGGTTATGGCCATCCTCTTGTCGACGATAAAGAGCGTCTAGGCTTTCTTTGTAAATTTTTATCATCTAGCGGGGTGATCAAAATTTTATAAATCAATTTTACATCCTTTCTCATACAACATTTTACTCAAGCGAAAATTTTTAAGCAAAGGTCTCGGCTTCCCTCAACCTTTGTCAAAAAGTGGGGGCAATATGAGAATTTTTCAATAAACATACGCCGCCAAATCTCAGATTTAGAAGAGCGAGTAACGACTGAACAATTGGCTTAGATAAGATTCAAGGGGGCACAAATTGAAATACACCAGCGGCTTGGAATCTTATCTAACCCAAGGGGGATTGATCGGACTAGATTACAATAACAGAGGCGAGCAAGCAAATATGGGAGAAGAAAAATAAAGTTCAATATACAAATTGCAAATGGAAAAATGAGGAGTTATGCGGAAAAGTAAAAATAAGTTGCAAATTACAAATCAAATGAAGGCAAAGTCAAGTCAGAATTTACAAACAAATCAGGACAAAAGCAAAGCTAGGCTTCATCCGGGCGTTTGTCTTCATCTTGGATATTGGCAGAGTGAAGGGAGGAATGGAGCAGCTTGTCCACATCATCTTCGGAAGAAATAGGCGTTGAAGTACCCTCAGTCGGCACAGTAGGCGGGGTGACACCTTCAGCAGTCGGGTCCTCAGTTCGCTCTTGAACTTCCCCACCATTGTCACCTTCGGCATCAACCGGTTCGAGTTCGCGACGAACTAACTCCCTCAGATTATCTTCTTCAACAGCAGGAGCGACCCAATCAGGAGAAAGCTTTCGAGCATAGGCCTCAAGCTCCTTATCCGAGTAAGGAATCCGGCGTGGAAAGCCCGTAGTTCCTCATCAAAGGGTGTGTTAGAATCCGGTCTCGCAAAGTTTCAATATCTCGGATCCTCACTACCCGGACCCACAAACAATGGGGGGCAATATGATAGCCGCCCGGTGAAGCCCATCACAAAATCGCCGTCAACCGAGGCGCTCTTATCGGCCATCTTCTGATTCACAACGGCGAGTGACTGATGAGCATCGTCGCATTTAGCTTGGAGCCGCTCCATCAAATCGGATAATTCTTGAGCTTTGGCCACACGCTCCCGTGCAAGCTCCTCCGAGCGGGCGACGATTCGCTCGGCCTCTATCCGCGTTACAGCCGACCGCCCCGCGGCTTTGTCGCCGTCATCGCGCCTTATCGGCCGCTACCCTCGCCTTGCGCTCTTGGGCAAGCGCTGCCTCCAGTGCCTTCTTCTCTGCAGCCAGCTGCTTCACCTTGTCCTTCTCAGATTCCAACTCGCCATGAAGCTGCGCCATTGTGTCACGAGACTTTTCCAAAGCTTTCTTGGACTCATCCGCCGCTTTAGCACTATCAGCACTCAGGGAGATAGTCTCGATATGGTCATTTATGAACTGGGCCAACCCGGTGCCGAACTGGAAGTAAAGAAATGTGCGAGGTCAGTATCAACTTGGATAAATAAAACAAAAGACAAAGAGGATAAAGCAAAGAAACTTTACCGTGCTCATAACGGTGCCGAACAGACCCTACAAATCTTCGGCGTTGGGAACAAAAGCACGGCGAGTGGTAGTTTGGTCCGCCATGACAACCCTATCCGCGATCCCGCGGCCGATCTCCAAGTTAACATTTGGGGGAAGGCCCCACTTCAAGTGCTTTAGGGGAGGAACATCCGCGATCCCCCTCGAAATCGCTTTCGCCATCGAGATGTTGAGGGGTTGGCCCATAAACTCCTCATCCAACCAGACGGCTGGGAAGCCCGCTGGACCAACGGGCACGTTTTTGGGCAGCACGGTCATCTGGGTGCCCGCGACTGCGGACTCCTCAGCCGCCTTTTTGCCTTTATCAGAAGCAGATGCCGAGTTCGCAGTCTCCCTCACCACTATCTCTCTGTCCGCCGCGGCCTTTTCCCTGGCTTCATCTTTTTTGGATTTCTTGTGGGGGGGAGGGGCATCATGATCGCCGCTGCCACCTTCAGTGCGGACAGCCTCTTCAGATACGGCCCTTTTCTTTTGGCCGGTAGGTGGCAGCTTCGAGAGAGTTGTCTGTTTCATTGCCTTGCTCGCCCAATTGTAGTATAGCGCAGAGGGTTTCACCGTGGCACGGCCGTCTTTTTCACCTGCGAGCTGGAGGTGCCCGCCGCCCCCTCGGTCAAACTGACCTTTGGAAGTTCAGTCCGCACTTTTATCAGATTTTTGGCTCGGTTCACCTCCCCAGCCGTCTTCATGCGGGCCAGAGTGTTGCGCTGAGTCAGTCTATCCATGGTACCTGAAAAGCACAAAGCGTATTAACAGACGAATATAAAAAAAAAAAAAAAAAGAAAGAAAGATGCAGGTGCAAAAAGTGACAAGTAAGAATCCTACTCGGTGCTCGGTTAGAGGGGTCGCCTCTACAGGTGGTACATTGGGATGGTAGGCATATGGTATGATGACACTCCCCGTACCAGTCGGGGTGGGTTGGCAACGGATCGACAGGTGCAATGGGATCACCAACCCCGCGGGCAGAAGCCCCGCTAACCGAAGATACGGTTCGCTAATATCAAGAAGCACTCTCCAGTTATATGCGCGGGCTTGATCCTCGTTCCTGCTAGTATAGTCTAGATCAACTTTTATTTCGGCTATAAACTCATCGTCGTCGTCCTGGGTTTTGATATCTTTGAGGTGTTCGGTTGTCACAGAGTTTGCCGGCAGTTTCGCAAAAGGCCATCCCATCCGTGACTCCACCTTCATGCACCTCTTATCCCAGTCCGCTACTTTATCTGGGAGGTCGAATAACAGGCGGGGCCGACCACTACTTGAGCGACTACGTGGCTGAATCTGGCCGGCGTCGCCTTTCCGCGAAAAGGAGTAGAAATATAGCAGAGCGCCCATAGAGGGTTCGCGGCCTTTCAATCGGCTGATTATTATAAAGGACGTCACGACGCGAACAACGCCCAAACTAAGGTCGCAGGGCATCACCCTCAGCTCCTCCATAAACTTCACAAAAAATGGATCAAAGGGAGGCCTGAGTCCGGCAACGAAATGGTCAAAGTGGAGCCATATGTAATCTTCAGTTTCGCGGCCACAAATCCTTGACACATTATCCACTCCCATGCTCGCGAATCGGTAATCAGAAGGAATGTCATATATAACCAGCGACGACGTGTAATCTGTAAGGCTCCTCATTCCCCTCCACTGTGATATGAGCTCGCGATCGACACTCTTTTGCGCGGTCAGCTCGGCGGTAACTTCCGCGGACCTGGTCTTGACTGGTCTCTTCCTGCTCGCGGTCGACGTTCCAGGAACCCTAGAAGAACTCGCGGCCCTCCTACCCAACGAACTCAGCACCGCCCTGTCCTCATCCTCGTCGTCGCCTTCTTCCTCAATCTCACCCCCAGCGGCGCCACAGCCAATAAGAGCGATTTCCTCCTCCGGCTCTGCCTCTCTTGCTCTCGTCGAGTCAGAATCGTCGGCCATCTGCACCTCGTCGCCGGATCCGTAACCAGCGACTACACGAACTTCCTCATTTGATTGTGTATCTTCAGAGGACATTCTGAAAAAGAAAAAGGGCAAGGCTGACACGTTTAATCACCCAGACATGATAGTCGGGCCGAGGTGAAAGCGAGTACACCCCGACACCTCGCCCCTCTATCTTCTTTGGACAAGAAACCCAAAAAACCTATCTTTTTCCCAAACACTAACCTAGAAAAATCCCAGGCAAACTACCCACAGTCACATACGCATTCATACAGGAATAAATGATATGTCAACGTGTAAACGCAGATAATCAAGGAAGGCGTAAACAGAGCATCCAACCCAGATTACGCCTTGCTGGGAGTCAAAGCCAAGAAAAACTGCTAGCTAACAAAGCAAATCATGGAAAAGCAATAATCTTGGAGCAAAACCATACACCAAAACGTAATTGGGGATTCAGGAAGATGACAAATATACATTATGCTCAAAAATCACGATATCAAGATCATACTCTACACCAGAGTGAACTAGGGCAACATTCATACAAAAAAGCGCAAGGAAAATCAACAAAGATACGATTTTGGGAAGGAATCGAGCAAAAGCGAAAAAAAAAAAAAATTCAGTACTGATCGTTGAAAAAAGGTAGGAAGTCGCTGATTCTTTGAGAAAAAACGCTGGTCGGAGCTCTGTTAAACCTCGCCGGAAATCGCCTTCTAGCCTCGGAGTTTTGTTGTCGCCGGAGTCAATTTTGCCAAAAGTGGTGAGTGGTGGAGGAAGACCCCCTTTTATAGAGGAGAAAAGGGCGGGAACAGTTATTACGATTTTCGAAATTTGAAACATCTCGAAACGTTTTGTCCCCACGAAACGTCTAACTGACGTCGGTTCGTATCCCAAGAAACGGCAGCCAATCAGAATAGGCGGCGATTCAGATCGTACGCAACCTCTCACGTGACTGATGTGACGTTTCGGCTACCAGTGCATCCCTTTCAAATCTAGTCGACCACCTCAAGCGGTCATCACTAAGCCCAACAGAGCGTTGTTGGCGACTAAGCCCAACAGAGCGTTGTTGGCGATTAAGCCCAATGAGCGTTATTGGCGACTAAGCCCGATATAGCGACTATCGGCGATCAAAGCTCTGTTCGCTACAATGCACAAACAACTTCTCGGTGATTCTGTTCAAACACTAGCTTAAGCCCGATATAGCGACTATCGGCGATCAAAGCCTGTCACGCAAGCCCAAAGCAAGCTTTAGATGGTTTTCACTTCTTTGGCATACTTTCTACTCTCCGCTGGCGGCTGCGACCCGATCCGCAGTAGGGGCCATTGATATACCTAACCCGCAACAGGACACTGTTCCAATGGATTGGGCCTATCAACCCGGCCCAATACAAATATTATGGGCCTCGACGATGTAGCCGCACCCACTTATAGCAAGCTGGTCGCTAGATCCTAGCCGCCTTTCTGTCCGCCACTTCTAAACCGGACGTATCTCCATCATATGGTTCCCTCTCCTTACAGTCAAGGCAAGATCGTACCCGCTGCTCGCCATCACCACGCTATCGTCACATGACGAATGCCGCATCGGGCGCGCGGACCTGGACTTGATTTATTTACTGATTCGAGTGCATCTGAGATATTTATCTGGGATACTTATGGCACTTGTATAAGTTATTTCTTATTATATCATTAGCTGTCTAATCATGAACAGTAGACCGACTTACTTGTCTATAAATAGGGGATCATATGTAACGGAGAGAGGGACCCCGAGAATTAATACACACAGCCAAACTCTGCCCTTTTGCCGCTAACCACCGGCCCAATCTGTTGTTATTTTACTTTATGCTTATTCCACCACCTTGTTCTAAATAGCCGTCTTACCCTCTCCGGAGGAATCACCCATAACAGCCTTATATCCTCAAGATTGACACTGTTACCGCTAATCTGATATATCACGCCACATCAATTGCATATACCTTGTGTACAAGGTCTAAGTTCCATAAGTTAAGTGGTGGTTGAAACTTGGTTATGATTAAATGGTGTAATCTAACTTCATGAATAAAAGTTAGATAAAAGAAGTGAGCTGCATTGTTTCATAAACACAGCAAAATATGGATCAGCTGACTGATATGTATTTCAACACTAAGAGCCAGGAGCCCCACTTAAGCCTAAGGACAGATCTAAACCCCTGGTGGGAGAACGGTCTGGATCACTTCTCGACCCACCGCAGTCGGTCGTAGCGCGCATGGAGCCGAAGCTACATAGATTCGGGCGTGAGCGGCCTCGGGTGTCGACGCAAGTCAGCTAGAGTTATCCCCGTTATTTAGCCCGCGTGCGTATAATTACAAGATAAACGTGGAAAAATCCTTTAGTCATTAAGGCTCTGATCCTATATTTAAATTACTATGATTATCTCCTAAAATGAAGGGGATTAACGCGTACAAACCAATCTTTAGAGGACACGAAATAGAGTCCACAATGGACAAGGCACAGGCATGCCCAAGGGAAAACCCCCTCTACATAAACGATCCTAAAAACTACAAAGAGACTTGATTCCTGAACAATTACAAAATACTTAGGCAACTTGAGATTAAAAATCTAGATCTAAAACATCCAAACACCACCCCCGTTCTTACCTCTTTCCCTAGTTTTTTGGTCTTGGATAAATTGTCACTAGGAAAATACGTCCCGGATTTATTTACGCATCGAAATCCAAGATCGTCGAAGTCATCCACGTAGACTAACATGTGGATCCGCGTTTCCCCTTTGCAAAACCCGGACAAGGAGTAGTCAATTTGGTAGATTATTTTGCAAACCAACAACGGGGAGCTAGTCGCAGTCCATACGATGATTTTTTTAAGCGAAAAACCCATGTTAGGATTCTCATTCTTGAACCTGGGAGGAACTTTCATATACATCTCCTCACTCAAGTCACCATGAAATAAAGCGTTATGCACATCCATTTGGTGTACCTCCCTTTTTGTATCACAACAACCGCAAGAAACACTCAAACCGTCACCATTTTTCCATATGTGCGAAGGTCTCATTGTAGTCAATACCTTCTACTTGATGATTCCCATATGCCACAAGCCTAGCTTTAAGTCGCTCCACACTGCCATCGGACTTATATTTAATTTTATATACATTGGCTCGCAGAAGCCTTCTTTCCAGGTGGAAGAGGTGGAAGAGGTTCCATTACCCATGTTTCATTATCCTTAAGAGCTCGTATTTGTTGTGCACTAGAGCACAAACTCGTGTAAATTTGCATGGGTGTGACATCCCGATTTTTTAAGACTTTTGTTATAGGTTAATTTTTTTCCGATAGTGGTGTTATTTATTAGTAACACCTATATATGTATATATATATATGTGGAAATATATTATATATTATATGTATAATGTATATATATATATATTGTTGGGATAACGTATCGTGTGTGGAGTGATTTACGGATTAAATTACGGAATATTAATCTAGAAAATAAATCATGTGAATAGTATAGATCTAACAAAATAAATATCATCATGCATATCTGATTGAAACAATAGAGAATAAAGGTAGTGTGCAAAAAATAAAGGACTAAGACAAACCGAGGCGAGTAGTTACTCTTTCCTTAAGACAAATTGCTCCGGTATGGTGCCCACGGTTGTAGCAAATGTCTCCCAAGATACAACGGCTTTACGTCTCGGATTTAGAGGCACTTCAAAATCCGAGCTCAGCGAACTTACATAGTGCTCCAACTTCTCTTCGACTCAATAACTAGATCTACATGACTGACTCTTTGTGGTGGAAAGACACAAGAGAAAATTCGATGATTAAACTTTCATCCATGGGGTTGTTTTTATAGTGGAGAGGAGGAGCCAATGCTTAAATCTGATTGTCCGGAACACGTCACAAAACTTTTCCCCTTGGAAAATTACTAATTTAGAAATTAGGCTTAATTTTATTTAAAAATTTCGAGATTAATTAAGCTATTTTCAAAAATCAATTCCACACTGTGATTGGTCGGATGACGCATCTCTGAATTCTGATTGGTCGAATGACTCAATGAATTCTGATTGGTCGAATGACATAATCACATTCCAAAATTAATTTTATGGTTAATTTCATAAAGAAATTTTGTCCAATAAATTAATAGTAACACTCGAACCGAACCGATCCGAGCTCGAGCACGAGCCGAGCCGGACGGACTGCAGCGGCGGCGCGCGCGCGTGTGGAATTATCCAAGTCCTCCGTCCTGCATAAAAGTGCCTTGCCCTTTGAGGAACATCTATAAGAGCACACACTAGCTCTTATTACTTGAGCTCCCAACACTCAAGTTTCCAATGTGGGAGAATGGGGTGAGGTCCTCCCTTCAACACCCATCTCCTACATATTTTCTACCAACTTTAGGCATTAGTTTCTCACTCACCCGATATCCGAATCGAGTGATTCAAAAGCCCATCATCAACTATGCCGTATGAAGTTTTTAATGATATCATTTACTCTCGATGACATACATCGGAGCCTATCCGTAATTACCGCTAAAGTTGACTATTCAACCCTTGCAAGAAGGGCTTTTTCTCCAACAATCCCCCATATGAATGAAAATTAATGCAAATGCAAACGCAGACTCTGAAGAGAAGTCAGACGGAAAAATATTGCATCAGGAGAGGTAGCTTCGCCCCGAACACCTTTAGTGAAGTACTATCAGTTTTACTCGGCTTATCGGTGAACCAGGTCTTGAATCTGTTTCAATTTTTAGTGTGAACCAAGACAATAGAACTCACACAATATTTCCCCTAGCACCTTTCAGTTCTCATGTGTTGGACTTATTTTTATGTTTTAGTGATGAATGCCAGACAAGCTGTTATAGAGCAAAGGCAAAAAGATGTCTAGATCAAGTGTATAAGTTTATTAGAGTTTGATCTTGTATTGGTTTGATCAAACAAGCACTGTAAATGGTCAGCTGACTTACAACAGCAGACCTATCCATAGAGCTGTTAACGAGCCGAGATGAGCTGAGTATTGGCTGTTCGAACTCGAGCTCGCTAAGCTCATGAGCTCGTTCGAGCTCGATCGTTTGTTAAACGAACAAAAAATTTTGTTCGAGCTCGGCTCGTTTAAAACATGAACTGTTCGAGCTCGTTAGACATATTTTTTGTCTTTTGGCTCGACTTTGGCTCGAATTCGGCTCGAGTTCGGTTCGTTAGACATATATTATAAGCATATAAGCATGTTCTCGAACATTATATAAGTATGTTCGCTAACAATAAGCTTGTTCGCGAACATAATCGAACAAACGATCACGAACACTAACGAGCCGAACACGAGCTTGTTCACGAGCGGCTCTGTTCATTTAACAGCTCTACCTATCCAGATCAGTAGGGTACCTGAGTCAGTAGACTAGATTAAGAACCTGGCCGAGGATTTGAAAAGTCGAGGCTCAAACTCGCTTATTGAAGGCTAAGGGATCAAACTTAGTAATTAAAGTCAAGGATATGCAATCAGAATTTAGGGAAGTCTGTGATGACCTAAACTGATTGTATATACCTTGTGTACAAGGTCTAAGTTCCATAAGTTAAGTGGTGGTTGGAACTTGGTTATGATTAAATGGTGTAATCTAACTTCATGAATAAAAGTTAGATAAAAGAAGTCAGCTGCATTGTTTCATAAACACAGCAAAATATGGATCAGCTGACTGATATGTATTTCAGCAGACTCATGATCACAGAACTCATTGATACATATACTTCCGAATTATTCAAAGGTTACGTTGGAAGATTACAAAGAAAGGGGACCGCTAACAACCTCTCGATTTTATCAAACAAATCAATGGTTAAGATTAAAGGGACGTTGGGATAATTCGACCTTTATCCAATGGATACAAGTCAAAGGGTGGAGATGATCGTATACTATCAAAAGGAATCGACAAAGATTATCGAGTCCCAGAACGATCGGAAAAAGCAAGTCAAATAGGACAAATCTGAAACGGCTACGTTTGAATTTCAAACATAAGTTACAAGGACTCCTGCACTTCTAATTCAGATACAAGTGATGAATATTGATGAAAATTAAGGATCTATCTTGAGCTATCAGATTTCAATTGATCAAAACACCCTGCTGACCCTACTGAGCATAAGGCTAACTGATCCAAAGAAATTTCTTCAAGTGTAATCGCTTTCAAGCTACATCAAGTTTACACACTTGAAGACATCAAGCTGCTGATCATATCATCCTGATCAAGCTGCTGAAAGCTGAATCACTTACTTGATTCCATCTTTGTTTTACAAGGAATCTACTGAAGACAGTGAAGCACATTTGTGTCAAGGATTGTTGTTTGTGGTGGAGCTGGTGAAGAGGCAATCCTACCCTTCAAGGACCAGTGGAAGACTTTGGAGCAGCAATCCTACCTGTTCCAAGTGTTCAGTTTGTGAAGCCATAGTTATTGGTTAAGGACAAACAACTTAGGGATTTTTGTAACAGCTACCTCAAGAATCTCTAGTGAATTACCTCCAATATCACAGGAGAAGAGTGGACTGACAGGATTACACAACCTGGAACCACTATAAAATCTGACTACTTACTTTCTGCATTTATATTCTGCATTTAGTATATCTAGCACATCAACCTACTAAATCTAGCAACTGAATCACACACATACACTACTGAGTATCTAATACTTGGTATCATACTTTAACAACAAGTAATAAGGCTTAATTTTTGATATATTCATTGCACAAATTCAAGAAACTCAACAAATCAATAGACTCTCGAGTATCGGCCAGACTCACCGACCAAGTCAGTCGTTCTTGAAGCCGAGTTTGTTAACTCCAAAAGTTTTAAGTGTTAAGTTTATTGACCCCCCTCTAAACTTAACCAAAGCGTTTTCAAGGGACCAACATCATGGTTGTGTCCGTCTCGCCCTGGACAACCCTTGGTTTCGAAAGTGCTTTAGAGAATTCAAGCCTCAAAATTCTCATAGAAGCGGCCCCACTTCGCACTTACATAGGTGACCTCCTATCAAGGGTATTCTGCCCTACCCCACTTGAATATCAAGATATAGGAATCATTAAAAGCTAAGCTTAACCTCACACCCTCTGCATATAGCACTTTTATTCTCTCAGAATGGGTAAGTGTTGGACTGTTCCTTATTGCTTAGTTGTCCCTTTTGAACCATGATCTTGGGATCTCCAGTCAACATGGTTGGGTTGCCACTACAAGGAAACATGCGTAATAGGCTTCAGTCCCATTCCGGTTGTCAAAAATGACATATGATCTATAGCTAAACCTTTTGTAAGCGGATCCGCAAGATTCTCCTTCGATCATATATAATCGATGGAAATCAAACCATTAGAGATCATATATTTAATGGTATTGTGTCTACGACGTATGTGTCGAGACTTACCATTAAACACACTACTATGTGCCCTTCCTATAGTCAACTTACTACCGCAGTGTATGCTGATAGCAGCCACTAGTATGGAATATCCTCAAGGAAATTCCAAAGCCAGTCAGCTTTTTTCTCCAGCCTTATTTCAGATTCCATCATGGAATGAGCTATGCATGTCTGTCTCGTGGATGTATAGGACACAGCAGCACCACCAATCATGAATAAGTATCCACTGGTGGACTCCAAATCTTTCGTATCTGATATCCGGTTAGCATCACAGTATCATTTTAATACTGTTGGATATCGTAATCCCAGACTCATTGTGTACTTCATGTACCTCAACAACCGATTTATGGGTTTTCAATGGTTATGATCTGGATACTCGTGAACCTACTCAATTTATTCATTGCACATCCTAAGTCTGGCCGTGTACATTTGCTTATGTACATCAAACTTCCAATCACTTGAGAATATCTCAACTGATCCATTAGTTCACCTATATTCTTGACTAAGTACACACTTAGGTCAAGTGGAGTGCTCACAGGACTTTCATCAAAGACATAAAGTCTTTTTAAAACAGACTCATGATAATGAGTTTGTGACAACACAAGTCCACCAGATACACTAGAGATCTTAATCCCTAGTATCACATCGGCAACTCCCAGGTCCTTCAACTCGAAGTTCCTTGCCAGCATCCTTTCCGTATTCATGATACTCTCATGAGTACTTCCCATTATCAGCATGCCATAGACATACTATCACAAAGGTGTGTTCTCAATGTAGACATATACATGTCCTACCCACTTGACAACATAACATTGTCAAACTCGACATGCCATTACTTTGGCTACTATTCGAGCCCACATAGAGACTTAACAAGTCTACACACCTTACTCTCTTGTCCTGGAACTATAAACCCCTCGGGTTGTTCCAAGTACATCTCTTCTTTTAACTCACCATAACCATCCATTTAAAGGATTTCCAAGTTATAGACTCCAGCTATATCGATGAGAACCCTTATATAAGTAATTCTCGTAACTGGTGAGTAAGAAGTCAAAGCCTTCTTTCTATCGATACCCTTAGGCTACCAACAACGCCTTACAATAAATCCATCAACCTTTAACTTCTTCTTGAAGATCCACTTGCACTCGAGTGGTTTATTTCCCGTTGGAAGATCAACCACTTCCAAGTGTGGTTTTGCATGATGGATTGTATTTCACTATTTACAGACTCTTTCCAAAAAGGAGCTCTGTAGTAGACATTGCCTCAGCATATGTCCTTAGTTCATTTTCTACCATATATGTTAGAAAATCAGGACCAAAAGACTGGGGAAGTCTTAGCCCTTATACTACAACGAGGCTCCTCAAGTTCTTGAGGTTCACACTCTATTTAAGACTCATATATCCGCTTACTCATGCTTGTTTTATCTGTTTCCTTCTATGGAAAGAGATCTTCAAAGAACACCACATTCATAGACTCGATGATGACACCATCATGTACATCATATATGTCGGTTTTATGCACCAGAAACCAATAGAAACTACTTTTGAGAGTATATCCGATGAATATACAATTAATTGTTTTCGGTCCTATTTCCACTTGTGTTGGTTTAGGTACTTCTACCTTAGCTAAACGCCCCCCACATTTCCAAGAATTTGTAGCTAAACCTTGGTCTTTCCACAACTCATACGGGGTGTCATCCTTCTCCTTTGAAGGGATCTTGTTCAGAATGAATTCTGCTGAGAGGACCACTCCCCCCCCCCCCCACAAGTTCTAAGGTAAACCCGAACTTATCAACATAGCACCCATCCACTCTTTAAGAGCTTGGTTCTTGCATGTATCAATACCACTTGACTGAGATGTGTATGAGGTAGTTGTTTGATGAATGATGCCAGGCCCTTAGCAAGACTCATGAACAATACCTCATATCCACCACCACGATCACTACGGATATATCTCATCCGTTTGCTATGTTTTATTTCACTTTCATTCTGACAATCCTCAAGGCATCACGAGCCTTATCTTCGCTTTTCAGCATTTAAATATCACAATATTTGGTGCTATACTCAATAAAAGTAACATAATACTTTTATCACATCTAGCTTGCATGAATCTAGAGGTTCTGTGTTCTTTTCTACCGGTCAACCGGTGAGTTAGCCAACATGGCTTCAACACATACTAGACACTTGTGATTAAGATCAAATTTCAAGTCCTAATCATTGTGTCACAAGCAAATATTACTCAAGCATGTAAGCAGATCTTAGAGCCAATCTCACTGGCTCTTTACGGAGCATCACTTTTG
The DNA here is from genome assembly GCA_026214975.1 of Gentiana macrophylla. Lineage (NCBI taxonomy): Eukaryota > Viridiplantae > Streptophyta > Magnoliopsida > Gentianales > Gentianaceae > Gentiana > Gentiana macrophylla. The sequence goes on from CM047813.1 coordinate 28,493,871, forward strand.
TGCCCAACAGACAGTTTCACTGTCAACATACTGATCAATCCAATTTGATCATTCAAAGCATCGTTCGTTGCATCACTGAACTTCTCCATTCAATGGATGAGGTTAACCGGTCACTAGTGCTACAACAGGCACGTACACTTGTGTCACAAAGACACAGTCACAGTTGGATTCACCTCGATGTATCCGTTCATTTCTGTCTAACAACAGAAGATCAACAACATTTACTGTGCTCGGACACCATTAAAAAGAATTGATGTTGTGAATCATAACTTTCATAATTGGACACCAGATATTATCACATACTACTTCGCATCATAGATAATTTTGCTGATTGAACTTTAAGTGTTTTGGAACTTTAGAGACCTTAGTTGTAAAGTATGTCATGTAGGGTTTTATATGAAGAAACTCGGTCATGAGAACGCTGAAACGAGCTGAGAGATTAGTGCGTATAAGGCTTTGCGTTGGATTTGTTTGGTATGGCCGAGCAATTTCGAGAGTTTGCTCGTGAGTGCTTAAGAAACATCATCGGACATTTCAAAAAAAAATTTAGAAAAAGAAACATCATCGGTTTCATGATTCGCAATGTTAAAAAATCAGAATCTACAAGCAGAGCAAGGATGAGAAGGTCAATTAACTCTGCTCGAAGTCTCTGCGTATTTTTCAGAGCATTTTTAATAAAGCCAGCATGGACTTTGTAGAAAGAGTGCTGGTAAGATTATGTTAAGCGATGTGAAATGCGATAGTTAGATAAATATGGCGGGAGGACATGACAGCGCCATGATTGGGAGCGATCGCAATGACTCTAATATTGACGATATTGCTTTCTAAAATTAATCAAGTCCAATTAGTCAAAGTATACAAAGAGGCTCAAATATAATAGTAAAAATACACAAAGCCTAGTTAGCCCAAGGATGATTTGTGGCAAGTGTGTTCCGCAATAATTTTCTCAGCAGCACTTACAAACAAAGTTCATCCATTTAGTCTCAAGGTTTTGCAGGGTGTGCTATTTCGGTATTAGTTTTTACTTTATGGCAACCTGACATCAAATATGAGGAAGCCTAACCTTCATATAGACAAGTAGAAAGTGAAAAAGGACAATAATAACATAGAACCTGCTACAACAACAAAATACCTACTTATCCAACCATAACATCTCTCTCATACATAAATACCCACACTATATGACCATAAGGAGTTGTACTGATGGTTCTGTTTTGACAGTAGGTTATCTCTTTTAAATGCCCCTTCCATCATAAAGTCCTACCCCTACGCATCATGTTATGTAAGAGCGGCTATGACATAGCATTAGTCGGTCCCCATAGAAAAATATGCACAAAACCTAACAAAACACAGTAAGCACATTAACACTTGCTGCTTTACAAAAGCAACGTATCGCATTCAATAATCAAAACCAGAGTACCTCTCTACTCTCATCAAAGCCTTACTCATAGCCCCATTCTTTCAGAGTTACCTCCTACTCACAAGAGACACCTTTCTTTCATTGATCTTTCCACTGAGTTTCATCCTCTTTTCCTCTTTACATTATAGTGAGCCACCCTCACCAACTGATGTAGAGCAGAAGCGTTTTGTCACTCCTCTTTTCCACAAGTATTAGCGTTATCGTCTTCTTTTCCCGAGAGCTGAACCAATTCAATATATGAATTAAGCCAAAACCTTCTTAAGCCTTCTGGAAGAATCTTGTTGCACAGCTTAAGCAATTCTGTCACACTTTCATCAGTAAGGTTTTACTTTTTCCTTAAGCCTTCATAAGCTTAACCATAGAGTCAGCTAGCCTCTTCTTGTACTTCTTCCCTCCTAATTCTACCTCTCGTTCCACGATCATTGAACACAAACACAGAACCACACATCCTTCACACTCTTCAGCAACCAACTCAGAATTTGGCTCTGAGGGCTTGGATTGTCTCCCCAGCGGGTCATCCATTTCATCAACTCTTTGAAAATCAACAGTCTTCCAAATGTTCCATAGCAGCTTCCCTTTGTCCGCGTTCTCGACACATCCACAGGATTCTCCACATGGACAAAAGCGATCTTTCCATCGATGACACATGAATTACTCACAACTCTGTCAAAGAATTTCATCCATATCTTTCTTAGAACCGTTTTTGGTTGAATGTTTCCATGAAACCTTTGTCAAACTCTGTTACCTATCATATAAGAGGATATCAACCAACAGGTAAAATGGAAATAATAACCCCAAAGAATATGTTTATACTACAATATCAGAGCAGCAATGGGAAATCGTATAGGTGCACATTAAAACATTGTTCAGCAAAATAACAAAGCCAAATCATGGACCATAATCCCTTGCTAGTGAACATGTACTTTCCTTCCACAGAATTATCCATATTTTCAGTAAAAGGGCTTAGAAAATTAGGAATCCTTTTTTCTTTGATAAGTTAACCATTTCAAAGCCCTCACAAAGCTACAATGCTACTGACAATTCACTTTGAAATGCTACTGAATGACTGGTGATGACTGATGGTACGACGACCTGATTTTTCGTCATTTACAGATCATCATAGGCCTACATCATGATCAATGAGGTCCAACATGATAGGTTATTGGTTAAAAAATCAGGTCGTGTCATAGCTGGCAATGGTTAAGTGGTTGTGTCACTAGTTTTATTACTCGTTGACTTTATTGAGCAAAATAACAAAACAAAATCATGGACCATAATCGCTTGCTCAGGTGAATATGCAGAAGCTCATTTCGTTCCCATGAAATTCTCTGGTGTTTTTACATAAAAGAACTTAGGTTATTTCTTTTCATGTATTAACCATTTCAAAGACACGGAAAGCTACAGGCTCTATAACAGCAGAATACCATCATATCAAAGTGGAGGCGCTTATAGGGCGGCTGCACATTGGAATGGTTGTGAGAGTAAAATTTTTTATACACACCCATATATATGACATTATAAAATTGATCCCCTAATTGTTATATGATCTGCTATTTTGACTATTGAACCGTAATAATTCATAATGTACAAGCCCTAAGTTTAAAGACAAACTATCTGACAAATGTCTGGGCCCACATCATCCCTTATTTACAGGGCCGCCCCTAGGCAGTTTAGAGTACTAAGATGTATAAACCTACTGGAAATGAACCAACTCTTCTAAAAACTAAGCATTCACATAGGAGTCGCTAGATTCAAATGTGCACACACACTAGGGCATGGCATGATTAAGCAAAACAAGAAACTGGATAGGTGCCGTGTAGTAAACCACTTCAAAATATAAAACTTGACAGCACCTACTGAATCTACTGTAACCAGCCAATACAACTTTTAGGCGAAATTTGACTTTACGAAGGTTGAAATAGACATTCGGCCTGCTTGTAAGTCGAGATATTGAGCTTAAATGAAACTTATAAGAGAGTCAGATATTCACTTGTGATGCGTACGAAGCTAGATTTTATGTGAGTGCAAATCTGACAACACAAGGTCAAACATTTTCCGTGTGTGCGGAGAAGAAACATAATACGTGATCAAGAGTCAGCAACAATCATATACGCAAATAACAGGAAAGATTAACAAATGAACCACATTGTAATAATCGTGCAGAAACAACGAAAAAGGAATGGATCTTTTATACATTAAGAAACTGAAATTAAGAAATAAAGCAAACAAGAATAAGAATGAAAGCGAGTTGTAAAAGACTGTACCTGAAGAACGGGGCGTGGAGTCGCTGGAATATAGAACAAATAATAGGTTTGGGTGGGCGGAGAAAAGGTTTTGGGGATACAAGTAGGTATTATTTTCCGCAGCAGATTTAGCTTCCAATCTGTTTTACCGAAAAAAGAAAAAAAAATCTATCAAAATTACTTTTTCGCGCTTCGTGTTTCGGAAAATATTACCGCGTGCCATCATATGTTTTTTTAATTATTTAAATTGAAAGGTTTTTATCGCATTAAATCGTGAAAAATAGTACTCGGTGTAGCTATTAGAAGATGAGGATTGAAATGATTTAATTTTTAGGACAAACCAAATTTAAACTTTTTCTTGCGAGAAATGAGCGGCGTCGATTGTTGAGAAAAAGTTACTCTGATCGTGATAATACATCTTGATTGGCGAATGTCTAAAAGCAGCGTTTGATAGGCTTTTGGTGAAATAACAATAGAATCTCGCGAAATTACGTTAAGAATAGTACAGAAGTCATTGCGAGAATGATAGCGTGAGTAAATGGCAGGGATTTACTCCCCTGAGCATATCAAATTCCAAGTAACTTCATTGAATGCATTCGGAGCAGGCTTACATTCTTTGTTCTGTTAAGCCAGCCATTATTTGTTAAAGTCGGTCATTCGTTGCAAAATCAACATTAAATTTCATCTTACTTATTTATAAACACTCCGACTCCTTAAGTGATTTAGCTTGGCGAGCGGTTGATCTGCCGTGAAGCGCGTCATCGTTTTTAACATGAAAAACGTCGTGCGTATAAGGTTGATTTTTTTTTCTTGTATAGGTTCTTAACAAAATAACAAACTAGATTTAGCGGTTTTAAGTTGGGGTTTTAAATGGAGTGGGGTTCGTGAGGTTTTGTGGGTTTAAGTTGGGGTTTAACGTTGATTTAAAATCCTTAAAGGCTCTATATGGATAACAAGTAAATGAATTGCTTGGACGCTCAACTAGCCTCATATTTATAATATGGCTTTGTGAGTGAAACCGTTGAGTACTTATATAGCTGTAACTTCAAGTCATAAGATGGTTTATCCACACATAAGATAGTTTTTCCATAGGAATCTTTCTTATCGAAGTGAATGGGATCTCGGGTAAGGAGGCAGATAAAATTTTTAAAAAAGGTAAATAAAAGAATTTGAGAAGCTGGCCCCATATGTATCATTATAAATTTTTGGTGTATTTTCGGATTAAGGCGATTCAGCGCACGTATTATCATGTAGTCCGTGCGTTGCATTTCTTCTGTCCTGATAGGATAGATTAAGAATTGAAAATAGTCGTCCGCATTGGTTTTTATTTTATTTTATTTATAAAAGCCAAGAGCCATTGTATATGATTTATGGATTTTCAAACCAAATTGAAGGTTGTTAGGCTGTAACCAATGTTTGATACATCAATACATGGATAAAATTATGGTTTTGAGCGATTAGGTTTGATATTACTATTACGAGACGAAATAAAATTATTGAATGAAAATCAAAAACATATAGGGAAAATATTTAGTAATACATACGATCATTAATCTTATTATATGAATGAAGCCAAAGATTTGATTTAACATAATTATTTATATTTACAAGTTACACATGCCAAAATAAGGTTTCGGGACTAACCACCCTCTCAATCATTATTCAAAACAAATCAAGCCTTTGACAATAATAAAAGAATAAATGTCTTATCGGGTTTTGATTAGCTGATAGATATATTTCACTTTGCTACACATTATTAATAATAAAAGGCGACACTACAACATTCAACGACTTTTGATACAATGCTCCTTTGACGTATTTCGAGAAAGAAAGAAAAAAAAATACTATTGGTGACACGACAGGAAAAATGATAAACGTTAATTTTATTAAATGAGTAGAAAAATAAAGGTGAAAATGATAGCCCATTTTTACTTGCATGCTCAAGAAAAGACGATAAATTAGATAAAATATGTGTATCTGGAGGGCGGAGAAGATACTTGCATGAATTTAAGAATTAGGTAGGTTATGATTGAATTAAAAGCATATACTTCTACAGATATCGAAATATTGATGATAGGGAAAGTATCACGAAATTCAAAATAGACATATGCAGAAGAAGAAGTTTAAACAAACTTATAATTTGGGACGGAAGTAGTATAAAATAATGTCAGAAGTCAGTGCAGGTCAATTTGATATCTTTTTTTAAAGTGAAATCAAATTGCGTTAAACGAATTTGACTTTAAATTTATATGAAGCAGTACGAAAAATTAATTTATATATCTGCCAAATAAATAAACTAAAATAGATCGTGAGAAATATCTGTCAGAAATAGTAAGTAGCCGACGGTCTGCTTTCTCGTCCCTCAGAGGTGAAGCACTGCTGCCTTGTTCAGAGTTCTGTATCTACAGCCCTCTAGAGAGTAATCGCACTTTGATCCTTCTACTTTTGATGTTCCATGAACTTTCTGGCGTGTAATTGTACGCTACGTCCAAGTGCATAGATTAGAATTTACAATGTCTTTGGATCCAGAAGTCAGAGCGAAATTTTTCTGGTTTTTTGGATCTCACTTGTTTGGTTGTTAATAAACTTTTGTGTTCAATGATGATTTTGCTTATTTTATTGTTGTTATTTGTTGTTCTGTTTTTGTTTTAGTTGATGTAAGTTTGCTGCCAAAAGGAAGTATACGCTGCTCAGATAACCGAGGTAGATACATACATCTGATTTAGAGGGGTGGACATGTGAGTTGAAGTTTCAAACTTTCACCCCAGTGCATTGATTATCCGTTAACTTGTGTAATGATTATTGAATAAGAAAAAGGTTTAGGCAAAATTTGTAGGGATCAAGATTGTATATATTTTAACAGGTTCTAATTTGATGCTTGCTGCTGACACGGTCATTTAAAGCTATAGTAGTGTTTAGAAGTTGCTTCTTCATTTGGTACTTGCCGAGTTTTGAACTAAGAAAAATGAATGGATAATATTCACCGAAGCTTGCTTTGAGTTGAATGCCCCAAATCAAAGTCTTTGGTGGTCCGATTTTGAGATAAGGGTCATTTAAACTTCAATTTTAAGAAGTATCCTTAGGTGTGTGTTAGTTGCTTAAGGAATGCCTTTGGAGGTCCTAGGTTTGATTTTCCTCAAGAAGGCACCATGTTGAGAAAGGTTTGAGCTTGAGTAGGCTGTTGGCTGCCAAGGCACCACCGGTCGAACGGGGATTAGTCAGAATGCGTTGGTCTTGGATACTAGGGACTTTAAAGGAAAAAATAAAGTACACTTGAAATTGTGTAGATATACCTTTATTTTTGGAACTGTCTTTTGTTAATACTAGAGAACCAGCGATTTGAATGTTGCTAATCTCTTTGAGTGCTTGAGGAGGCGATTTTGATGTTAGATTTGAAATTTGAAGATTCAGAAAGATGTGCTAGAATTTATTTGGATTACGCATATTCCCACCAAACCATAGTAGGGGTAGAAATGTTAACTGGAGAAGATGAGTGCCTTGATCGAAATAGTTATGAATTTTCGGTCAGGACACGGACTTTGAGGAATTGGCAATAGGTAAAAATACAAATGACTGAGAAGGAGTAGTCTTTTTAGAAAAAAAAAATACAAAGTGAGGATTTTACCGGTTGTTTTTTCTTGCTGCATGATACAATTATTTTGGTTCTTGATTTTGGCTAGGCGAAAAATCAGACAGACTATTCTTAATATTCACCAGTAATACAGCTAATATAGCAAAGATGTTTTCCCATTTGCATGAATTTACATCAGTCAATTTCAATGCAGAACATGTGCTATTAAATTGATTAACCGGGATAACTGAATATTGGGTTGAAAACAAAGGAAGAAAATACTAAAGACTTAATGTAGTTCCTTCCCTCTTGCTGTAATTTTATTATGTTACAAGGTTTGGGAATCAGGTTAATGGCATGTTTGTAAGCTACAAATGTATAGATTACATTTCTCATTAACAATTTAGCTTTTTGTGTGAGTTGGGTACTTGGTATCAGAGCTGAAGGCCACCCCTACTCCTGTGCTGTGTATTATAAATAACAGAATATTACTTTTGTTAGGTCATCAGTGATGCTGCTACAACAAAAAAAGACCTTTTCTTTTCTTCTCAACAACTTTTCAAGCTTTTAAGTGAGTGTGAAGTAATTTTACAGCTGCTATCCTTTATCTCTTGCAGTTGTTACGGTGCCCATCGAGGTAATTAAAGTTTCCACTTTAATTTTGATTGTATTCGAGGAATAGTGGTACTTACATGCCTAATTTCCTTAAAGCTTTAATTCATGTAGATGTAATGATGTTAAGCTGTGGCAGCAGTCATTTAATACCGTGATACATCAAGTATATCCCCTAGTTGTTTTGTTTTGCTTTCCTTTTTTATCTGTCGATTGAAGCGGAAAACCAGGTGGGGGTGTTTGCTTGTCCGTGTGATTGCTCCTAAGGTTATATAACGTCTTTAGTCTTTTACCTGCCATTGTTTTTGTTCTTTGAATTCCGAATATGGATCCTTTGTCTTCTTATACTGAAAATCCTTGATAAAAAGTTTGATAGCAGCACCTTGTTCCTGATTTCTCATTATCTTTCTTTCCTCCATTTGTCTATACACTGGCTACCGTGATTTTTGGGATTAAAGTATGGAGTCTAACAGGGGTGAAGCGAATTCGAGGCCCCTATTAGCAACAGAACAGGAAGCTCAGCGTATTGTCAGTGATGCTAAAACAGAGCACTTCTATCTTTCTGCGTGCGGAGTCACGCCATACTGTATCTTGTCCGCGATTCAACGGCTTGCCATTATGTTTTATTAGTTCATTGTAGGGATAAAAGTCAATTTTTGGCCCCGTTTGTTTCACCGGTTTTGTATTTCTGTCCTCAATGTTTCATCTTGGCACTTCTCGAAACTTAATCTAAACCTTTGCTTTTTTACCTTTTAGGTCCATTTTGCTATTATCAAATTTTTATTGGCACAGAGCATTTCCTTAGATTCAATGCTGGTTGTTCGGCAAATGAGCCGCATTAGCACTTTGGGCTAAAGAAGAAATGCCAGCTGACCATATAGATCAGAGGTAAAGGTGTCAAAGATGAAACACTGAGGATAAAGTGCAAAAATGATGAAACTTAAGGGAGCAAAAAGTGATTAAATTATCCGCCATGCACCACCATACTTCAGAGTGCTGGGAACATAATGCCAACCTAAATTCATCGGAGCTTGCCAAACCTCATAGGTACCCATCTTTGTTTACTTTTATCGACTTTTCTTGAGGTATACCTTGAAATCAGTTGAAAGACTCAATTACCCCTGCAAAAGTGGTTGATTCTGTTGCCAGAAGGGCTCAATTACGTGGTTAATGGGGAATGTTTGGCACTGAAGTTCAACCTTCTGGATAGAGCAGGCTTAAGTTGCCATTTTTTACTCCCCGTATCAGAAACAACCCGTAAAGCTCATAGCAAATTATTGATACGATTATCCCCTCGTCTTCTACTTTCGGTACCAGTTTGTGTTATTAGGATATGGTTTGCTTAACAGTATTTTTACAAATTTACAACAAAAGCAGAATAGATTAAAACGGAAATAAAGCCCAGGCTGAAAAAAAAGAACGCACGAAATTCCGTGCACAGATGGAAGCTGATTTTCAGAGGAAGAGATTTGCTGAGGTAATTATTCGTAAACACATGAACATTACATAGTTTCATGCAAATGCGAGGATTACCAAATCATTACATGGCTAACATGATTGACTTAAAATGTACTATCCATCTAAGTAATATAGGTCATTAGGCCAGATCAATTCTACATTATTGTTGACTTATCTTCTTTTGAAAGTCGAAATAGTTTACTTCTTGGTGGAACCCGATCGTGTTGAATTTTCTTGCAAATGGGGTGTATTGTGCTCTTCATCTTCTTCTTCGATGTGTTTTCTATACAGATAAAGGGGAGTTTATGCGGGTGTTTTCTGTAACAGAGTAGTGGAACACGGGGAGCAAATTTAAGCGGCTTGAGCCGCGAAAGCGGATGTAAGATAAAAAGTCTGAAGGAAGAAGCGGCAAGAATTGCTGATGACGTTATTCAGATGATGATGTTGAGACACGTGAATACAGTAAAGAAACTAAGATTGCACAAATCTTTTTCAGCTACCTCTCCTGCTACTACCTGTATCTGCTATTTATGAATGCATATTTTTCCCAGTCGAAAAAACTGGTGTGTGTAAGATTGTATTCTAGACAATGATTTGTTATTCTCTTTCTATATGTAGCCTTGGCAGAAACAAGAGTATAACTACGCCTTGGGTTTATAACATCTACATTTCTTACTTTTAATGAAATAAATGGATTCTATAAATTCTGTAGTGAATTTTACCTATGGTTTTAATGAAATCTGCAGGAGAAAACCCTCTTTGTATTAATATATATATGTTCTGCATGCATTTGGCAAAATTTTATGAGTAGTGAGTATAGCATCGATGGACAAATGTTTGAAATAAGAGGCGATCGAAGGCATTCCCTGATCGTCCAAAAGCTGCTGCCTTTTGGTTCCTGACCTGACTCCTTTTCCTGCGTGAATCGGTTTGTGTCCAGCCCTAGAGAAGATCAGGAAGCGGCATCAAGAAGAGCTCTGCCAAGGAGAAAAGCTTAGATAAGCTTTAGTTGTCTTTCTTTTCTTTACCGCATTATCTCTTTCTTACACAGGCCAGGTATGCTGTTTCATACCAAGATGAACCGAAAAAAAAGAGACTTCAATATGGCGTGGTTCCGTACACAGAATCTTTCTTGATTTCAAGTTAAATCTTTTTCTAGAATGAACTGAACTAGAAATGATCAAATTCATTGATGAAGATGATGATCGCATATGAGAGAATTCAAAATGGCAAAGAAGCGGGGAAAATTATTTCTTGATTGATTCACGTAAAATTGCAGGGAGCTTTGGGTTAAAAGGGTGTTTATTATGTAGATCTTAGGGATATAATTAACTGTTGTTTGAGGAAATAGTATAAGCGATCTTTTTAGGCATACAGAAGGATTTGAAGCCTTAAGATGGTGTGCGTTTGTGAAAAAACAGAAAATGAAATGGTCAAAAAAACGAGGCTTTTTCTGTGCGAAAATTTGTTGAAAAAATTTTATATAACTTGATTCTCACAAAATTTAACTCAAACTAAAAATGAAATTAAACTAACTAATCGATTATTGCTTGGCTACAATTCTGAGAGTTTTATAGGCTGAGAGTTGCAACAACTATCAACTGACCACAACTTTACTACAACAACATAGCCACGTTTGTGTTTGGGAAAGCCAGTTAAGCACTGCTTAAGAAGGTATGACTTTCGTAACTGCTGAACGAATGAAGAGGTAAATCGAATGCTTACAATGGTTCGAGTCGTATCTTTGCTTTATTATTTGGTTCATGTGTGAAAAGTCCACGCAAAGCTGCAGGGATTGAGCACTCGCATGGCTCAATTTCTAAAATAAAATTTATTCACGGTAGCGGCCCAGTTTCACAATTGGAGGTCGTGTCATGAGGAGCAGAGCTTTGTGTTTAGGTGTTTGATTTAGGTAGAGTGTTTGACTAGAGAAGTGCAATGAGGAAAAAGCACCTCATTTTACTTTCACTTCAACGATGTATGCACTTTTAAGCTTCCTAACATCTTACTGAGAGTCTTTGTTTATTTCATTTCTGCTCCAATTTTCCTATGGACATTGATTTAGTTTTAGTGCAATTTGACTTTTAAAATTTGACATTTGATTTCCCTATGGTCATCTTTGTTTCATTGGCTTACAATTTGACTTTTTAGAATGTTTAGAAAGAGTTTTCTACTTCTACTTATTTTAAAACTACTTCATAACATGTTATCATAAATGATTTAACGTATTCACGATAACCGATATGATCTTAATTAATAATTTATTGTCTGCTTGTCGTTAGAAGCTAACTTGCATGATGTCTTGAAAACGAATCACTACATTTTCTGTTCCAGCTTATCTTACGAGAATCTTTCTTCTTTTCGTTGTCGCTGCGCTTCAGGATGCTTTATGATTATAATGTGCGCATTAAAATAGCTATAAATTAAAATAATAAAAAATGTCTTTTAATAAATAACGTAATATTACTTAGTGATAATATTTTATTAATAAGACTCGTAAGTGAGGTATTAGCAATAAATATCAATGAAACACATATTTAAACATCAATATTTATCATTTTAAGATTATAGAATACTTTTACAAAAAATTCTCATTCAAGTTGGAGTGATAACATATACTAATATATTATTTTAAATGAAGATAAGTACAGCAAAAAAAAGAAAAAAGAAAAGTATGAGTAAGCTACAAATCTGTGCGTATCGGACGTTTGTCTTTAGAATTTACAGTTTAGTATCCGGAAGAATTTGAGTATTCTTATATTCGTTTCTGATTTACAATGTAATGCCAGCTTTGCGTCGTCTGGATAATTAAATTTTGTAAATCTGAAGTTTTATGTGACACACCAGGTTTCTTTACGAGTGCTCTTATGATAACAAATATCTTCTTTAATTTATATATATTTGTCTTTGGACCTTTTAATAATACCACATGCTTCAATTTATATGATAATTCTTTGTTGTGTCTGACAGTTGTCTATAACAATGAGTGAATAGCACTTTAATTTAATCTGGAGACATCTATTAAATTATGGATGATGATTCTGCCACCGACAAATGCACAGAAATATGCATCGAGAATCGTCTTGGACCACACTTTGATTATTAAAATAAAATAAAATAAGAAACAGAATCCTACACCACACAAATGCAAAAATCGGAGGATGTGTGTGGATATTTTCTGGGTATGTATATTTTTGTAAAATTATTATGAAGTTGGGTTAAAAGTTGTAGAACATATTTTTAAAAAGTGATCTAGAAGTCTAATTGCAGCCCTCGAATTAAATCAATCTCCACCGTCCATTGGTAGGTTAGAACCCTGTAGAGAACCAATATCCATGTTTAATAGCTGTGTTAGATTTATTATGCCTACTGTACCTAATATCCGACCATTAAGTTAAAATACTATTCGATTTTAGAAAAAAATATTGTCACCAAATAAAATTATCAAAATTGTATAAAGTAGCCAAAGAAATTTCATAGTCACTTTTATTTGAAAGCGATTACATTTCTTAATTAAATATCATTCTGCTCTTCTTAGTAAATATATTTATTTCAAAAAAATAGTAAATATCCATATAAAAATTAACGTTTGAGAATGGTTTTTAAGAAAATATGATTTTTCCACTAGAAGAATTGATTTTCATGAAAACCAAACCTGATTCAAAACTCAAACAAAAATCAAAATCAAAAATGAAAACTGTGTTATATAGTTCTCTCTAAATAATGTTGCATAGGACTGCATCTCTTCTCTACCTTCTATTCATAAGATGAAAGACATCTACCCATATCTATTTGCAAAATAATATCACAAGACCTAATAAATTTATATCGAGATGTATCCGGAAAAAATTTCACATATGTGAGACCAGTATATTCCACTATTTCTAGCTTCTTGATCACACCCTGGATTTAGATGAGGATCACATTCTACTACTTCTAACTTCATACCACAATTGCATGCTAATGGATTTTCTTCTGTGATGCGAAATATGTAACTTGCTATATTATCGAAAAACAGGGATTCATTGCATCCATAAACTCATGCATACATGATGTCAGTCTTGCTATATTGAAAAACAGGAGATTCGTAGATCATAAATTCATCATCGTGATTATCTTTCGTGTCTTTCATATCTTTCTGTGTTTTATTGCATCTCTCTTTTTCATTTGTATCCAATAAGAAAATATATTTTATCCAAATTTTAGACAGCATTAAAATGGCTCGATTTCACATTTTCTTTCCGACTCAAATTCTCCAAAGCCCCATTTAAAATAAAAAAAAAAAACTTGATTTTCTATTTTGCACCGACCCAAATTCTCAAGCGTGACCTTAAAAATAACCCGCTTTTCTATTTCCGCACTGACTCAAGCAAGTGACCCTCCATATATACTCATTTTGTATATAAAAACTTAGCATATATAATATCCACACTTAAAAGCATTTGCGATCTGCGATTTCGGCATGGCGTGGAATAATCGATTGATTCGGCCGACATGTGGAAAAGTCTCGTTGACTACCATCGGATCGAATACGAGACTCCGAGTGAAGACCAGGCCGTGATTCACAGTGTCCTACCTCGATCACCAGCCGGTATGCATCAGTCGAGACCAAGACTTCGGTCTAGACACAAGGGCCCACCATCCAACAAGTTGCTTGGGCAAGGGCAAAGGCCGTTTAAGAGCAATTATGTCAATAGACTAAACATGAAGTTTAGAGCGAAGAAGGACGTGTGCTTTAAATACATCATTCGGGAACTCGTAAGACTTGATTCCTGGGCATTATGCGTAATCGTGAAGCAATCCAGATACATTCTTGGTGGTAAGCTAAAACACAAAAAGTACCATCTTTTACATAATTCTGACCGTTCGATTAAACTACAATTTCGGCAAATTACATGTGCTGATTTATTGGTGGTGCGTTATTTATATCATGACATTATATTATTAACAATTATTTAGGATCAGCGCTTACCGTTTTACTAAGACCAATTGGTGCTAATAAATGTT